>CM076584.1:169122389-169722389 GCA_034641835.2 Pinus albicaulis
ATTTTCCTTACCCTTTTTTGCAGATTATCTCAAAATTAAAACTTTGCATTTTTTCTCCTCATTTTTGTTAATCTTCTAATGAAAATCATAGCTTCAAAAAATAATTTATGCTATCATGGTATATCTTGACTTTAAAGTACCTCCCATTGATATACTATCCCCATTTTTTTATTGCATGTAATATTTCTTCCATTTATTTTTCATACGTAGATTTCACCAAATATTTTCTTTGAATTCCTTGCTTTTAAAAGCCAATGATATCCCTTATTGTGTTAATGTTACGTAAATTCCTTGTCCCAGTGCCTCACACTCTACTATGAATGTTTTACCAAAAGTAGGTGCAACCGATGTTGGTGTAGAAGACATGGCATCCATTAAAAGAGAGAATGCCAAAGTAGCTTCATCATTCCATATAAATGATATTTTCTTCAAGAGATATGTGAGTGGACTTGAAATGCATGCATAATTCTTAACAAATTATCAATAATATCATGTAAGTCTAAAAATCTTCTAAGAACCTTGATTTTCTTAGGAATAGGTCATTTTGTAATAGCTTGCATCTTTTGAGGCTCCAACTTCACTCCTTCCTTTAAAACAATATGAACCAAATACTTGAATTCTTATTTCCCAAAATAAAAATGATTGTTCTCAATCATTTATATAACTTTTCCACATGTTTACTAGTGTGGTATTCCCATGATTTATTATAAATATGTGTATTATCAAAGAAAACCAACACAAATTTTATAAGATGGGATCAAACAAAATTGTTCTTAAGTCGAGCCCACCGGACTTCAAACGGCGATAAACCATAATTCAAACCAAATTTGCGTTCCAAAATAGCCTGTTGACGTCGGCCAATTTTGTGACGCGAAAACAAAATGAATTCCGCCCTAATCTTTTTCGGGTCCAGATTTCCACTGCGTGAGCGGCCCAAACAAAGATCCGCTCCTATCCCTCTGTGACGAAACCATCTTACATGTTGACGTCATCAATCAAAACCCGCCACCCTTTTGACTTTGTAAATAAAACAAATTGCGTCTGCGTCATTTTCATTGTTCCATGCACTAGCCAGTCTTCCATGCAAAAAAATTCAAAAACCAACTGTTAACACTTGCTGACCGTTACCTTGCTGAAGAGAATTGAAGCCGAGTATTTCAGGGTTCTTTTGTCATAACCAACGCTTGTTTAAACACGTTTCATTTCCCGTAAATAGGTATTTATTCCAATTCCCCGCTAAAATCTGTAAAAAATCCTGGTTTTAGTTTTAATTCTGCAGTAAGGTCTGAAAAGAAGTTCAGTTTGGTCTTTTTCATTCCCAGAACTGCAATTATATTCCCAAAACTGGTAATTGTGCCCCTTTTCCACAAAAACCCTGAAATTTCGTTTCTGAATCCACAAGAACTAGAAATGGAAGTTCCTGTAGCTCTAAATGTCATGCCCATCAATGCCCCTCACAAGGACTTGGATTATTTGCCTTTAGACGATATGGATTTTCAAATTAAGGACTTGCGTCTCAGTGAGAATCCTCTTCGAATATTTTTCCATTGCAAAGACAATTAATTGAATGGTTCTGACATCTTTGGACTTTGGGAATCAAATATTCCTATGTACCTTCTCCCCTCAGTCCATATTTTTCCTGAGTTAATCCATTATTGATACGCAAATTATGATCCCAACCAACGAGCAGTTTTATCCCCAAGTGAAAATGTCCTTTTCCCAATAACTGCTTAGTCCATAAATGAAATGCTACAATTCCAACCTGGCCAAGCTCTCACTCCCCTGTCCATGGTTGAATTGCTTCAGAAATATACTAAGTTATCCCATGAAGAGTTAAACCGCCTATGCCAGACCTTCATGTTACCTGAGCATCAGCCTAAAAACCCTCCCCCTTATGGTTATAATTTCTTTACTGATGAGGGTAGACTTATTTTAAACATGATATCTTCCATAATGGGCTTCAATACTAGTGAGTATGTTGATCAGTTAACCCTAGTATTGTTATCCATTTTTACCCCTAGACAGCCTCCTGCTGTCAAGTACAATTTTGCATCTTATATTGCTGACAAAATCCATGATCAGTTCATGAGATTTGAGAATGAGAGAGTATTTAAGTATTCTTCTATCATATATCATCTCATGATTTACTTTCAGTCAGAAAATTTCCCTTTTTATGTTAAGAAACTTGATGCCAAAGGGAATCCTAGGTCAATCATCTTTTGGTTTGCCATTACTCACAATTCCTATGATTCTCCTTATTCCTATAATGAGTTTGTCGACCTTTTTGTTAATCCTGCAACTACCTTGTTGATAGGAGTCTCTCCTCCTAGAATTAACAATGAAATCAAGAAAACACTTCAGCTCTCAAAGCATTACAAGATAGGTGACTGGTACCTATATCAAAACTACACAGAGATCAGGATATATGGATGTGAATTATGCCCATTCAAACTGCCCAAGTATGTCCCAATGAGACTCTTTGCATTAGAATATTTCAGGCAGATGAATAATTCAGATATAATTCATTTTTGCAATGCAAAGAAAAAGGCTCAACTCAGGATCAAGAGCCAATTAGGTCCCTTAATTTGTAACTCTAGGGAAGCTGGAAAGGAAGCCGAAAGGATTTTAGAAGACTATCTCAGACTACAAAAGAGTTTCTACTGGTTGCCTTATGATCCAAACAACTTTATCTGTGATAGAAGAATGAAAAATAAACTGTCACCATACATCCATCAAAGAATCCCAGAAATAGAACAATATGCTAATATGGATGAATGGACAGAAGGGACATTGGTTGAAAAAGATAGTGAGCAGGTCAATGTTGAAAATGTAGTGAAAGATCTTGAAAAGATACTTGACCTAGAATCTTTTGGACAGGTGCAGGGATCTTCTTCAGTTAGGACTTTACAACAAAATTTGCAGGAGATTAGTACAGTAGCAGTAGAATCTAAAGGAAAAGAAAAGGAGCCTGATATACAAATAATTGAAAAATTCATAATGACAGAGCAACCAGAGACTTCTAAAGAACAAGGTCAAGGACAAATTCCTCCTACTCAGATCAGTGAGCCAGAAATTTCTATTTTACAAACTCCTCTGAATATAGAAAGGGGCAAAAAGAGAGAGGCTGAAACAACTACTCCTATTGGTGGCTCTTCTGAACATCAAGATGTTAAAAGGCAGAAATTAACTCCCCTTCCAGAAGATGAATCATTTCAGGAAATCCCTCACAGCCAGGGAAGAGAAGACAGTCAGCAAACATGTACAGGTAGTGGGACATCCACTAATTTTAAAAATCAGGGAATACAAAGGTAACAAAGTGCATAAATATCTTCTTTCAAACCTCCAGTAAAAACTGCCTGGGACATCAAAAGAACATTCATCAATATAAAGGCCAGGAACGATCCACTTAGACTTCAAGTGTATAACCAATTTTTGAAGATGGCTCCGAAAAATCAAGAAAGATTGATGCCAGTTTATGACATCCAACAGGGTAAGATGTTAATGAGCCATTTGAAGCCCAATGTGCAGCAGCCTTAGACAGCTGCAGATTACGTTAGGACTAATTTTGAAGTCTTAGCAAAGGATATCCATCCTTTAGATCAAATTGAGCTACACAAGCAAATATGTGAGATGATTTATTCTACTCTGACGGATAAATCAATGATGACCCGTAAGTTGCAGGATTCTTTGGATAATACTAATACACAGTTGCAGCTTGAAAAAGCCTCCTCCCAGGCTAAGGATAATAGAATCAAAACTTTAGAGGAAATAATCATTGGTTTGGGTCATAATCCTAAAGATGTGAAAGGTATTGAAACTTTGATCAAGAGAAAAGATGATGATATTGCAGCTCTAAGAAAACAATTAAAGTTACCGGCCTCAAGACATCCACAGACTGCAGAAATCATCAAACACAATTCTGAGGAAGAACTAATGGATTTGCTCTTAAAATTGAATGATCAACTTACTACAACTGAAAAAGAGCTTGAGAATGCATTAAAAGATAAGCAGGCAAATATTCCAGCATCTACAGCAGGAGTAGTGACAGGTATAGCAACAACAGGTCAGCCAACAGAATTGTCACAGAGCAACACTGCAAATTTGAACACTGATGAATTAACAAAGTCAATGGAAGATATGAAACTTCAGGCCATAGAGCTTCACAAAACAAAGGAACAATTGGCTACTCTAGAACATAAATATGATCTTTCAAAAATGAGTGTTGCTGATAAAACAAGAGAAGTGAACAAATTAGAAAAAACAGTCAAAGCATTGGAAAATGATCTCACATTGGAGAAACCTTTAAAAGAAATAAATGAAATTCTTTGGGATAATATCATTCAATCAATAAAGGATGTTTGGTACTCCATTCAAATAATGGATGAACAGAATAACTTAGTTAAATTGGCTCTGGATGAGATTGAGAGATCAAGACAAGAGTTGGGAAATATGCCAGAAGAGGCCAATAGACTTATACATTTTTTGAATACTCAGACTAAGAATCAACTTGCAGAAATTGGTATTTAGGACAGGACCGGAACAATTCTGGAAATAAAGAGAGTTTTTACTAAAAGAACTCTGGTACAGAATTTAGAACGAATGTGCTCAGATATGCAAGAAGAAATCATTGCCTTCAGAGAAAGATTGAATATTTTGTTAAATAGAGGATTTCCCAGTCCTATAGTTGCAGAAGATATGCTAATGGACCTTGATAGTTATGTTGAAAAATTGGACAAATATGCTGATAATCAAGCTAGTTCTTCAACCAGTTCATCAACAGCAGCATTGCCTACAGGGAAAAACCTTCATGACAGATTGGAGAATTTATTTTATCTTAAGCATGAAGTAAATCATTTATTCCCAAATCAACCTAGTTTCTTCAGATATACTGAGGCTGATGAAACACTAAGAAAGTTGCAAAGGACCAGAGTGCCAGAAGTTCAATGGTGGGAAGAAATGATGGAAATTTTGTAAAAAATTATCCTTACATAAATTTTTTCCTATTTACCACAGTATATCATGATAAGAAGGATAAAAGGATGAACAAAGGTCAAAGAGTATCAGAGCAGTTAAAGAGTATCAGTGAAACGAAATAATCAACATAGAATTACTGAAGAGGACATCAGCAAGCCAAGATATAGGGCCTGCCTCCAACACATTCTTAAAAGAAGGAAACAACACAACATCAGTTATCATTTTTCTTATCTACGAGACCATCTGTCTCTATATTGTTGTAATGACTTCATGGACGATTTTACTTCATATAATATATTCAAAACAATGTTTTTTCTCTTGTGAAAAAAAAATGATTAATGTTTATCACTTTGCCTTCAAAACTAGCGATGCTGGTCTATGTTGCTGGTTTATTGATATGGTATTATGGTCTTTTTATATTTTGGACATATCACACTCCTCACATGATTAGCGTTTTTCTCTGTTCCAGGATTTTGGGTACTTTAATTTGTATTTGGAACAATGGACGTCGGTACGTACTCTATCTGTTGCTTTACTATTCTACATACTGCTATTTCACTTTCTTATAGATGCCTTGCGCATATTTGGATGCTTTCTCAGATTGTCGATAATCTCCATGTGGACCGTTACTGGGTTTTATATCAAGTCCCTGTATGTGACATGGGGTATTTTTCTATCACTGTCTGGGGTGGGACTTCCACTTTTCCGGATGGATATTTGGGTTCCAATCTTCAGATGTGAAAATGTAATGACTTCATGGACTGTTTTACTTCATATAATATATTCAAAACAACGTTTTTTCTCTTGTGAAAAAAAAATGATTAATGTTTATCACTTTGCCTTCAAAACTAGCGATGCTGGTCTATGTTGCTGGTTTATTGATATGGTCTAATGGTATTTTTATATTTTGGACATATCACACTCCTCACATGATTAGCGTTTTTCTCTATTCAAGGATTTTGGGTACTTTAATTTGTATTTGGAACAATGGAAGTCGGTACTCTATCTATTGTTTTACTATTCTACATACTGCTATTTCACTTTCTTATAGATGCCTCGGGCATATTTGGATGCTTTCTCAGATTTGTCGATAATCTCCATGTGGACCGTTACTGGGTTTTATATCAAGTCCCTGTATGTGACATGGGGTATTTTTCTATCACTGCCTGGGGTGGGACTTCCACTTTTCTGGATGGATATTTGGGTTCCAATCTTCATATGTGAAAATGTAATGATTTCATGGACTGTTTTACTTCATATAATATATTCAAAACAACGTTTTTTCTCTTGTGAAAAAAAAATGATTAATGTTTATCACTCTGCCTTCAAAACTAGCTATGTTGGTCTATGTTGCTGGTTTATTGATATGGTATAATGGTATTTTTATATTTTGGACATATCACACTCCTCACATGATTAGCGTTTTTCTCTGTTCAAGGATTTTTGGTACTTTAATTTGTATTTGGAACAATGGACGTCGGTACTCTATCTGTTGCTTTACTATTCTACATACTGCTATTTCACTTTCTTATATATGCCTCGGGCATATTTGGATGCTTTCTCAGATTTGTAGATAATCTCCATGTGGACCGTTACTGGGTTTTATATCATGTCCCTGTATGTGACATGGGGTATTTTTCTATCATTGTCTGGGGTGGGACTTCCACTTTTCTGGATGGATATTTGGGTTCCAATCTTCAGATGTGAAAATGTAATGACTTCATGGACAATTTTACTTCATATAATATATTCAAAACAACGTTTTTCCTCTTTTAAAGTTTCATTTTTTTTTTAAAATTGAACCTGCCGTCACTATACCGACGCCTTGTAAGCGTCGGAATTGTGACAGATTAGAAACGTCGGAAGAGCGACAGTAGAGAACCGTCGGAAGGGCGACGTCCAAAATGTCGGACCACATTTCGTCAGAATTGTGACCGTTTACAACCGTCGGAAGGGCGACATCCAAAACGTCGGACCACATTGCGTCGGAATTGCGACATTTTACAAACGTCGGAAGAGCGACATTCAAAACGTCAAACCACATTTTGTCGTAATTGTGACAGTTTACAGACGTCGGAAGAGTGACGTTCAAAACGTCAGACCACATTTCATCGGAAGTGCGGCAGTTTACAAGGGTCGGAAGTGCGACGGATTGGGAAACGTCGGAAGAGTGACACTTGTTTGGAAGCGACGGAAAAAGTGTCGATAGTGCAACACTTTCTAATTGCGTCGGAACTACGACGGTATGGTAAACCACATTTTTCCCGCCCTCGAACTGTCACTCTTGCGACGACTATGTGTCGGAATAGCGACGAATTGGCCATCGGAATTTCCGCCAAATTTTCTAGTGCCAAGTCAAGGGTCACGTCCAATCATGGCCATAAAAAAATTGAGCAACATAGTTTACATCTTGACATGCCATAACACCTGGAACATCTAACAATCCCTTGGCACTATGTGGCACGTGTTAGCATCCCCTCCATTCCTTGACATGCTTTGGAACTCCCTAACACACCCTACCATTCCATAACATACCCTGGAACTTTAGCATGCCTTGGCATTTCCTAGCATATAAACTTGTCATTCCCTCCTTATTACAATTGGAACTCGCTGACAATCCCTATAACACACTCTATATTCACTCATTTCTATGCATTTTGAACTAGTTATCCCTCATGTTTCCATGCCACTCCCTAACAATCCCTGACACACATTGGCACAACCTGGCACTTGGCACATCTTCACATGTCACCCTGGCACTCTAGAATTCCTTTGTACTACCTAACATACATTGCCACTCCCTCCTTAACACACCTATAATTTGCTAAAAATCCCTGTCACGCACTCTTATTCATTCATTTCCATGCATTTTAAACTATTTATCCCTTATTTTTCCCTGGCACTCCATAACACTCCTTGACATGCATTGGCACACCCTAGCACCTGACACATCTTGGCATGTTTCCCTAACCTCTAGCATACCTTAACACTACCTAGCATACCTTGTCACTCCCTCCTTATCACACCTGGAACACTCACTGACAGTTCCTGTCACATTCTCTTAATTGTTCATTTGCATGCATTATTTTCACCTAGTGATCCCTTATGTGTCCCTAAGACTCCCTAACACTTCCTAGCATGTGTTGGCACACACTGGCACCTGGCACATCTTGGCCACATGTCGCTCTAGCACACTAGCATGACTTAGCACTGCATAGAATACCATGTCACTCCCTCCTTAGCACACCTGGAACTCACTGACACTCCCTGTCACACACTCTTATTCATTAATTTCCATGCATTTTTATATAGTGTTCCCTTATGTTTCCATGAGAATTGCTAACACTCAACACACATTGGCACTTGGCACATCTTGGTATGATTCCCTAGCACTCAACTAGCATGCCTTGTAAATATCTAGCATATCTTTTCACTCCCTCCTTAGCAAACATGGAACTCCATAACATGCCCTATAACTCCCTAACACATATTGGCTCTTGGCACTTAAGGGCACTTGAAAATTCTTGGCATGTGTTTGGATGCCCCAGAATTCCTTAGCATGCTTTAAGATAAAATTTATTTGAGACCAATTATTCACAATTGAGAGATAAGTAATAGGGGATGATTTGGCACTTAAGACACACTAAAACTTGGCCCTTGGCATGCATTGACACTAGTGTTGGTATGCCTAGCATGCCCCTCTTGAAAAGGTAAGGTCTTGAATTATTAAACCTCATATGTGTTCATTTATTTGCATTTTAACTTGGTGTTCCCAAGGTACGGTTACTACAACTAGACTATGCGTTTTTCACCTAAGAATTGAGTATAAATAAACTTAGGCTACTCATGTACAATTTCAACTTAACCCATTTAACAAGTTACCAAGTCAAGGCTCATGTCCAACCATGGCCATAAAACAACCGAGCAACATAGTTTACATCTTGACATTCCATAACACTTGGCACGTATAATAATCCCTTGGCACTATGTGGCATGTGTTAGCACCCCCTAGGGCAGTAGATTTCGTCAATGAATGACTACACAACAGGGACCCTATGATCCAATCGTTCATGTTGTTGATGTAGTGCTCACATGACATAAACATTTGATGGTCTATCATAGCCAAACACTCTATGATGGGTTTCATAGATACCCCACCTATGAAAACGAGTTGGATTCTATTGCCGAAGCATGAAAGCAGTGGAAGAATTATATTCTACCAAAGGAAATGGCCATCCATACCAGTTGTAGGCCTTGGGAGTTAGTGCCCCTGTATTTTATGTCATTTTTTCCCTCAACCAAGCTTGGTAACAGATGTTTTTTTGTTGTTGTTTATTGCTTCCTTAGGATGGGAATTTTGGCACCTTGTAAGAATATTGTTGCACAAAAATCCACTCATAAGTTCTTCTTCAAGCATATTTTGGTTCATTTTGGGTTTCCAAAGACCATATTTCTTGATAGGGATGATAGTAGGTTCCTTAGTATTTTTTGGTTTAACCTTTGGTCCATGATGGAGATCAAGATTAACTAAATCCACTACCTTACATCCCTACATTAATATTAAAAAGTAGTCAATATGATTGTTATAGATGTATTTAGAGTACACAATTGCAAGCATCCACATATAGGTGTTGAAAGCCTTCCATATTTTCAACAGAAATTTGACATAACTTTTCATATTTCTATTGGCCACAAGCCTTTTTAGGTGTGCTTGGGGTCCCAACAATTGACACAAATTGATGTAGCTATATTCATGGTATAACACATGAAGATACCTCCTATACTTGGAACGGGGTAATTAAAGAAACCAATTTTGAGGAATGTATCTGGAAAATTCAATAGTGGGTTCATGATATTTTGCTGAAAGTCGTTGACTCCAAGTACAAGTAGATACACAATCCATTGGGTTCCACATAAGTTTAAGGTTGGTGACGAGTTATGGTTAGACTTGCATAAAGAGAAATTGACAAAATCCTATAAAAACCTCATACCAGACAATTAACAAACTCTTATAAAAAGCACATACCACCTTACACCAAAAATGATTTATATTAATTCAAAAGTATATGTTACAATAATTTATGCTCAATGAGGTGCATATCTAAAGAAAAGTTTCTTAAAAAAAGATGATAGAATCATTACTCATATTATGACATTAGATGATAGCATCATTACTCACATTATGACATTCTAATTAAATGACATTAAATAACTAAGCAAAAGATTTTAAAAATTAACATTTTAAAAATTAATTTTTATATTAAAGTTTATCATTCTGATTAGATTTTAAAATATTACATCGCTCTAATATTATTTCTCTTAACACTAAATTTTTAAAATATTATCACTCTCTATGTGTAATGTGTATGAGAAGACCATTACAGGTCGACCATATCTCTGCATTGTCCCCTGCCTCAGAATTCCATAACCCAAAACTTTCCCAAAACGTTTTTTTTTGTACATTTGGCAATGAAATTTCCTCCACCAATGCAGACAAGCAGGGGGTTGAATCCACTACTCTTGCAATCGATATTGATCTTAAACCATACCCAGATGCAAGAAAAGAGGAATACGAGGACGTCCATGTTGACAACAGTGTGGGATTGGATTCGAACCCAACCATCATGGCTATTGTGATGGTGTTGTTGCCTCTGCCAATGCGGATGGGCAGAGGGTTGAACCCACTACTCTTGCAATAGATCTCAATATTAAACCATACCGAGATGCAAGCACAAAGGAATACGAGGATGTCCACGTTGACAGTAGTGCCAGATTAGATTTGAACCCGACCATCGTGGCTGTTGTGAGGGTGTTTTTGAAAGAGTTAGGGCGCAAATGTGAACTGATATGGATTGGATAAAACTCCACTGCATGTTGCCAAGACGTTCTATTTCTTTGTACTTTTCTGCATGATTTTTGGGTGTTTATATATATATATATATATATATATATATATATATATATATATATATATATATAGATATATATATATATATATATATAATTTGGATTTTATGGCCTCTTATTATTTATTACTGGTGTTGTTGATATCTATTGAGGATGTTACAAAAATTTTATCTATTTGAAGGGTTGTAGAAGCATTAGGGCACACTGAGCGAAGATTTATGTTTTAGGGGTTGGACCACAAAGGTCAGAACTCTTTTCGCTTATGTGCCAGATGTGCCATATCCTATACTTCTTGGAGAAATACTCCTTAATCATCGTCTTTCCTCCCAAAAGTCACATTCGATTGAAAACTATATTTCCTCACATCCCCTGCATTCCTACGTTTTGCACAATTGTTTGATCAGGTTCAAACACACTAGGGAAAGTACAAATAAAAATGGAATCGAGGGTAAAAATTGCATCCATTAAAGCCGATAATTGATTCATACCCTATTAAATCATGCGACTTAAACTGCATGTACATATTTAATTGCTAACATAGGCTCATATTTAAGTGCTAACAAGGGAGCAAAGATTGAGTTTCATTGACTATATGGTTGGAGGTGAGGAATAGAAGGCCGAAACAATGGTGCTCTGTGCACTTGGAGCATGCGATATAAGATATGTAGATAATATAAGATAATTATATTAATGTCCAATGAATGACTACAAAATTATGTCAATGGGACTACAGAGTACAATGATGTCAATACAAGGAGAAGTACCGAAAGGTCTCCTATATAAAGAGCAATAAATAAGAAATGAATCAAGAAAGACATAATGTTTGAAAACCAAAATGAGGAAATTCATGGACTCCAAGTGCATAGGGCACAAGATAATGGTCCAGTAAATCTCTCTCCTAACACTTGAGGTCGAATGAAAAAAACTCAAGATGGAGTGTTGTCCCGAGGGAGGGCTAGGGGAGGATCTGGAGCCTCATTTACACCACTACCGAGAAGAATTGATATGTCATTGATGACTGGGCGATCTTAACTGCATGCTAGTAAGAGATCTAGTCATGTAATGACTCAGGGGTCCCTGTGTGAGGGGGATGGCCCCTCTAGCCCGCACTGATCTAGAGTCTAAGGCAACAATGTTATTAACTTGTCACTTCGTTCCTCTTCCTGACGACATCACTGTAAAAATGACGTAATCCATTGCACATGATCTGCTCTAGGAGGAGGCTGGAGAATCTATGTGCAAAGTCTCGTGGCCTCCTGTATGTATAAGGCTAGACATCTCTGGTCTAGGTATCGAAAGAAGCTAGATAAGGTCTGGATCTCTCTAAATAAGCAATGGAATCTCCCACGAATCTCATAGTAAATGGGGCAGCGGAAGATGAAGTGATCCTCCGACTCAGTCTCTCGGAGGTGGCACAATTGGAAAATCCTGTCTAACCGGGCAATATGATGGCCAGTCTCAATCCACATTTTATGAGAACCTACTCTGATTGACCCAAGGGAATCCGAAGTGCATGCATCCAATGGCTAAGCATGTAATGGAGCCAAACAATGAGTCCATCTCTCAACAACATGAAGTGCTCAACATAGAAAGCCATCTTCAGACGTAACCCATATTGAGCGTTTATCCAAATAACCTGTACATATTTCCTGTAAATATCATCTCGAATGATTTTATTCATCTCTTGTTTGGTTGGTAGGAGGTGGCCCGGTGCACACAAAGAATACTTGAATGGAGGGAGTTGGTCTATCTTGATACCAAATGAAGCAAGGAGATCTGAGACTCCAACATACCAACATCGGGATCGAGCTGAAGGACTCACTATTGCAATGGACTTTGTTGAAAGGTAGGCCAAGTATGGATATCGGTCCCTCCCCTTCGTTGTATCCGCAAAACTTCGAACACGGTGAAGAAGAGAGATGATACCAAACATTGTCTCAAGGCGAAAGGGGTGAGCTCCAAACTATGCAAGAATGATGGGCCGATGAACTTTCTGCTTGCACTGAATGATGCAATGAAGAAGGGTGATCTACACTCTCTCTGCAGAAGACAAATCAGACTCTAGTAAGATAGGACCCCAAACCTTCGAACCATATAGAACTGTGGGTTGAACAATACTGTCCACCAGTGACATCTTGGTTGATATGTCCTTAAAATGATTTCGAAAACATTGTCTCTCGAGAAGGGCCAAGGATCCAAAGCCCTTGTTGCTTCGAGGCCGGAGTGCTGGCCGCAAGCTAAAGCGAGGTCCTATGAATATTACCCCTAGATAGGTGTATGAACTAGTGATCTCAATCTCCTCTCCTCTGAAAAAGAAATTGAGGTCACAGAGAAACTTCTTCGATGTGTTGAAGGTCATAACCTTGGTTTTATCTAGGTTAACCATCAACTGTTGAAGATCACTGAAAAGGGCTAGGGCATCTGGCTGCCTCTGCAATCCGTCCGGGGATGGGGCTAGAAGGACCACGTCATCTGCAAAACACAAGATATAAATCAAGACATGATGTAGAAGTAAACCATCACCGTCCTGGATGTGTTCATGCAAGAAGGACTCCAACTCGTCAATATAGATCCCAAATAGTGTGGGGGACAAAGGAAAACCTTGTTTTACCCCAATAGTGCTCTGGATAAAATTTGATAGCCCATGTATTGTGCACAGACGATTAAGGACCGACTCATATAAGTGCTTGATGGCTGACAAGAGGGTCTCTGAGTTGTCAATATATCTGAGGCTCTAGAATAATGCTTCTCTATGGACCGAGTCAAAAGATTTCCGTCTACAAAACAACAATAGACTTTCTAAGAGTGATGTAATGCCTCCTAAATGATGGCCCTAAGTGTAAGGATGTGGTCAATAGTCTGGTGCTCAGGTCGAAATCCAGCCTGTCCTCTAGCTCTAAGTTGTTTCTGCTCAAGCTCCTTAGAGATTTGGAGGTGGAGGGATGTATCATATAGTTTGGAGAATGTGTGGCCCACCATGATAGTCCTATAATTGTTGGTATCTGAGCTGGGCCCCGATTTGTGTATCGGGTGAATGATGTGCTAAGACCATGTCGATGGGAAACTTGTACAAACCACATGGTTGAAGATATCAACCAAGTAGGGAACCAGAGCACGAAGACCGTGTTTAAATAACTCTGCTTGGAAACCATCCTCATTTTCTACTTTGCTGCCATTCATCACCCAAATGGCCTCTCTAATGTCACTATCATAGAATACGAAACCTGAAGAGTGTGGAGAGGTCACCTGAATCTGGGGTTACCTTGGGATGTCATAGAGGGTGGACACATGGGAGAACATGGACAGGGGGTTAAGGTCAGAGGGGAGGGGAGAGTGATAGGGGAGGATAGTACGCCATAAGTGTTTAGGGGAGTGAGCAAGAGAGGTACACAAGTCACATCTTCTCTACGAGACAATGAGAAGTTTCTTGCGATGGAGGAGGTGACGATATGAGGCTTTGATGTTAGGGTAGGAAGGGTGAGTATGGATGAATGCATGTCGAAGTTGGCAGTGGAGAGATTTTCATTCCTCATCGTACCATCGATTCATAAGGCAAGATTTGGGTTTATGAGAGGTGGAAGTGGGACAAAGAGAGTGGGGGTAGGATTTAAGGGCAACATCCAAAATGATGGATGAGAAACAATTGTACTTGGTCTATGTGGAGTTAAATAGTGAGAATTGGTCCGTGGAGGGGAGCATATAGCGAAGGTGGGAAGAGAAGATGTTTGGGTCACCCTCATCAAAATGAAAAGTAGTACGTGGTGAGCCCATGGGGGGAGGTGGTGTGAGAACGGGGGGGTTGTCAGCACAAAGAGAGAAAGAAAGAAGAGCATGGTTAGCTAAGGGGACGGGGGAAAAAAAGAAGTGATGAATGAAGGGGAGGAGGTTCTGGCCAAAGAGGACATAATCAACAATGCTTGCTCCTCCACCATGAGGCTGACATGTGAAAAAGCGGGAGTTTGGAAGACACGGGAGGCCATTAAGAATCCACAGCTCTTAAGATTCGCCCAAGTGTAAAAGATGTCGACCATAGGAATTAAGGGGCCCCAACGCATCATCAGACATCTTGTGAAATCCCACTGACTCTGGATCGATCTCTTGGATGTAGTACACGTTCTCAAACTGATTGTGAAGAGGGATCTGGAGGGCTCTAGTGTGGGAGTTGAAGCCACCTAGAAGAATAACCTCCCCAAATATTGAATACTGGGCTATACCAACATACAAATCGATAAAGGGGTCCCCGTCAGGTCCATTATGAATGGAAAATGATGAAGAAGTAGGAGGGAAGTAAAAAACATCAATGTAAATGTCCCTGGGGAGAGGAGAGACCCCTCAAACCCAAACCCACATTAACCTCGCAAACTCATCCACAACCACCAAAAAATCATGTTCTTAAAGGAATCTCTAATGAAGCAAGCAACTCCCCCAGAACCTCTAATACCACTAGAACCCCTCGTCTCCTGCCTACAAGTTGAGAGCTTATGGTAACCTGTAATGTCTGGGAGAGGTTGAACATGGCTCTCATGCATCTTGGTGATGAATAAGATATCTGACAGTCGAAGAGCATCATATACTTGAAAATGCCCAAAAAGACCCATTCCCATTCCAACAACTGACAAAAGTGGATGCCCCTTGTTTCCTCCCCCAATGAGCTAGTCATTTGGAGGACCTGGAACGGGGCTTCCACCTAGGTGGAAAAGTGTCTCGAATCACTAGTTTGAGGTTCCTAATAACTGCCCATTTCCTTGTCTGATGTGATGCTATAACCAACTCCCTAGAGTGTTTGAGCTCAACAACCCGTGTTTTAGTGAGATCTTCATCAAGGAAGATCTTACCAGGAAATGAGAATAGCTTTCTATTAGCTCTAAGAGCCCGAAGGAAATCAGTCGCCGACCTGAACTGGAGAAAGAGAGTGGAATCATACCTAAGCCAAGCTCTATCAAGGGTCATGTCATGAAGATCTAGTTTTTCATTGAGGAACAGGGTCCCAACCACCATGGGGTATGAGGATGTGAGAGGCAAAGGAAGCCCTCTCACTTTGAGGTTTAATTCTTGCACTTGTCTAGTGCGTTCTTCCATGATTTTAGATTTTACCAACTCCTCAACTGTGTCTAGAGGGGGACCGAGGGGGGTATCCCTCCCTCTAGTAGCCTGTGCCCATGAGTTGATGTGTGTTTCTATTTCTTGTTTAAAGGCCGCTTGCTGAGCTTTGATCTCCTCCTATTTGTTTTTTAGATCGAGAAGTTCAACGTGTATATTGTCATTAGAGGGGTGGTGGTGAACTGCTTGCTCCTTGTTTTCCCTCAACAACTGCTTCAGTGAACCATTCTCACCTTCTGTTACAACTACTTTGTTCTTTAGTTCATCGACCTCTGTTATTAGTGCCTGGTTAGAGGATTCAAGGGTTTCCAATCTACTAAATAGTTCCTGAAAAGCTTTGTTGTCGCGTCGAAATCCATAATCAGGCAAGGGTGACGGTTCCAACAAGATTTGAAAGAAGTCTTCGACGCCTATGTGTATGTTGGAAGGAGTTCCTGACAGCGTCATCACCTTCAGTTGATCCTAAGAAAGAAGCATGGAATCTTCTGAGAGCCACTATTGTGAATTATTATGGAATCCCAATTGCAGGCACCCCAAAATTTTTCAACTTCTTTGTGCTAAACTTGGCCGCGAGCGGATCAAGATGTGGCCCACATGATAAATCACTGAACAGGAAGGAAGGCCAAATACGGTATCCAGTACTACTTCTGTAGATAAGAAAATGCAACAAATAATACAATCTTATTGGGAGCTATAAGCGTCCATATTTTCCGTAGTGCAGATATACGGCCCGAATTTCATCTTCAACAGTGTCTCCTATTTTCCACTAGCTTCCACCTGGTAAAAATGGCCATCAATTCACCTTTAAAAATATCTACTTTAATGGCTTGTTCTCGCCATAATTTTGTGTGCAATGGGGCCTCAAAAAAACAAAGGACCACTCAAACAAATTCATGATTTGGGTTGATTTTTGAAACTGATGTTTTCCACATGTTTATGCAATAGGGAGAGTTGACAACAAACCATGTTGCACAAGTTCAGAAATCATATACAGATCCAATAAAAGCACTGCCTTTCTTCACATGGGAAACTCATAAACCAAAATTCCTGCACCACAAAGAAGCATACAATTCTATGCTAGAAATCCTCATCCTGCTCATATGCCATAGGAGAAGGTGAGCCACTCATCCTATGCATATCTCATCACTCATAGGGAAGGTGAACCACTCACCCTACACACATGTGTCAGTAATTGTAGGGGAAGGTGAACCCCTCACCCTACACACATGTCAACCACCATGGGGTATCACAGGGGCAGGTGAATCAATCACCCTATGGTCGCTCATGGCTCAATACGTACCCCAAGCCCCCAGGATCTCCCAGAGCTCAATCTTCAATCAAGGATACCTTCATGTAGGGAATAGTGCCAGACTGCTTTCTGAAAACCAAGACTAGTTATTGATGGCTGGTACATCAATAGGAGCCTCATTGCTCCACCCAGCAACATATAGATGTATATATGAAGGCACACAACTTACTAACAAGCTTCAACAGACATACTGACTTACAACTCGACATTCGAGCAGCAGATATCTTAGAAGCACTGAGAAATCCTTGGAATTTTTCATTTTAGGATTCCAAATCTTGATAAAGAAAATACTTAACTACTCTTACTCCCTCTTACTCAGGGAGACCATAATCATAAGATTTTCTTCCCAGAGATGATTCTACAATATTTCATATGATTAGACTTTCCCACAAAGTATCCATCTGGAATTTTCTCAGCATGAGATCCATTTAAATTTGAAGATAATTTATTAATGCAATCGAGTATGGTATGATTCTGGAAGTGCACTTCGAAAAACAGAAATGTCTTTTTCTATACTTGCAGGGAGGGATAAGACATCCATGATAGAGGTAAGTTGCTCATATAATGTCATAGACATACCTTTACTCAAAATGTAATCATTAGTATCTTATTTATTTTCTTTAAATCCCGAAGGTAGCTTTAAAAGAGCTTCATCATCAGTAACCAACAATTCATGAGAGGATCATATCATGGACCTATCCTTGTAGTATATCATGTAATCTTCCAATCTTACTCCAAAGTCTGGGCTTTTGCTTTTATTCCAATCTGGCTGATCTGTATTCTTTATGTTGTCTTTAACACAATGATTCAATTAATTATCCGGGCTATACTATAGATGTACCAACATTTGAGTACTGTATTGAATATAAGGATTCAGTATAAGATCTGCATCTTATTAATCTTATATCTTAAAACATCCTTGGACTTGTCACCGTCAGACAAGTTTTAGGATGAAGATTCTTAGAAAGATATATTTCCAATGACGCATGGTATGCTGATTACAACTATAGTATATACCTCATCTGGTGAAGGGCCTCGGTGAGATGATTCATAAATACCCTTATTTTAGTTATCATTCTGGGTATGTTTAACCTTGTTAAATTTTGTATTTAGATCTTCGTTAAGCCTATGGTTAGGGATTGTATTTATTAAAGAAGTTAGGGTATGAAAACTCCTTAACAAAGGCTTCATATTGTGTCTTTTACCATGGTTGAGTAGCAAGCCTATGCATCACTACAATCTTGGATTGCAGATCAAAGTGTCATGAACATTTAAAGAAAGCAACCTATAATAATGTAAGACATTTCACCTTGGAACAAGTAGTTTTTCTAGCAAAGGTATTCATCATTAGTCCAATACTAGAGGTGACATTGTGATTTGTGTGATATGATAGTGGTGTAACTTGAAGATATGGTTTTTTCATACAATATGGTTGATCTGTATTCTTTATGTTGTCTTTAACAAAATGTTTAAATTAATTATCTGGGCTATACTATAGCTGTACCAACATATTAGTACTGTATTGAATATAAGGATTCAGTATAATATTTGCATCTTGTTAATCTTATATAGTAAGACATCCTTGGACTTGTCACCATCAGACAAGTTTTAGTATGAAGATTCTCAGCAAGACATTTTTTAAATGAGGCATGGTATGTTGATTACAACTATAGTATATACCTCATCTAGTGAAGGGTCTCGGTGAGCTGATTGATACATAACCTTATTTTAGTTATCATACCTTAACATATAACCATAACTTTAGCATATTGTATTTCTTTCGATTCAGTCAAACTATGAACAATCTCAACAGAATAGATTTCGATCTCCTATATCATTTCGATAAAATATTCTTAGTACATCTCAAAATATCCTCATATGTCATACTGTAACTTAGGATGGAACATATTACGATAATTCAATCACCTGTAAATTTAGTAATATGTAGAGTAGCTCTTAGACTACTTAGATCAAGATTGTCAACCAATTGAAGTAGTCCTTTTAAATCTCATCATCTGACAACCTACCTTAGCCAAGAATAATATAAGTTACCTATTTATTGCAATATTGGTTAGAAATTTTTAGACCCCTTAGATATATTATTTGGATACGAGTCTCAGCTCAACTTGGATAGGTGACACAACACTCATTAATAGAGATCTTAACAAAGAATTGTACTTAATAAAATAAATTAATACCCTCTTCAAGGACATCTTCACTGAGACACATAAATCCTTTCTTTGTTGAGGCTTGATCAAACCAAGGCACCATCTCCCTCTTGGTTAGATGATCCTTCTCACTGCATAAGATATGGAATTGTACAGAGGATCTCGGTCTCTATATCTCAGGTCTGCACTGTATAAAAAATTATAGGTTTATACCAACTCATCTCCATGTGCAATATGTTGTAATACGATTGCTCTCATTGTATGATTTCACACAGGAATGAATCCTCTGAGAATCTTTCAACGCATGCTCTTGGCCTTATTACCAATCAACACATTCAAGACCTTTTCTTCAAGGAGCAGCAATAATATCGGCCTATACAACCACCCTTGATAGGTTGGTTCCTTTAGAAGATAGGGATAGGATATATATATGAGACCAGGTCGTAGCTGCTCAACTTTTCTACCACATAAATGTATTAGCAGTGGATTCTTCTTCTAATGGTTCTTCATGAATGAGCACTTCAAGAGTGCTATAGCCCTTGTCCAAGACGCCAAATTCAAAAGGAGCTGCATTTTCTTTTATTGATAGATCAAAAACTTTCAAAAGGTTACAATTATGCTATTCCTGTTATGTCCTTCTTGCTTTAGAATCTTTCTCGAGATAGGGATTTGATTTTCTCAAAAAAAGACTCACTGATCAGGGCCTTCAGTTATTCCGGAAGTAGCTTTGTATAGTCTCAGGAAATCACCCTCGTTAAACACTTCAGAGAGGCTGATCTGTGGTCCTTGGTAGCTTCATCACTTTCTGCTTTTGAGGCTTTTCATTTCTATTATTGCAATTACCATAGAGAATTGTCATAGGACCCCAAAATATAGGGCACAATTATTCAACAGATAGGGGCAACATACATATCAATATCTTCATAGGATCAACATCACTCTGTTTTTGAAATTAAACCTTTGTTCTAAGGAAGACCGAGTGATGTTTAAATCATCATCAACAAATCCATTTCAAGAGTACAGAACACTGGTTGGAGAGGACTTGCTGCTAACTTCTATTGTCCTATGAAAAAATGGCATGACTAGCATTCTCTGACAAATCTGCGCGCATTTGTCAATATATTTGGCCAATCATAGCCACCCCTAAGGATCTTATGTACAATTTTCTTTGCTATGTGATGTTCTCTCTCAAAACTAGATGGATATCATTGGTCAAGCTTGTTTCTTCATTCAGGCTAACAGATCCAAAACAAAACCATTGTGATTTATCCATCCCAAAACTTTCTCTATGAAGCAGTATCTTGAATATTTTAACCTCAAGGCCCTTTTCTTGTGCTCGGGAAGGTGTTTGGGTCTAGTCACATTCTTAAGGTAGTAGATGATCTCTGTATGCCAGTTTATGTAACTGCATTAACCAAGTTGATTCCAAGAGCTTCTTCATTGCCCTTGGTCAAAAGCTTTGTTAATCTTTGACCCTTACTGTTTTTTGTGGGTCTTATCTCTAAATCATATTCTCGAATCTTAGCAACCCACTTACCCCTTGATCCCAAGAAAACATGTTGTGACAAGATATCCTTCACTGTTGGATGAGGAACAAATGCTATAATCTTTGAAAACCCAATGTAGGTTCTAAAATGCTTTAGTGATTTTACCAAAGCATAGGCTTGCTTCTCCATGATGGCATAGTTCAATTTTTCATACCTTAGCATTTTACTCACAAACGAAATTGGCAGTTCATTTCCCTGTTCATTCTTTTGAAGCAAAACTCCTACAATAGTATAATTAGAAGCAAAAGAAAAAACAAGAAGAACTTTTTCAAAGTTAGGGCTCACCAAAACTAGAGAATTGACTATACCATATTTGACATTATGGAATGTTGTATGGCTTGCATCACCTCATATAAAAACTGTATCTTTCTTTATCAACTTGTTAAGGGGTTTCGTGATCTTTGTTACATTCGGAATGAATCTTCAGATGAAATTTACTTTGCCAAAGAAAAACTGCAACTCTTTCTAATTTCTTGGTTTAATAATTTTATGGACAACATGGATCCTTTTAGGGTCAATCCTTATTTCTTCCTTGGGTAATATGTGTCCAAGTAACTTTCCTTCTATAACCCCTCAGGATGGTCTTCTTAAGATTGAGATATATACCATATTTTTTGCATTTATCAAAAATTTGTCTCAAGTAGCTAAGATGATCCTTCCTATTCTTTGAGAAGACTCTAAGATCATCCTGGTAGATTTCTATGATGTTATTAACTATGTCCCTAAAAGCATAATCCATGGCTCTTTCAAAGGAAGTTCCCATATTCTACAATCTGAAAGGAATCTTGATATACTCAAAAGTGCCCCAAGGAGTAGTAAATTCATTTTTCGCTCTATCTTCTTCTTTTTCCAATACTAGATTATATCCATAGAACCCATCCAAGAATGACATCATCTTGGAACCTGTAATTATCTGCAATAACATTTCCATGTTGGGCAAAGGGAAATTGTCTTTGATGGAAGCTTTGTTAAGGTTTGGAAATCCACATATAACCTTATTTTCCATGACTTCTTTCTAAACACCGCAAGGTTAGAAAACCATGATGTATGTCTAGTTGGAGCAATGATACATGCTCGTAGAAACTTTTCTAACTCTTGCTTTACTAGAGGTGCCAATTTAGGGTTTATTTGCCTTAGTTTTTGGAAAAATGGCTTGGCACCTTATAGCAAATGAATGGCGTGTTGAATGATATCACCCTTGTAAGCCTTAAGTCATCATATGACTAAGCAAACACGTCCTTGTATATTTTTATCAAAGACCCAATATTCTCATTCTCTTTTGAAGTGATTAATTTTCCAATATTGATCAAGATTGGATTTGTCTCTATCCCTACATTGGTATCGTCATACTCATTTGGTTGTATTTTCTCAATTCTACCTGTAAACGCATTGTCTCTATTGAAGCTTGCTCAAGATTGGATTTGTCTCTATCCCTACATTGGTATCTTCATACTCATTTGGTTTTATTCTCTCAATTCCACCTGTAAACATGTTGTCTTTGTTGAAGCTTGCTTCCAAAGGAACCATACCTGAAGGGATTTTGTTGGTTGGTAGTTGTTCTATTGAATCATCTTCCCTCATGTCAATCTCATACATTTCAAATTCTTTTGTGTTGTCGAGGAACCCAACTATTTCTGCATCACCTTCAAAAACTTACCAATGCTTGATGTTGTCTGGAATTGAAGGTGTGTAAATCGTCTCAATTCGGCCACCTTGGTCTAGCTTTGGACAAGGTTGAATAAGGTGGTTGAAACTACTAAAGCATCGGCTTTTTCAGTCATGGCCTTGGGCACCACTTCTAATCCCAAGATATCAAATTGCTCTATGGCAATTGGTACTGCTTGTCCATATCTTTTCAGCCTTTCATTTTTCCAAGCATGCAACCCTTTCACTTGGCATACAATGAGGTCAAAACCACCTATTACTTCTAAAATTTTATTTCCTAGATCTCTAGATGTAGTTATACCAAGAAAAAGTGCCTCATACTTGGAAATGTTGTTAGTAGCTTCGAATTCCAATCTATAGCTAAATAAATCAATACCTTATCAAGAGAGGTTAGGATTATACTTGCCCCATTACCTTGTTTTGGACTTTCAAAATCGAAGTTCATCTTCCACATTCTTCCCGTGTTTGTCCTTGGTGCTAGCTATGCTGCAAGAACAGTGTATGATCCCATGCTTTCCTCCAAACAAGTGAAATAGTTCTCAAGTTTCCTTGGGCTTCAACATGGTTTTCACTGAAAGGTTCTTTGTACAATATAATTGTCTCAACAAAAGGAGTTAGGATGGTAGTATATGAGAAATTCATTTGTATGTGTCCATATTTGATGCCCATTTGCATGACAACAACATTCCCTTGTTGCACGAATGTCCAACACTACTATGTCTATAATGATGAAGACATTAGGGTAAGCTGTTGGATGGACTTGGAGGTTCTTGATCAAACCCACTGAAGGAATCTCTCGGGAATCAAATTCACATACATTTCGATAGGGTCTTGAAGTCTTCAAATCCATTTTCTTTGGAACTTCAAGTGCCATTACATTCATGGCGTCTTCAAAGTCTAGCTTACAGTTGTGCAAAATCCAAACTGTTACCACCAATGAAATGAAGAAGGGCTCATGCAAAGGGTTCATATTTGATCTTCAATAGGTTGACACGAGGATAATACGAGGATCCTCTTTCCCATATAATTTTGATCTTTGAGATTTTGTAACTTAAAACCATAATGTCTTTCCAATTTTCTTCTTGCATGTTGTAAACTTCACAAGTTCAACCAAAGGCATTGGAACGTTCACAATTGTTGTCTAGCATGAAATATCATAATCTGAACTTTTCAAAGTTGATGTTTTTGTAGTACTTTGAATTCTCTTAGGAAATTCACTTTGAATTTTCTCAGGAGGAGGAGATGGTTCTTCTTGACCTTAATTGGATGTGCCCTTTTTCCTCCTGCTATAAAATTATAAATCGCACCCTTAAATTTGGCTTTAGCCATGCTCTGTATTTCCTTTTGTGATGGAATCTCTCAATATAATTTTGTTACTTAGTCAACCAGTGGAGCAATAACTTGCTCCATGATACTAGTACCACCCCAAAGCATCATATTTCATGTGTGTATGCAACTAGTTATATATGAGCTTTCCTCGTTGAAGCCTTCTGATATAACACAAGTTTCTTTTGCATGGAAAGCTTGAAAGGGCCAACCCCAGTGAGGGCTTATATTTGTTGAATGGAGCTCTGAGCATTCCTCTTTGGAAACCATTTGGTTGCATTTTCCATCCTCTCTCTAACTTCGCAATGCGGTCTTGTAAAGCTGCTTGGTTTTTACTGATACTAAACTGCATTTTTTTAAATTCCTTGGTCAAGATCATCATTAGTTCTATTGATTCTGTTGAATAGGATTCTCTTTCCTTTGATTTGGGTTCTATTGTAGGTGATGCTCAGATTTCCAGACAATGTCCAATTGTCATCAATCTCTTTGGCATTTGCTTTGGACTTAGCCCAAATATTTGGCTTGGTCTATTTTAGGAAGGAATTGAACGTTCCTTGATAAACATTCAAATAATATGTCAATGTGGCCTGATTTTTTGGATTATTTTTCAGTGATATTCTCTCTACAACTTTTTCAAACATGTCATTGAACTCTTCAACAGTTTCATTATCTTTTTGTTTAACATCAGTCAAAGCTTTTAATATAAATTGAACATCCATTTTAGTTTTCCATCTATTTATAAATACATCACACAAACCTTAAACTGTACTAATACTAGTATTAGGCATGCTTTCAAACCATCTAGAGGCATATTTGGTCATAGGGACAATAAAACATTTAAATAATACATCAATATGAACTATTCGTAACAACCTTATGCTATGACAATAGTCATCCTAGAAATCCATAGCATCCTTTGAATAGTCACCACTAAATGTTGATATATCCTCGAAGGAATATAGGAGAGAGTGAGGTTGCCTTGCAATATTTCAGAAATGAAATGGTTTATACTCTCCTACCTGGGCTAGCGAAAGTTAGGCATCTATATCTGCAGGATCTGAAATTTTCTTTCATCTACGACACAACACTAAGATCCTCACTCTCTGGTCCTCTCATTTTCATTTTCCCTGGGGGTTATCCTATTGTATCACATAACCATACTCCTTTACATATTTTTTTTTGAACATCTAGTTTAAAGTTACTTGCTAGATATTTAGCTTTGTTTTCCCTTCTTTTGTTTTTTACTTTCATTATTGATCTAGGAGTTTCTTTTGAACTACAACCTTTTATATACCCTGGATTGTAATTTTTAGTCTCATTGGCCTACTTTTGTTGTTGTTCATTGAAATCTAGTAAAATTATTGGTGTTTTACACTATCCCTTTTGAAGTTCTATATCCAGAACTGGAAGAGCGATACAAAAAAATTTCTTGATCTCAATTTATGTTCTTTTAATAATGCACCAAAGCCCATTCTTCTTGTATCTCTTCTTCCTCTAATGATTTGTTTATAAATCTGTGGCAAATGCTTGGTGACACTCAGATAGTAGTCCAGAGCTTATGGTTATTAAATTGAACAAGGCATCATATAGATAATATTCTCTAATGAACAAGAAAAAAATTCAAATTGTAGTCGAGGGTTGCTGTGAATTGTAGAGCACTAATACACTTCAATACATCTAAAAGGGATTGAAATTTAGAGGTTCAAGGTATAATTCTAGGGCATTGATACACTTTGTTACCTTTGAAAGGGATTGAACCTTATAGGTTCAAGGAATAATTTATTTTGCTGACTAAATACAAAATAATCATTGGATTATCAGGGCTTGTAAACAAGGACAAAATCTGAAAAAGCTATCTAAGTGCACCACATTTCAAAAATATTGTACTTGTACTATAATGTAAGGGTGAGATATCTGAAGACTAAAATTCTAAGATACATCCCCCAACATTACATGTTTAATTTAAATGCTTTCGTTTTGAAAGATCAACCGTGTCATGGTCAAATTTTTAACCACATACTCTAAATTATAAAATAGATTTTCATAAATATAAATCAAATTAGATTTCGAAGGAAAATAAATCAAAATAGATTCACCTTTTTGCCAGGAATTTGATTTTCTTGGCTTCTTCTAGTTCCATCAGACAACAACTTGAGAATACTTGGGAATTATAAATTTGCAATCAACTCATCTCTATATATTTATTGATATTTGTACATTATTTTGTGGGCATGAATCCTCTGAATTTTTCCATAAAATAGGTTGTATTTTGCATCAGAATGCATAATTTTTTCAACATTGTAGGAACCTTGTTCTGTTTCTAGAATACATATAGTTTTACCTTTCCTTACATACATAAAAAATTTAAATATTTTCTTTATATCAAGCATTATAACATGGGTTACATGGTAGATACAAAAAATATACACAAATTCAGCAATATGGATCCATCTTAAACGTGGATCCGTCAAGCGCAAAGAGGGGATCAACTCTTTCAAAGTGAAAATGCTTTTTAGAGTGCAAAATTTTGAAGAAAATTTTGCATTTCCATAGATTTAATCCCACTCAAAGCTTGATAGATCCATCCTTAAGATAGCCCCAAGGGTTAGCACAAGTGGTCTGGATCTAGATGTGAAGTTCTTTGATATTGTTGCTAATTGTTGCATATCACAGGTTAGACTCCCTTCGATTCCCTTGGGGAAAGGCCCTGTAATCAGGCCAATGGTTTACATCCTGTATGGAAACCCTAGAGTGCTTCCCCACATTTCATGGATGGTAAAACATTGGCCCTGATTACGGGGCCTCACCGCAAGGGAATCATATATATATATATGATCCATCTAGATCTTAAGATGGATCTGTACATGTTTAATGATGTTGTATTTTGTTATTCTATTTTTATTCATGCAATTATTCATATATATATGAAGCCACTGGAGTTTGGTGACACGAAATGGAGGAGATGCTATGCTATAAGGAGGGCAAGGAGGTTTTACTAAAGGCATGTGCTAATAAAGAATTGGAAAGGAACCACAACATACAATGGGAAATCAACGAGGGGCAATGGGTCATTTATGGTCTAGACCAAACTTTAGAAAATCCCACCCACCCGACACATATTCTACTATTATGATAATCTATGCTCCTTTGGAGAAAAAAATTTCATTTTAACATGTATTTTAATCTATTTCAGTGAATTGCATAACTTTGTAAGAACAATAAATGAGAGTCCAAACCGCCTCTTACTAGTGGAGGGATGGGGCCACCTATGTCACATGTTACTAGTAAAACTAGTCCTAATGGAACCAATCTTATTCAAACGGAAATTGTTTTTAAGAAATCTTCCATAGGAGATACATGTGCTCAAGTTACAGGGGTACAGTGGGATACATATCCATATGAACAGAGACCTTCGCTCCCAACTAATCCTTAATGTGATTTATCTAGATTTTCAACTTCAATAAAGGCATATTCAAATGACATTATGTCTCCTGTGGGTCCAGGTTCATATGGGGCAATCACGTCATATTTGGAACTTCAAGATAAGGAATCAAAAGATTCAGATCTAGAAAATTTTTCACTGGTTCTTTTTCATCCAAGTTTAATATTAATTATCAAATAACAATAGAGGAGCTATCCGAGAAGGTGGCATGGGAGAATCAAGGAGTAGCAGAAAAGGAAATGAAGTCCAAGTTTTTTCTGGATGAGCAACTTTTAGGGTACATAAGCCAAGAACATGTTTTTTCTAAAGAAGACTTTCTACCTTCTCCTTCTGATCATCACAGTATATTGGTTTTGTTATCGAGTCACTATGTGTTGAAGGGGAGAGTCTGTGGGCATTCACAACTCTTTCGCATCAAGTATTATGGCAATTTTGACAATCCACTAGGAAGGTACCTCCGGGATGATTTGTTTGACCAGGTAGATTTTTTCTTCATGTTTTTTTCTTCTTTGAAGTTTTTTTCTTCATGTTTATTTCTTCTTACGTAGTTTTATATTGCTATATTATAGAATTTTCATTTACACTATAGTAATTTCCAAATTTTTATGTAACAAAATACCAAAAACATGTAGAATTCCCGTTGTCATTTATGTAATGAACCCTCAGAAGCACATGTTATTTGCTACACACACCGTTAAGGGAACTTCATGATATTGGTAAGATAGTTACCTTTATTGTTGACATTACCTGGTGAACGTGTGGCATAGGTGCTTAAAATGTGCAGACAAAGATGGAGTTCCAAAAGCAACCCGATAAACACCACCTTGCCTGTCTGATGCTGCATGGGGTTTAGACTTTGGAAAATTCCTAGAGCTTAGTTTTTCTAATGATGTTGTAGCAAGCTGATTTTTCAGCTATGTTAATTTATTACATTGAGGCTGCAGATAACAACCAAGGTTCCAACCCAAAAACTGTGATGCTCCAGTGCTCCAGACACCCTCTAGGCCATAACCAATTCAGTTTTTCGATTAGTCCAAAACCGAAGTGGGTCACCCTTCTCTGAGATGGCCAATCCCTCTGCAATGCTCACCTTCCAGGGTTCACCAACCGATTGCTAGAATTGTTGTTGATTCTAGAGTCTGAGCACGGGACTCACCAACAATAATCCCAAGTGAATCTAGAACCCAAGTAGAGGGTTCATCGACTGGTTTCCATAACCATGAATCGCAAAATAATCCACTTTCCTTCCTGACTAGGTAACTGACTCCCCCCTTTTATAAACATATCTTTCATTTATTTAATATTATAATATAATATATAACATTACTTTTTCATCAATACACCTTTACTAGTCGTGGAGTCATCAGCCCCACATACTCTTTTGTCTAGGTCCTCTTATAGCCATTATGTATTTATTAATGATCATTAATTAAAATTATTCACCATATCAAGCTTTCTAGTCTCATAGCACAAAGAGAACATACACACATTGGCCCCAACAATTAAATACACATACACATGGACATATTTCCCTAGAAGCAACTCCTGACTCACCAGCCTAATTAATTATGTCTCGGTTCACCAACATAATAATCTCACATGTACATGGTGAATACAACATAGGGGTTGAATAGGGGATGTTACATCCTCCCCCTCTTATTTATGCATTGTCCTCAGTGCATTTATTATATACATAATTCAGATCTGATGTTGCATAATGAAATTATCCTCCATGCCTTCATATTCATAGTCGGTATGTTGTAGGTCCATTGTTCATATTCTACACCGATGTCTTTATTCATTAACATCATCAATTCCCTGTACATGAAAAGGGTCTAGAGATCTTTTTCACACCCCACATTGATGGCTATGCAACCCAACAAAAATTCCATCATACTTCAAAACTGAGATAACTTCTGAGTGCACATTTTTGCAAATGGCTATCATAAAGACATCCAACCCATGAATATCTCTCCAAAACTGAAATGTTTCCCTTGCAACTATCTGGGAACATATAGTACTAGTTCTACTACCTCAAATTTAATTCAAGTGTTGTAGGATAAGGTTGAGCCTTTGTCATAGGAAGAAAATCATCCTCATAACTTTTGTCTCTGCATGAAAATATAGTGTTGGAATCCTCAATTCAAGGACATCCTCAATTCCCTGTGAACGAAAAGGGTCCAAAGATCTTTGTCACACCCCACATTGATGGGTCTGCAACCCCACACAAATTCCATCATAATTCAAAATTGAGATAACTTCTGAGTGCAAATTTTTTCAAATGGCCATTATAAAGACTTCCAACCCATCAATATCTCTCCAAAACTGAAATTCTTCCCTTGCAACTATCTGCGAGCATACACTACTAGTTCGGCTGCCTCAAATTTAATTCAAGTGTTGTAGAATAAGGTTGAGCCTTTGTCATAGGAAGAAATTCATCCTCATAACTTTTGCCTCTGCATGAAAACATATTGCTAAAATCCTCAATTCCCTGTGCATGTACAGGGTCCAGAGATCTTTGTTACAACCCACATTGATGGGTGTGCAACCCAGCACAAATTCCAACATACTTCAAAACTGAGATAAAATCTGAGTGCACATTTTTTTTGGAATGCTCAATTCAAGGAAATCCTCAATTCCTTCTGCACGAACAGGGTCCAGAGATATTTGTCACACCCCACATTGATGGATGTGAAACCCAACACAAATTCCATCATACTTCAAAACTGAGATAACTTCTGAGTGCATATAGTGCTGGAATGCTCAATTCAAGGACATCCTTAATTCCCTGTGCACGAACACGGTCCACAAATATTTGTCATACCCCACATTGATAGGTGTGCAACCCAACAAAAATTACATCATACTTCAAAGCTGAGATAAATTCTGAATGCACATTTTTTCAAATGGCCTTCATAAAGACTTCCAACCCATGAATATCTTTCCAAAACTGAAATTCTTCCCTTGCAACTATCTGGGAGCATACAATACTCGTTTTGCTGCCTCAAATTTAATTCAAATGTTGTAGGATAAGGTAGAGCCTTTGTCATAGGAAGAAACTCATCCTCATAAATTTTGTCTCTGCATGAAAACATAGTGTTGGAATCCTCAATTCAAGGAAATCCTCAATTCCCTGTGCACGAACATGGTCTGAATACCTTTGTCATACCCCACATTGATGGGTGTGTAACCCAACACAAATTCGATCATAATTAAAAACTGAGATAACTTCTGAGTGCACGTGTTTTCAAATGGCCATCATAAATACTTCCAACCCATGAATATCTCTCCAAAACTGAAATGCTTCCCTTGCAACTATCTGGGAGCATACATTACTGGTTTTGCTGCCTCAATTTTAATTCAAGTGTTGTAGGATAAGGTTGAGCCTTTGTCATAGGAAGAAACCCAACCTCATAACTTTTGTCTCTACATGAAAACATAGTGTTGGAATGAATATCATCAGCCTCACCATCATCTTCCAGTCCCTCACTAACGATGTCATTGTTTAGCTCCCCACTCTTATTTAAATTCAAAATGGATTTCTTGTCTACTACTCCCTCAACGATGCTGAGATGATTTAACCACAAGAGTTTGCTTCAGTCCTACCAGAAAATTCAACTATATTGTTTCTATTTGACCATTCTCCCTTTTTTCTAACATTCACTTGTTCATTGTTGAGTTCACTATTTAACTTTACAAGAGTAACCTCAAGCTAGAGTGGTGTTTAAATGTGGACCTGGACATAAGGCAGTGACTCGTTTTTCAATGATCAACTTGAATTTCTAACAAAAGAAGTCTAGGATAGGGTTATTCACCATAATTATGGACCCTCAATTTTAGCCTGCTTTATTTTTCCATGAATTTCTTTATCATAATAGTTTTAGGTGTTATAAATGGTAGAATCACTGAAACACACCACATATGATTTGAGATTGTTTTTCAAGAGAAAATCATCTAGATATCATTCTACATCAAGGCTACTGTGGTATATTCCCTTTGGATCTGCAGTACCCTCTCCAAATGTACCAGCAATGCTGTCTCTTTCCAATTATATGTTGCCTTCTCCATCTAAGATAACAACAACTTCTTTAAATTATGGCCTCAAAGCTTCCTCTGTGAGCTTGTAAACAAAATTGATTTTTTATTTCTTTCTTCAAATGTACCATGTAGTGTTGACTCCTCTCTCCACTTACCCTTTTCCAGCCCTTTCAACCACTATGCTTTAAGAAATATGCTAAACCACGAAGTAAACTTTAAAACTACACCTAAAGTATTTCCACAATGTTCTGTCTTCTTATGCCACCGAATTCAGCTGCTTAATATTTTGGAAGAAATTTTAATATTATTTTTTATTTTGATCTTGTGACATCTTACATATTTTAAGTAACTTATGATTTTTCTGGAGTACCCATAATTGTGTATGAAAACTAATTATCGGAACTCCAGAAAAATCAGAGTTACATAAATTATTGAAATTATTGAGTGTAATTTTTAGCTCTCCACTCTTATTGAAATTAAAAATGGATTTCTTGTCTACTACTCTCTCAGAGATGCTGAGATGATTTAACCACAAGAGTTTGCTTCAGTCCTGCCAGAAAATTCAACTATATTGTTTCTATTTAACCATTCTCCCTTTTTTTCTAACATTCACTTGTTCACTGTTGATTTCACTATTTAACTTTACAAGAGTAACCTCAAGCTGGAGTGGTGTCTGAATGTGGACCTGGACATAAGGTAGTGGCTCATTTTTCAATGATCAAATTGAATTTCTACCAAAAGATGTCCAGGACAGGGCTATTCACCATAGTTCTCGATCTTCATTTTTAGTCTGCTTTATTTTTCCATGAACTTATTTATCATAATATTTGTTGGTGTTATAAATGGGAGAACCACTGAAACACACCACATATGATTTGAGACGCTTTTGCTTGAGAAAAGCGTCTACATCTCATTCTACATCAGGGCTGCCATGGTATCTTCCCTCTAGATCTGCGGTACTCTCTCCAAATGTACCAACAATGCAGTCTCTTTCCAATTATATGTTTCCTTCTCCATCTAAGATAGCTACAACGTCTTCAAATTATGGCCTCAAAGCTTCCTCTGTGGGCTTGTAAAAAAAATGATTTTTTTTCTTTCATCAAATGTACCATGCAGTGTTGATTCCTCTCTCCACTTACCCTTTGCCAACCCTTTCAACCACCATGCTTTAAGAAATATGCTAAACCTTGAAGTAAAATTTAAAGCGGCGCCTAAATCATTGCCACAATGTTCTCTCTTCTTATGCCACTGAATTTGGCTGCTTTATATTTTAGAAGCAGTTTTCATATTATTATTATTTTTTATTTTGACCTTGTGATATCTTGCATAATTTATGTAACTCATGTTTTTTCTTGAGTACCCATAATTGTGTATGATAGTTAATGGATATTCTATACTAATATATTGGACCTACGTTCTTCCCAAATTCAATGTGAGAGTTTTGGCAGTATGATTGCATGTTTATGATATTCCTCCATAAATGTTTTGTCTCTGCATTTTCCACCTTCAAAATTAGAGTTCCATGATCCACATCAACAAGATTGGTTCAGAAAGGAAGTTTCATAGGTACTTTATGATATAGATTATACATATGGGTAGATGTTTGCTAATTAATTTATATGCCTATCATACCTATGGCATAGGACCCCCTAGATCCAAAGTAATGTGAATTTTGATGCAAATGTATAAGTTGCAGATAAAGTGGAAATGTTGTTCAGAGAGGTTTTTATTTTGTTCTCTCAGATAGGACAAAAAATCGGCACATCTGGATCCTTTTATTTTGGTATTAAGATTACTGAATCAAGGAGGAAAATTTCAGAGCTTGAAGTAATGTTGCATAAAGAGATAGTTGAATTTGAGGTGATATTATAGATGTATATAAATATGTTTAGTATACTTTAGGTTTTCTAACATGATATTGTGCTAGAATAATCTTTCTACTTAATGAATATTTCCATATTTGTTTATGGAAATTTCTTAGATGGAAATAATTTCTTCATAGAGTAATTCATTCTTTTAATGCAATCTATCAAATTCAAACAGGGTTTGTTGCAAAAGGCCATCATTAGTGACAAGAAAGTTGGAAGACCTATTGCTGATATTTCAAAGCTAAACAATATAAGGCATCTTATTCTTTATGAATCTTATGAATGGGATCATCATCTTTGCCATTATTCATAACTGGATCATATATACTCACTATTTTTTACTTTTTTCCATGCAAATCAACCTTTTAAAGGTATAATTTTATGTTGTCACAACCGATTTACATGATTCACAAGGTGAGAAATCAATCTTTAGTGTAATTGCAGATTTTAGGTTTTATAATTATAGGTTATTTATATGCTTTAATTGTCTTCAAAGTTTCACTTTTAATTGAGTATTCAACTGAACATATTGAGTATCTTATACATAACAATTTGTGATTTAGTATCAAATCTTTTGCTTTATTAGAATTAAGTCCATTTTGTACTGACAGATAATTGAACACATTGATTTTTTCCAATGTTTTGCAATCTTAAAGTGAACTAATTACTGTGTTATTGTTTGGTGTCCACAGCTGAAAATATATAATATTACTGTGATAAGTTTCAATATTTTTTATTTTTTGGTTGTCATTTTTTGAGTGCGTATTTGTGAAATTCCAAATCGCATGTCGCTTTATGTGAAGGGGATATATATATATATATATATATATATATATATATATATATATATATATATATATATATATATATAATTTTTATTTTTATTTTTCCCTGTGGTTCCTTGAAGATCCGTGTTACATTTGCACAAAAGTTTAGATATCATTCAGATATCTAAAATTCATAATTTAAATTTGAATATTTACGTGATAAAGGAAAAACAAAGGTCCCAGTTATAAAAAGTCATCCAACAACAACAACATTGATATTTTATTTCATTCAACCTGTAACATATTGAATCTATCTTCATCAATTCTCTTCTTCCTTATGTTATCCACTTATAACATTTCATTTGCAATATTTGGTGCATTTTCGAGTTATAGGTCATTTGTAAGCTATAAATGTCTTCAAAGTTTCAATTCTAATTGATTATTCAACTAAACATATTGAGTCTCATATACGTAATTATTTTTCCCTCCACCCACTTTTTATAACTTCCATAACAATTAGGTAGGGATCTGCAGCTTCGATGATGTGTTGCTTGTTTAGTAAAAGATTGTCAAGACTTTAATTTATTGAAAGTTGTAGAATTTACAATCTATAAAATTTCAAGAAATAATTTTTAAAAGTCTAATTCTTTAAAGGGTGCTAGCTCAATGGAAGAGCAATTGCTTTACAAGAAGAAGGTTGGTGGTTCGATTCTAGTGTGCCCTGATGTTCGTATGGAATAGAGGCGATTATTTTTTGGTGACGGAGGCTCTTTTGACCATCACCAATGAGATTATGGTGACATTTTTCGACCCTCACCAAAATATGAAATAGTGGCGGTCAACAAATGCCACCATATATACACATCAATAGTGACGACCATGAAAGGTTCGTCACCATAAATCATTGTTGATATTAAATGGTGAGGGTCATTGTTTTTCATTATAGTCATTATTCGTGACAGATCTTGAAGTCACCAATGAGCTTATTATAACATTTTTTGACCCTCACCAAATATAAAATGGTGACGGTCAACGAACGTCGTCATATATATGCACCAATAGTGACGGCCATGAAAGGTCCATCACAATAAATCGTTGTTGTTCATATGAAATCGTGACGGTCACTATCCATCATTATAATCAATATTCGTGACGGACCTTGAATGTCATCACAAGACATAATTTCGGCGACGCCACTTTTGGTGACGTTCATTTTTTTCGTGAATGAGGCTATTGTCCATCACTATTTCTCATATGAAATGATGACGGTCATTATCCGTCATTATTAATCATTATTGGTGACGAACCTTGAATGTCACCACAACACCTATACTTTCGGCGACGCCACTTTTGGTGACGTTTAGTTTTTGATGGCAAAGGATCTTTTGACCATAACTAATGAGCTTATGGTGACATTTTTCGCCCCTCACCAATGTCCTTTTTTATTGTAGTGATTATGCATGAATTCAAATCCACTTTAAACACTTTCATCCCCAAATATAAGCATGCAAACTTAGCTAATAAATTTAGGCCCATTTCTCTTTGGAATGTGATCTATAAACTCATAACTAAAATAATTGTGAACAATATGAAACTCATCATGGCCAATATAATTTCCTAAGAGAAACTAGGATATGTTGAAGGAATAAAAATATGGGATGGGATTCTTATGTCCTGTAATGCCACTCCTCCCACATTTACCCGCTTTGACCAGTTTTCCCAGAGTAAACATGAAATTTGGGTCACTATAATAAGGTTCAACTTCCTATATGACCTTAAAGAAATTGATTCGACAACTTAAGACCTTACTGACTTCCCTTAGGTGTTACATGACCTTCAGGAGAAACCCAACCCCTCCAGGTGTCCAACCATTGAGATAACTCTATTTTTCACTCAAAATGAGCCTCAACTGCTCCCTTTCCAAGGCATGCAAGTGAATATAGCCCTCCAGTCACTCCCATAGGCCTACCTGCCAGTGAATGTGGAATTTTCCAGTCAGTTATATGCCAAAGACCATGAATTATGAGCCACTTTTTCAGGGCTAGGACTAAGGCCTTTTCCAAGAACTCATTTAAACTTCGAGAAATGATGAATGGCATAGAAACAAGGCTTATAAACCAAAAATTGAAGGAATACTTGACCTGACCTCTCCCAACTGGGATTGACATTTCGTCAAACACTTGGTAAACATGTAACCTACAGGTCGTGAATGCACATATGAACATAAGGATATGAAAAATTATCTTAGGTTTAACAAGAAGGATCAATGCCTTCCCATAATAGTTTTCATAACACCAATTAGGGCATACATTCATGAACTGGACATTCATTAATGAAATTGTGATAAGAGTCGTACTTAGACCTGCCAAATAACCATGCTTATAATCATCATATAACCAAATAAATAAAAATGATAGAACAACCATTAAAGCCACATAATAACAAGTACATTTACTCATCAAAAGCAAGAGAAACATAGATCTTATTAAACATATGAAAAATCCAACCAGGTCTAAGACTTCCACGTACCACTTGACCATATATTAGGTTGAACCAAATAATTATTTCAGCCAATCACTCTCATGCCATATTCTAAGCATGAATGTGGGATATCATTGGATAAACCAATCCAAAATCAACCAAGGTAATCCATAGGTTAAACCACCTCCACCCTCACCATATTGTGATCTCGCCTAAACTAGTGTCAAGACCACAAAACCAAACCGAACTTGGATACCTAAGAACTCCTTCACCATCCCTTGAGGAATTTTCCTATTTCCACCCACCTATTGAGGGCTTCCCAGAGAAAAAAATATCCATCCCCAACCCTTGGTATTTTCTTGAGACCACCTCACCCTAATCCAAAACCTTTCGGCAATCCAAATCTCAAACCAATAATAAACCCATCGCACCATAACTATCTGGAAATGGAAAGGCGAGGCTAAAATCCATGTTGAAACTCAAAAAAATCCATGCCAATGACAACTAAAGAATCAAATACCAACATGCACATACCATGCATGTCAAGACTAGGTAGGAAATCATACATGCAACCTATTACCTGCAAGTATTCCTATTGAAGCTACTTGATCCAAATTTTCCTTGCTTGATCCTTGCCTTCCTTTTCTTTCCTTGTCCTTCCTTTGCTTTCCTTGCCCTTCCTTCTCCTCTTGGTGCTATTCTCTTCTTTGAGAATAATTTCAAAACTGAACTGAAAAAAAGATACCAACTTATGCTTTGAGATCTTTTTATTATTGATTCCTCTAATTTCTTTATTTTCCTTAATTTTCCTTCAATTTCTTCCTCGCATGAAACCTGTGACGTTTCACCTTCCTTTTCTCCTATTTTCCTTTACTTTCCTAAATTAAATTCCAATAATTGCCTCTTTTCCTTTCCCAATGACTTTTCTAATTTCCTTTAGCCATAATAAACCAAATGAACACCCACTAGGATGTTTTTCCCAACATTCAGCTTGGAATATGTGTCCCATGACCTTGGTCTTAGTTTTCATTTATCAAATTTATTACATTAACTTTGAGCCTGGGGTTGTTACAGACCCCTCCCCCTTAGGGGAACACCGTCATCGGTGTTCAATGACACCTATGACCACCAAAACTGTTGAAATAAAAAAATATTATTTATGGATATTTATAACCCAACTCATTGCAATATTTACAATAAAAACCTGCTAAAAAGCAAAACCATGATGATAAACATGACAATATGAAAACCATACCTCTTACTAGAGCTTTATAATTACAACTCATTACAGTATTTACAATAAAAACTACATATAGTTATGCACATTTTCTTCAACCATGAAATACCCATACTGTCTATGTTGAGATTCAACAAGAAAATTTCAACATCCACACCTAGTGCATTAAGCACTTACACTAGGGTGGGGAGCACAATGATATTTTTGTTGCACGTCTATTTTAGTTATCCCTTAATTAAGATGGACAGTAAAATGTAATATAGTCTCAAAAATAACTTGTAATAGTTAACTGTGAGTGATAAACTCAGTTAGCTAGTGGATTTTGATTTAGAGGTATTTAGTGAGGCATGCAGAGTAATTCTAGTTGTACCAGAGTTCGAAGTGCAGTGGTGCATTAGTTTATACATGTTGTAATCAGTTTAACTTAGTTAAGTGAGTTAAACTCAGTTGTGCTAGTTGTGACTGTTAGATACACTAGTGAGAGATCAAGTGCATTAAATATTATTTAATTCACAATCAATGATCTCACATGCAACTGAGGATTTACTATTATTAGCTGCATGCATGTCAGATCCAGTGGAGACCCAGTTGAGATCTAGGTGAAAGGGAAGTTGACTATTAGTTGTAGGATTATTGGGTTGCTCACATGCAACCAAACACCCATTGGAGTGCCCATGATACTTGCGCAGTCATGTAAGACCATAATTCCTATATTTTAGGGATTGCGTAATAAAGATAGGCTGTCTGGAGGCAGTGAATTGGCTAAGTATTGGTCAGGTTTTGTATGACAGTGTCAGAAAATTAGCTGAGTAATGGAGGGCTCTTGTGAGAAGAGTTTTGTATGTAATTGTTTCATGATCCATGCTAAATATACAATATAAGATATTGGGGTTTTAAGAAGAAAGCTTTCGCCGGGAAATTATTTGTGTTTTGTTTGACTTGATTCTTCTTTACTTCATGTGATTAGCGATTATGTTTTTTATTTCCACAAAATATTTGTTGAAGCGATTCAATATTAAATTTAGTACATTGTTATATTGGGTGAATCCAAGATATACATGCATGTTTTACAATTTCTACATGGTATCAGAGCACAGGAAATCACAATTGTGAAGTGTGAAGAAGGAAATGAGTTTGTGGCTAGATAGAATTTGAATTTGTAGAAATAATTTCTTAGTGCTACATTTGATTTAAGATCGAAATGGATTTCAATGACTTGAGGTTGGAGTATACACTCAAGGGCATATCAAACTATATTAATTGGAAGAATAGGATGGAGCCAGTACTCGAAGACAATGGCTTGAAGGAATTCATTGGCAATGATGTTCCTAAACCCATTGTGACAGATGTTGTAAATCTTGATGCACGTCAAAAGAAAGTGGCAAAGGCAAGGAGGATCTGGTTGGTTGGAGTATGAGACCAAATTTTCTGAAGCCTCCATGAGAAATCCACACCATATGCAATGTGGAAGGCTTTGACAGATCTATTCCAGAGCAACAGTGACCATAGGAAATTGGCGCTCAAAGATAAACTCAAGAAGATCAAGATGGAGAAGGGCGACTCCATACCAAAATATCTAAAAAAGTTTGTCTAATGTCGGGATGAACTGGGGAGCGTTGGTATAATAGTCATTGATGATGATTTTGTGAGTTTGTCTCTCCTAGGACTTCCCAAGAGTTTACATAGTTATCAAGACTCTGTCAATGGAAGGGAAACTTTTCTAGATTGGGAATGACTCAGTGGTTGAATTTGGTGTAGGAGGAGTTTAGACGGAACACCAGAGATGGATATTAATCTAAGAATGAAGATGAAGAGGATTGTGCTTTGGCTACCAAGGTGAAGAAGGGGAAGGGGAAGAAATTCCATTCCAAATCTGAGTCCAAGAATGGCAAGAAGCAGGACATGTCCAAGGTGAAGTGTTTTCACTGTCACAAGCATGGGAATTTTGCTAGTAATTGTCCACAAAAGAAGAAGAACAAGAAGGTTGGAGGATCTGCAGTTGGTGAGGATATTTCCTTGCAATTTGAGCTTGACTTCTCATTTATCACATGCATGGTGTCAAGTGGATTGGGATCTATGTGGTATTTGGATAGTGGCGCTTCCTTTCACATGACGGGAGACAATGAACTTTTTAGTGACTTCGAGGAGAAGGATCTCCAGATGCATATTGAAATGGGAAATGACGGGCAGTACAGTGCTACCAGGATTGGTACCATTACCTTCCAGAGGCATTTCGATAAACCCTTTCAATTAAAATATGTAATGCAAGTACCAGGTTTGAAGAAAAATTTATTTTCAGTCGCAATGTTGGAGGATAGAGGCTATGATGTTGTTTTTAGTGAAGGAAAATATTTCCTGCGACATAAAACAATAGGACAAGCCAATAGGATAGGGATGCGAGTTAAGAATATCTACAAATTGGAGGTAGATGGTCGTGCAGCAATGATGGGAAAGGAAGATCAAGTGGTGAGTCGAGATGAGGGCGAATTATGGCATAGAATATTGGGCCATCTTCACCATGGAGACTTGAAATTCATGCAACAGATTTCTACTGGTATTCCCAGGGGCACCCTTGCATAGTAAAATACATGCAAGGGATGTACTATGGGAAAAAATGTAAAGTCCACCTTTCATGAGAAGGAGAACCGAGCTTCGGGGATTCTTGAGAGACAAAAACGTGTGTGGACCATTCTCTGTTGCTTCGACAAAAGAACATAAGTACTATGTGATATTTGTTGATGACTATTCTCATAAGTGCCGGATCTTCTTCATGTAGAATAAAGATCAGACATTATATAAGTTTCTTGAGTTTAAGGCACTAGTGGAGAAAGAGTCGAGGAAGCAAGTGAAGGCTCTTAGGAGCGATAATGGTGGAGAATACATCTTTAACAAATTCAAGAACTTATAAAGCAAAGAAGGAATTCAAAGAGCATTGATAGCGCCTCATAACCCACAAAAAAATGGGGTCACAGAAAGAAAGAACATAATCATCATCGGTGCAGCAAGAGCGATGTTGCATGATCAAGGCCTACCGATGCATCTGTGGGCGGAAGCATGCAACACTGCGATATTTGTGCAAAACCGTTGTCCTCATAGGATACTTGGCATGAGTACACCTGAAGAGGTTTTCACTGGTAATAAACCTGATGTTTCACACTTTAAAATTTTTGGCTCATATATCTATGTGCATGTGACCAAGGACACCAAGAAGAAGCTGGAACCAATAACTGAGATTAGGATTTTTGTGGGGTACACTGAAACACCTCATAATTATTGTGTGTATTTTCCAAACAACAAAATGACTATTGTGTGATGGGATATAAAATTTGATGAGGAGAAAGCCATGCGATTGTCCCTTGAGAGGGAGTTGGACTTTCATGCAGTTGGTTCCCAAGGATGAGCCTCAAGATATGGATCAGCCACATGCATAGGATCATGGAGTGGAGGAAAAAAATCATGCAGATCCATCAATCAGAAATGGTAGAAGGTGCACCACCAAAGTTGATAGATTGAGACTTGACGTTGCGGAGAATGTAGGAGCCCCTACTTCACAGCGCAGAAAGAGACAGTCTCCTGATCGATTTACTGGATACATGGCTCTTATGAGAAAATTTATTATGACTGAACCATCTTCCTTTCAAGAAGCAGTGCAACAACCAACTTGGTTTGATGCAATGGTGGAGGTGTATGACTCCATTGTCAAGAACAGTGCATGGGAGATTGTCCCAAGACCGGTCGACAAATCAGTGGTTGGATCGAGATGGATTTACAAGGTAAAGCAACCTGCTGATGGGAGTGTGGAGAAATACAAGGCCAGATTTGTGGCCTGAGAATTCTCACTGATCGAGGGGATCAATTATGATGAGACCTTTGCACCAGTTGCAAGGCAATCTTCCATTAGATCCATCCTTTCACTCTCAGCACAAATGGGCTGGCACATTCATCAGATGGATGTGAATTTTTTTTTTCTCAATGGAATGATTGAGGAAGAGGTTTACATAGAGAATCCTTAAGGTTTTGAGTTCTTCAATAGCGAGTCGCATTTGTGCCAACTCAAAAGAGCACTGTATGGGATGAAGTAAGCACCCCGTGCTTGGTACACTCGTATAGACATCTATTTCCCCAGACTAGGCTTCACGAAAAGTGAAGCAGATGCAAAAATGTACCAAATTGTGGTTGAGGGTAAGCTATTGATTATTGTTCTATATGTTGATGATCTAATTTTTACTGGTGATGAGCAGCTGATACACTCATGCAAGGAGGATCTTGCAAGGGAGTTCAAAATGAAGGACATGGGACTCCTTCATTATTTCCTTGGATTGGAAATATGGCAGCGGGATGGTGAAATTTTTATGTCTCAAGGAATGTATGCAAATGAGATACTAGGTAAGTTTCACATGGAGAGCTGCAAACCCATGGATACTCCTCTTCCAGGAAATTGGAAGAAAGAGGATGTTACTTCTTGAGAGGTAGTGGATGTTATTGTCTATAGGTAGTTAGTTGGTTCACTGATGTATCTAGTGAACACTAGACTAGAAATTTGCTACGTAGTTAACTAGCTGAGTCAAGCTATGGTTAAGCCTAGCAAGCTCTCTTGGAAGGCGGGGAAGCATGTCTTGAGATTCCTGAGGGGCACATCAGAGTATGATCTATGGTACAAACGGACAAAGGGAGTGAAGCTTCAAGGCTTCACAGATGTAGATTGGGCAGGCAGTCCATTAGACAGAAAGAGCACATCAGGAGGGATCTTCAACATAGGATTGACAATAGTTTCCTGGTACAGCAGGAAATAATGATTTGTGGTACTCAGTTCAGCAGAAGAAGAATACATGGTAGCAAGTTAAGCTACATGTGAGGCTATCTGGATGAGAAAGACCTTGGTTGGTTTGTTTGGTTCTCAGATGGATCTGACAATTATTCACTGTGATAATCATAGTTGCATTAAACCCTCAATTAATTTTGTGTTTCATGATAGGTCCAAGCATATAGATATCCTGTACCATCATCTCAAATATTGTGTGCAGAGAAGGATGATGTTGCTTCAGTACATTCTCAAGGAATATCAGGATGCATATATTCTGACAATGGCGCTCACCAGGAGTAAATTCGAATACCATAGAGACAGGATCGGGGTGAAGGATAATCCTTTTCTTGTTGAGAGGGAGTGTTGAGATTCAACAAGAAAATTTCAGCACCCACGCCTAGTGCATTAAGCACCTACACTAGGGTGGGGCCCATAGTGCTATTTTTGGTGCATGTCTATTTTGGTTATCCCTTAATTACGATGGAAAATAAAATGTAATCCAGTCTCAAAAATAACTTGTAATAGTTAACTGTGAGTGATAAACTCTGTTAGCTAGTGGATTACGAGTTAGAGGTAGTTGGTGAGGCATGCAGAGTAATTCTAGTTGTAGTAGAGTTCGAAGTGCAGTGGTACATTAGTTAATGCTGGTTGTAATAAGTTTAACTCAGTTAAGTGAGTTAAAATCAGTTGTGCTAGTTGTAACTATTAGATACACTAGTGATAGATCAAGTTAATTAAATATTATTTAATTCACAATCAGTGATCTCACATGAAAATGAGGCTTTACTATCATTAGCTGCATGTATGTCAGATCTAGTGGAGACCCAGTTGAGACCTAGGTGAAAGGGAAGTTGATTATCAGTTGTAGGATTATTGGGTTGCACACATGCAACCAAACACCCATTGGAGTGCCCATGATACTTGTGCATTCAAGGAAGGCCATAATTCCTATCTTTTTGGGATTGTGCAAGCAAGGTAGGTTGTCTGGAGGCAATATATTGGCTAAGTATTGGCCAGTTTTTGTATGACAATGTGAGACAATTAGCTGATTAGTGGAGGGCTCTTGTGAGAATAGTTTTGTATGTAATTGTTTCATTATCCATGCTGAATATACAATAGAAGATAGTATGGTTTTGAGCAGCAATCTTTCCTCGGGAAATTATTTGTGTTGTGTTTGATTTGATTCTTCTTTATTTCATGTGATTGGTGATTGTGTTTTTTAATTCTGCAAAATATTTGTAGAAGAGATTCAATATTTAACTTTAGTACATTTTTAGATCAGGTGAATCCAAGATATACATGCATTCTGTATTTTCTACAATCTATGGAGATTTATAAATCCAATTCAATATAGTACGCACAATAAAATACATATATATACATATGCACATTTTCTTTAACTAGAAAATAAAAGGATGTGATGCATGCATCCATAAGAAGAGAGTCTAGAGGCTCACACCTCCACCCTCAAAGTAATACCAAGATTCACCTCCTTCCCAAGAAGTACAAAATCCATTGTCAAAGTCAAACCTACATCCAATGTCCAATGCTATAATCCTTACGCTACCTATCCTCTCAGTGAACAATTACCAACTCATTATTCCAGGGCACACTCCCAAAGTGCATCTGATTCCATCTGTAAATGCTAATGACAAAAAATATCCACTCTCGGTCTTCCCTTCTCTACTACATAGTCTCTCGGGAAATCCAGTCACCCCCTTACGTGCAGACACTAACCTTCCAAGTTCCCTGACATCCCCTATCTCGAGCGATCCATCCGTTAGCAAGGTTTCCTCACATTAGAAGGTCCAAAAACAAAGGCATGTCCCTGCCTCAAAACAAAGGCATATCCCTACCTCAAATCCATCATAGCATGCTAATGGAAATCAATGGACACTATTGGGTACTCGTGTCCCACAATGGCCCTGCTCTTGAAGTGCTTTAACAACATAGTGTTTCCTATTCCAATTCATTTTTCCATTGTTTCCAATCTTTGCAGTCACTGTTCAACCACCCAACCTGGGAATTTCCATGATTTCCTATACCAAGTGCATAATTTTCATTAGACTAAAAATGAATTCAAATAATTTCAAATCATACCTTATTGGTGGCTCGTCAATAAGGTACACTTGAAAATTTTGTTTACTTCTTGTCACAACAAGTTAAACTATCTCTTTGATAAAATCATCATGTATAAAAATATCACCTCCGGTTATCTCAAACAAAACCATCATAATTGAAATCATGTATCATATATGACCATCATAAATTAGAGTCATAGATCACATGCATTATTAAAAACTGAGATAAAATACCAATACTTATCTTTCAATGATTCTTTACTTGTGCCTTTGTTATTTATCCTTTCCGTGCACACAGTGAATCTGTTTCCAAACCTGGCAAGCACCCAGTGCCTTCTCTTTAAGCGACAAGGGAATATAGAGACTAAACTACCTCCTCCCTCAATATCAGCAACTAGGGTATCCCAAGACTAAAATGCCTCAAACCTCAATATAAACAACAAGGGCATCCAAAGAATAAACTGCCTCAATCCTCAATAGAAACAACAAGGGAATTGAGAGACTAAATTTCCTCAACCCTCAATATCAACAAGGGAATCCAGAGACTGAACTAACTCAACCCTTAAGAACATGAACAAGGGTATCCCGAGACTAAAGCACCTCAACCCTCTATAGCAACAACAAGGGTATCCAGAGACTAAATTGTCTCAACCCTCAATATCAACAAGGGCATCCAGAGACTGAACCACCTCAACCCTTAATAAAAACAAGGGTATCCTAAGACTAAACTTCCTCAACCCTCAATAGAAAAAAAGGGCCCATACAATCCCATACATGTTTGTCCCATCACACTATACAACATATACACATAGATAATGCACATCACAACACATACACCTACACCTATTGTACAACACGAAACATACATATAAATACACACCATACAATAACATGAATATACATGTTGTGATACAAATACTAAACAATACAAGTAACACCGTACCAAATATAAAAACAAAACATGTAATACATGTACAAAATATTGCATGTACTTAGCACCACATGCACAACATGTACATAACAACTAATGTACACAACACCACCTGCACAACGTGTACACAACACCACATGTAAAAAACACCTCCTGCACACATCACCCCATGTACAACATGTACACAACACCACATGTACATAGCACCATAGGTACATCATGCACACCACGCCATATGTACACAACTCTAGATATGAAACATGCAAAAATCACCTTGTGCACACAACACCGCATATCCAACATGTGCACAACACCATATGTCCACAAAATTTCATATCCAACATGCGCACATCATCATCTATACAAAAATCTTGCAACCTTACTTCTAGTGTCTTCCCAATGTCCATGCTTGTACCAACATGTCGTAAGGAATGTTAGCCACCTATAAATTTTGTTATACCCAATGGTGGCTAATTTTGTCTTTCAATCCTTCAAAGAGATAATTAATTTTGAAAACTTATCATATTTTGAAGTTTTTATGATTTTTTTTCATAATATTCACTACTATTTCCCTTTTCATATTTTCCATCATTTTCATTCTCCATATTTTCCATCATTTTCATTCTCCATTTTCACCCTTCTTCCCTTTTCACAAATCCCTTCATAAGCCTTCATTTAACCTTCAAAATTACTCTAAACCTATTCAAAACCTTATATCCCACCTTATTTGGTTTTAATACCCCTTTCTTTCACCTATCAGAACCCCCATTTCCTCTGAAAAAACCTTCAAAAATCCTAAAAAACCTTCATTTTTCTCTAAGGCATTAAGCCCCTTTCGGCCTTAGCCCCAACCCCTTTTTTTTCGCCTATAAACCCGCGCTGTGATTGAGCACGAAGTTCTTAATCACATCGAAAAAAACTTTTCCGCGTCACAAGTTTAAAATCGCATCGCAAACTTTCCTTTGACCCTTTTCTTGGTTCTTTTCCTTTTTCCCAATGCGATCGCATGATCGATTCTCCACCGTTGATCTTCTCTATTGCGCCCAGATCCAATAGTCCATATTGCTCCCCATTACAAACTTTCTACTCTGCCTTTTCCTTTATGATTAAATCCTGACCGTCGATCTAGATTTAAGATCGACGGCTCTCGCTCCATCGCAAAATCGGAAATCGCAAATCTCTTATCCAGTTCCTTTGACCTCTGCCGATTGCGATCCTACGATTAAATCTCAACCATTGAATCCACAAGAACCAATGGTTCAGATTTAATCGTGCTCCATCATAAACCCTTCACCATCACGCCCGCTGATTAAATCTCCATCGTTCATCTCTGAAACTGATCCAACAGTCAGCGCTTAATCGTGCATCGCAAAATCAAAAGTTTCGGTATTTTTGCCTCTTCCTTTTTCTCCGATGCGATCAAATCCTGACTGTTCATTCCAACATATCCAACAGTCTGTGCCTCATCGCATCGCACTGATCCATTCCATAAGCCCTCCGACATAAACCCGTCGATTTGATCCTAGCCGTTGATCTCTCCTAGATCTAGCGGCCCACGCTTAATGAAATCCACACATTTCATTGTTTCTTTACCCTTTGTCCTCCGCCGACACTACAAGAAAAAAGCACATTGGTGAGGGTCATGCTTGTGATGGACCTTTAAGGTTCGTCACCAATGTCACATATGGTGACGTTCATTAAAAAACCGTCACTGTAAGTGTATATAGTGATGGTCCTTTATGGTCCGTCACCAAAGACATTTTCAATGACACTTTTGGTGAGGGTCGTTAAAAGCCCATCACTAATTCTCTCTTTGGTGACACTTCTAGTGACGAACTTTTAATGACCCTCACCAATGCTCTTTTTGTTACTTTTGGTGACGGTCAAAAAATGTCTGTCATCATTGATCATTAAAAAAACGTCACTGTAAGTGTATATAGTGATGGTCCTTTATGGTCCGTCACCAAAGACATTTTCAATGACACTTTTGGTGAGGGTCGTTAAAGTCCCATCACTAATTCTCTCTTTGGTGACACTTCTAGTGACGAACTTTTAATGACCCTCACCAATGCTCTTTTTGTTAGTTTTGGTGACGATCAAAAAATGTTTGTCATCATTGATCATTCCAATGAGTTTTTGATGACGCTTTGTGCCTGTTAATATATTTTTTTTCAAAAGATAACAATTTAATACCATTATTATGGAGCTTTTTTTATAATATGTCCAAGGCCATAGTGGTTAGGGTCAGTCAATTTTTTAAGAAGTAATAAGTGTGTATCATTTCCCTTAAGTAATGACTAGTCGAATAGAGATTTCCTATGAGTCAACACATGATTCATATCTATTAAGTTTATTATCTAGAAAATTCCATTTAGATAAAGTTCCACTATTGTGTGTAGGAAATATATTATTTAATACATAATCGAGCTCTGACAATTCTATTACTGAGAAAGACCTAACAATCCTCAACAATCTGGGCACACCTTAAATTAATGCTTTGGCACACACTAAAATTTCTTAGCACCCCACATGTCTTGGAACATATTTGTACCTAGAACATCTTGTGATGACACTGACGCCCAATCACATGGTGGCATGTGGTAGCACAACATGGAACTCTCCTATCATGTGTTGGCATGCTGCATATAGTCCCTAGCATGCCTTGGAACACCTTCGTTGAATGCATTGACATACATTAGCACTTGGCACACAATGCCACTTGGCATGTATTGGGACCTATTATTAGTGTGCCTAGCATGCCCCTTTTCAAAAAGATAAAGTTTTGACTTATTAGCCCTCTTATTGGTTCTTCCTTTTGTTTCCTTGACACATATTGATATACCCTGGCACCCTATGCCACATCCTTAGCACCTAGCATGTATTGGCATATCTTGGCATTATTAATTGGCACATGATATAATTAGCACACCCTGGAACTCCCAAGCACACTTTGGGAATTCTTAACATGCCTTGATATTCCCTAGCATGCATTACCAATGCTTAGCATACCTTGTCACTCCCTCCTTGGCATGACAACTAACACTGACCATTAACACTAGTCTCTCGCAGTACACATTCCTCATATTCATTAACTTCCATGAATTTTTACCTAGTGCTCCCTTAATGTTTTTTCCTAGAACTCCTTAACACTCATCAACATGCATTATCACTCTCTAGCACACCTTAACACTCTTCAACATTCCCTTCCACTTCATAACATGCATAACACTAGTCCCTGACACATATTGGCGCTTGGCACGTGTTGGCGCTTGGAAAGTCTTAGCATGTATGGAATATGTTGAGATGCCTTGGTATGATTTAGCATGGTTTAATACTAAATTTATTTGTGATGATCAATTGTTGGAAAATGGAGTAGTAACCGAGAATACTTGGCATAGAGAATACTTGGCACCTATTGCTGCCTAGTGTTAGTGTTCCTAGCATGCCCCTCTTGGAAAAGGTAAATTGATGAATTATTAACTCTCTTATGTGTTCATTTCCTTGTAGTTTAAATTTTTTCTCCATTTTGTTGTCTTGACAGTCCCTGAAACACATTGACACACCCTTGCACATCTTGGCATGCCTTATCGCTTGGCACATCTTAGCATGTTTGACATGTATTCCCACTATTTGGCACATCAAGGGGGTGAAGAGAGATGTAGTCCTAAAGTAGGTTGAGTACGAGGGCCGAGTAAGGGTTGCTAAAGGGAGGTCATGATCATCCTACAAGAGCAAGATCATCATGTGAGGGTTCAGAAGAATGTTGCATACCTTAATGGTCGGTTTGTGCTAGGAAGTAGGATGGCATATTGTTGGTTCTCTTATGGCAGATCAAGATTAAGAGAGGTTTCTCATGAGAATCTGGGTATGTGATTTCAATGGTGTCTTTGTGTGAAGGCCGCATCAAATTTTGAAATGTTGAAATTTGCAAAAAAACAGTGAGATTGGAAACCAGAAAGGACAAAAAAAATGCACCCACACTAGTGAGGAATTTTGATGCACCAGGAGTGAGGAATGTGGGGCGTCTAATTTATTTGTCCCTTAAATAAATTGGACAATAAATTGTAATTTCATCTCATAACAACTTGTGTCAGTTAATTAAGTCATGATGACTGAGTTAGCTCAAAAAATTTGAGTTGAGGGTCTAATATGAGGCATCTAGAGGGATTCTAATATTTTTGGGCTCCAGTTGAATTTGATGCATTAGTGGGGTGCAAGTGTAATTAACTCAATTAAATGATTTAAAATCAGTTTAACTAGTTCTAACTGAGTGATGAGCTAGTGAGAGGTCCAGTGAATTAAATTAGATTTAATTCACAATGAGTGATCAATCAAATAACTGATAATTCGCTATTAATAGTTGCATGCATGTCAGTTTCGAGGAATACCCAATTGAGACAGAGGTTAAAGGGAACATAACTATCAGTTGTATTGAAAGAAAATTTCCCATGTGCAATTATAATGTCATTGGGATGCCATGATGGATTGCACAATCAAGGAAGACTGATTTTCCTAATTAATAAGGAGTTAATTCCCTAGGAATTGCCTGAGCAAGGTAGGCTGAAGTAAGGATGAGAATTTTCTAATTACTAGATCGAGTTTGCCTAGATCAATGGCAGACAATTGACAGAGTGCTGGAGAATCTCATGAGAGATTAAGCATTGTATTGTTTCATGATTCCTTGACTTAATACACAATAGAGATAGAGGGGTTTTGATTAGTTGCTTTCCCCAAATACATCATGTTGTTGTGCGATTGATAATTTATTTCTCTTACTTATATGTGATTATGTGATCGTGTTTTGTTTCCGTGAATTGTAGGAAGGATTCAATATCTTGTTTTAGTAGATTACAAGATCAGATTGAATCTCGTTGCTTCGATTTTATACATGGTATCAGAGTAGGAATTTTTTGGGCAGCGAGTTTGTAGAGAATATCTGAATATTTTGGTGTAAAATTTTCGAAAAAAAATAGAATATTTGGATTCCTTTCTACCCAAATGGAAATTTTTTTTTGTCAAATTGGAGCTCGGATGAGGGAGATATCATCGATTTAAAATCAACTCTTTTTTAGAAACTTTTTGTAACTTCGGGACAATTACACTGTGTACGAGTAAAGAACCTATATGGACTTGAGGTACCAAATGCATGCAAAGCTTTGAGGAGAAATGAAGAAGTTAGAGACTTGGTGTTTTAGAGGGAGCATAAATTACTTCTCAACGTGCATACTCATGAGAAGCAGTCTCAAAAGGTTGTGGAGTAGCTGCCACAATTGGAGAAGAAGAGAGGAGACCGAGTGGAAGCATCCACTCATGCAGAGACCTCCATGAGGGGGAAATTTCGAGCCAGATTGGAAGAGGGAGCAGCCATACCTTGAGGTGCAAGGTGGGGTTATGTGTAGACATAATCCCAAGATAAGAAATTTGGGCTAGGTCAATTGAAATGGTGTGTCTCATGGATCTAACCTGGCTACGAGGAGCCCATAGTACAACAGTATTAGGAAGGATCAGTTAGATTGATGTAGTCAGATGTCAGCACGATAGAAATCAGAGTGATAGATGTCAAATACTGGAGCACAAATAGAGTTAGCAACAGTTCAAAGGGCACAGATGCAGATGTCAGCAGTAGTGCAGAGAATCCAATACTAGACAGGTGCAATAGCTAGCAGTAGTCAGAAGACTCTGATGACAGATGCATTATACTAATTCAGTTGTTCGGAGGCTATTCAATTTCAGGATTTGCAGGTGCAAACAACACTAGAGAAGTGTAGCATGCAGAACATTCCAAAGGTACCGGATGGGGATAGATTGAATTCCTTTCTTGTTGAGAGGGAGTGTTGAAATTTGCAACAAGAAACAGTGAAATTGGTGACTAGAAAGGACAAAAAAAATGCACCCACACTGGTGAGGAATTTTGATGTACCAGGAGTGAGGAATGTGAGGCATCTAGTTTATTTTTCCCTTGAATAATTTGGACAATAAATTGTAATTTCATCTCATAACAACTTGTGTCAATTAAGTAAGTCATGATGAGTGAGTTAGCTCAAGAAATTTGATTTAAGGTGATCAAGGTGGATATTGGTGGCCACCCGCCTATTCCACTTGGGCCCTCGCCATTGTCTCTTTTAGTTTTTCAGTTTCCTTAATTATAGCACACTTTACTATTTTTGTCAGTTTTTCGGGTCCTAAACTTTCGAAGCCATTTTGAGGCCCCAAACGATGTTTTTTGGGCATTAAAGGTTTGGCAATTTCATAGAAATTGTATTGTTAGTTGTAGTCCTCGGAGGGATCTTTCTAATGAGGTATCGTGTGCATCAAACGAAGATCATATGACCAAGTTACGACCCCGGGAAGTTGGCTGTCCAACTAACCCCAACAGGGCCCATAAACTCCTGGTGTTACATCTCCTCAGGATAGGGTTTTGGTTGTTTAGGGTTTTATCTTATTTTAAATAATAAAAAGACCCTTGATCCTTATTGTAACACAGTTCAGAGGAACATAACTATCAATTGTATTTATAGAAAATTTCCCATGTGCAATTATAAAGTCATTGGGATGCCATGATGGATTGCGAATCAAGGAAGGTTGATTTTACTAATTAATATGGATATAATTCCATATGAATTGCGTGAGCAAGGCAGGCTGAAGGAAGGCTGAGAATTGGCTAAGTACTAGACTGATTTTTCCTAGATCAGCAAGAGACAATTGGCAGAGCACTGGAGAATCTCAAGAGAGATTAAGCATTGTGTTGTTTCATGATTCCTTGACTTAATACAAAATAGAGATAGAGGTTTTTGAGCAGTTGCTTGCCTAGATACATCTTGTGTTGTGAAATTTATAACTTGTTTCTCTTACTTATATGTGATTGTGCGATTGTGTTTTGTTTCCACAAATTGTTGGAAGGATTCGGTATCTTGTTTTAGTACATGATTACAAGATCAGATTGAATCCCGTTGGTTAGATTTTCTACATGAAATAGAAGAGAGGGTTGATACCATCTTGCCTTGTGGTGGTTAGTAGGCCGCAAGGTCTGTGATAAAGACCAACATAAATGGAGGAGGGCTTGCACTATAATTTAGAGCCATAACAAAAGTCGACGCAGGTGTAATATTGACTGAGTTAATCCTAGTTTGAGGGTTGACGTTGAGATTTGAAGTTCATGTCAAGATTCAGTCAAAGAAATTCCCAGAATCTATGGATCCATGTGAGCTAGGTCGAGTCTCTTATGGAGGCAAGAGTCATGTTTTTTCTATGTGTGGATAGGGTTTGTTCTACAACAATTAGAAGTACATAAGTATAATGCCCTAGTTAGGACAGTTTCCTAGCATGTTTAGTTCATAAGGTATGACCTTAAGACTATGACAAATTTACATAGAATAAAATGGGTTGTGACCCTTAGAGCGAGGTTTATTTCTTCAATAAAGACCGTAGATCTGGAAGATCGTTTTCAGATTCAATATGTGTGGAGACAAAAGATCCAAAGGAGGGTGGAACCTAAGTAGAAGATTGAGCATGCAAAAGAAATGTTCCATATGAAGAATGGATTGACATGCAGAGGATTTTATTTTGGTGGACTTTCCATAGATTTTTAGACAAAGATCTAAAGAAACCTATAAAAAATTGGTAAATGGACTATTAGTCGCTGATTTTTGACCCTAGTTCAGTCATCTATAGATTGTTAGAAGTATGATAAGAGGACTAGTAGTTCATATTTGTTCATAGATTGGACAAAAAATATCAAATTGTCAATACACAAGAACAATGATCTTGAGAGGACTCAAACCATTGTTAGGTGGCAGATTTGAAGAGCCCTAGATGAAGACAATATTGTGGGCCCTAGATCAGTAAAAAGAATTGACTGTGGTTGGGCAGATTGATGGTAGGCCAAGTACAGTTGGAGGGTTGTTAGGTTACTGTCAAAGAAGAGCCCTAACTCTTGTTTTGGTGAAGGACAACAAAATTGGTATAAGGGTAGGTGTATAGGGCCTAAGGATGTGCAGACTTTGAAGGACTAAAGTAACAGTCAAGTGGTCCAACCAACTAGCCCTAGTTCACTATATTGTAGAGGATTGATTCAGTGAGAAGAAGGGAAGCCTCCATAGCCCTAGACTTCTCATCTTGGAGTTGTAGTATGGCAAAAGTGGGAATACCAAAGAGTTGTTCACAAATGGAATTATGAACAACTTGTTACCACTCAAACTAGTAGTGGATCTAAAAGGGGTTCCTAAGAGGGCAACTTCTAGGACAAGGGAAACGATGGAGGCTTAGCCCATTGTCACCACAACTAAGGCTCCTTGCTCTTCACGAACTTTCACTGATGGGTGGAGTCCCAGTAGTTTAGGAAGTCACTTGTATAGTATATTTCAATGAATAGGTGGGAAGTGACCGTCGAAACCCTTTCCCTAAGATAAAATAAAGAGTGGGAATTTATTTCCTTTTAGGCAAGGGAATTATCTTCTAGGGAGAGAGGAGGGGGATTGAAGGGTTGAGGGAGAAGAATAAGACTTATGAAGGAAGTTCTCAATCCCTAAAATCCTTTGGGAACTTGGATTTCCAAATGGTCCTTGATGAAAGGCCTTTGACACCAAATGGGACCACACGGGACCAAGTGGACCCAACCCAAGATCAGGAATGGAATTTAGCAACCAATGATGTTCCTATCCTGGACAAGGTGATGGGAAAGGACGAGACAAGTGTTTTTACTTCGATAGGCCAAATTGATCCTACTAGGTTCTATCCTTGGGAACACCTAGGCAAAACTTGATCCTAGAGCTAGGGCTTGAGGTATCCGGATATTCCACCGTCGAAATTGGCCCAAGCTCTAAGGAGAGTGAGGGCACCCAGCAATGCAGCTACCTCTAGGAGATAGAAGTTTTCCTCTAGCTAGATTCCTGGGAAATTGTTGCCCTAGGTGACCTAATGGGGCTAGACCTAGGGAATGTGAAAATTTCTTAATCTAAGAAACCCTATGTAGTATCTTGATTTACTTCTCCTACTTGAATCAAGTTACAAGTTAATTTTTGAAATATTCAATAAGTTAGCGAAGTAAATAGTAAATACAACTAGCAACCTACACATACAGATCAAATACTGAATAACATGCTCATAGAAAAAGTGATACACAGATTTTGTGGGAAAACTGGTGCAACTAGCTCTGGAGGGTTTTCATTATTATGTAGAATATAAGTACAACAATCTTGGGCACCAAAATTGGTTCACCCATTAGAGAAATAAAAACGACAATAATACGTTGCTCTGAATCCCCCTACGTTAGCCTAACTGGCCTGCGTCGGCCTCTGCGTTGCTCAGCAAGGGCCTGCGTCACACCTGAAGGGCTTACACTGCCCCTGCGTTGCCCTCACTGGGCCTGCATCAGCCCTGCGTGGCTCCTGTTGCCTCTGCGCTGCCCCTGCTGGGCTTTGGCTGGACTGTGTGGCTCCTGCTGCCCCTGTTGCTCTGGCTGGTTGGGATTTTTAAGCAGAAAAAGCATAGGTAATAAAGAAGGCATTGGTCAAAGGCAACGCATAACAGTTAGAAAAATTGAAGAAATGAAATGAAAATAGATCAATGTCCACAAATAACTGAAATAGCTCAATGGGACTAGAGAGTAAAAGCTTTGACAACAATAATAAGTGCTTCTAGAACCAGCTAAGAGAATAGAGGAGACTAATTCATGAGGTTAAAATGTTGTATAATTGTTGGCACAGGAAAACTGTAGAATTGTTAGAGTAAATCTTTGCAGGTACCATTAGTTGGTGATCATCGATAATCATTTCATTTCATCAAATACCCTGATGAATGGGCTTTACATGCTATTTGCGTAGACAAACCCCACATAAGCTATGTGATGGAAAAAATATTCACACTATATTGAAGAAAACACCTACCAAATAAGGATTACATTTCAAACGGGGCAAGAAACAATAGAGAGATAGACATCGAAAAAGTTAAAATACTAGGGAAATAGGGAAGCAACTAGGTAGCATGGTAGAAATCACTACAAAGAAAATTATAAAAATGGAAAACCCTACAAATTAGCACCCATCCAAACATCACCACAATTTTTTCTTTAACTCTAAATCTCTAAATTCATCAAATTATATCCTGTATTCAAACCTGATCCTCTCTGTTAGCCATTTTGAAGATAAGGCTGAGAACTTACTACTGAACCATCACCGACATGTAGTGATCTTATTCTGTGACCAGACAACCTACTTTCATGAGGACACGGAAAGGTAAACACTCTCTGACAAGATTTTCCATAGAGCCCAGGTGGAGCAACCACATATACATCACTATTTTTTTGTCTTCAGATTTGTAACTTAGAAGAGCTTTGTCTGACCACCTCCGGGTTGCTCCCAGAGTCACCCAGGCAAGCCCTCTCAACATCATCCTCTTTCTGTAGTACCTAATTAGTAATTTAATTAACCATAACAGTTTCTTGATCATGCGGGTATTTAAAATATATTTCCAATAAGCATAAAGCTTTCATGTTAAACAATCAGGTCAAAATACTTTAGAATATGATGAAAAAAATACAAAGAAACCTCACCAACACTCATAACCTCTACAAAGTATAAATAGATATCTGATAAACTTCATTGCACCACAAAAATGTGCTTAACTAAAGAAAATTCTAATTACTGTGCTTTCAAGACAAAGCTTTCAAGGGCAGTGATGTTATAAACATACCCCTACACCTCGTGAACAATCAATGTGTATAAATAGACCATCATAAGGATCATTTTAAACATCATTATTATCATTTTATAAATCATTTTTATTAAATCAACAAGAAGAAAGCAACAATTTCATTCAGTTCCACTGAAGCAAAGTATATGGCAGTTTCATATACTTATTATGAAGCTATCTAGATTTTCAACTTGATTGTAGAGTCAACCAATCAGTTGTTGAAGCACAATATTTTCTCTTGTGAGAATCAAAGTTACATCAAGCTCTATGAAAATCCAATGTGTCATGACCATTTCAAACACATTGATATTCAATACAATTTTCTAAGATTCCAAGTTCATTAGGGAGTTAGTAGTGTTGGAACACATTCTGACAAAGTTGCATATGGTTAATAGTTTGACAAAGCTCCTAACAAAGGGGAAGTTTGACAAGTTGGGGGAGAATCTTGGGTTATTGGGAAAAAAAAATTCTCAAGAGTGTTATATTACCTAGTTGGTCTGAGTTGGTCTCACCTCAGCCTTGAGAAGTTGAGCAGCACTAGGATTGTAGAGCTAGATTGTGGTACACCAGTTAGAAATATTCTTAAATATAGCTAGAAGCTTATAACGACACCTTCGAGGATAGACGAACTAGTTGTTGGGTCACACCCACCAAGTATGGCACACTAGTTGAGGAGATTAACACCATCATCTCAGGTGCATTCATGAGTGCACACTTATGGAATGAGACAACTTTAGGAGAGGAGTTATATCTACTATGATAATGCACTACTCTAAAAGAAAAGCCTTGCATACAAGGAAAATTTATGAGGCAGTTGCTCATGCTCAAGGGAGATGCACCACTAACGCTATCATTAGCCTGTTTTCTAATAGCACCTTCTCTTAACTTATAAATGAAAAGGATGGGCACACTAGTTAGACATTTGTAGAAATAAATAATAAGAATGAGTATTGTTAGCTTGTAGGTTGTAGTAGGAGCTTTTATGAGATGACAACTTGCTGTGACATTCTTCTATTTGAGTAATAAAGACTTCTATGCAATTGTTGTTGGAGCCTGTGCTTTTTATCCTGAATTCTCAAATTGCAGATTTGTGTAGAGTGGGCCTAATATATTTGTTGTTTTAATCCATTGTACATGTTGTGTTTTCACTCTTGAATTTGCATCCTTCAATTTATGCTCTAACAAAACTGAAATTTTGATAGGCAGATACTAAAGTTCAGTCCTGCTGTTAGGATTTTTTAATTCTCTGAGGGTATTCTCTTGTTTTCAATAGTATTTGCATATTTCTGCATCACATCTCATCTCTTCCATTTCATTCTACTATAATACAAAAATCATTTCTAGTATAGTTTAGTTTATATATACTTTTTACTTAATTGATATTTTATTTTATTTTATAGGATCAGTACTTAGCAATCTCAATTCACACTCCCTTTGTATTCACACTATTGTATATGTGTGGTCGTTGGAAATGGTTAGGTTCAGTACTTGTTTTTTACATATCACATTAAAAATCCAGTGCCTCCTCATAAAATCCTCTCCTCGTATAATCGACCACCATTACAGACGTTTACACCACATTTGGTTTAGACATTTAGTAGGTAGGTAGGGTGCCCCTATCTCCCATCTCCATATAGAGTAATTTGGTCACATATTCTTTCTTCTATGATATTGGTTCCTCTCTGTTAAGTCCTATCTCTTGTCCTTCTTCTCTCTCCCTTTCTCTCCTACCTCTCTCTCTCTCTCTCTCTCTCTCTCTCTACCCTCCAATCCTCTCACTATATCCCTCCCTCTATCCTTCTTTCTACCCCCCTTCCATCTTTGTGTCACTATCTCCCTCTCTTACCCTTCTCTGCCTCTCTCACTCCTCTCCCTCTCTCTCTCTCTCTCCATTCCTTCTCTCCCCTCTCCTTCAGTTTATCTCCATCTCTCCCTTGTGACTCCCCTTGTCCTGCCACCTCTATCAATATATGTCTTTATTATTCCTTCTCATATATATCTAGAGTTAATATATATCATGACATATTGGGACCTACGATTGGGTTAATTCCGCCTTGTTGGAAAGGTTAAAATGTTTAATATTCGATAGACAAAATGTACATCAAATATTTTATCAAAAAGAGGGAACCATACCCTATCTTCCAGGCTATGCCTATTAGTTGCTTGGCCTCTTCTTGCTCTCACATGAATGTAGTCTTGCTTGACTGGTACAAAAGAAGGTTTCACATTATCAACTATTTGTTTGGGACAACTTTTATTTGTTTCAACACTGCTACATTCTTTAAGCTTATCCTTTAAACCATCTTAGTCTTTTGTACTCTCTTCAAATTTGTAGTGCTTTCCATTCCTCTCAGTCACATATGTTTCCTTGGTTTGTTAAGGGACAAGGTCGACAACATTAGGATGTTTTTGCAATAAACAAGGGTATTTCCAAGACACAGTCAGGTGGAGCAAGAGTATAAGAGCCAAATTTTTCATGAATGTGGGACACTCGAACTTAAGATTTTCTGGAGTAGTCGTGAGGTGTAGTCTGGTTATTAAGACTTCATCAGATGGCCATTCTCTGGACTTAAATTGTGTGACAACACTGTGGCTGAGTTTGAAACTGGAGATTGAACATAAATTTGGTTTGATTGCAATAGACATTTTCATCAATAAATGTAAAGCAATGGCTAACAAATGCTATAAATTAATAAATAAAGAAGACATGGCAACAAGCAACAATACTTACAAAATTGTTATATTGAGACGCAAAGAATAAGCAACTATTGTGCACAAACAGAGACCAATGAAACTATCATCTTAACCCCTAACCCCTTAAACACTAATTCCCAACCCCTAACCCATTTAACCACCTAAACCTCTAAACCCCTAACCCATTTAACCCCTAAACCATAAACCTCTAAACCCTTAACCCCTAACCCATTTAACCCCCTAAACCCCTAGTAAACCCCTAACCCATTTAACCCCCTAAACCCTTAACCCCTAACCCCTTGAACCCTAAACCTTTAAAACCTTAACCCTAACCCCTTAAACCCTAACTCCCAACCCCTAACCCATCTAACCCCATAAGCCCCTAACTTCTAACCCCTAAAATCCTTAACTGCTAAATCCCCTAACCTCCTAAACCCCTAACCCAATTAACCCCCTAAACCCTAAACCTATAACCCCTTAACCCCTAACCCATTAAACCCTAATTCCCAACCCCTAACCCATTTAACCCCCTAAACCATAAACCTCTAAATGCATAATATTAACCCCTTAACCTCTAAATGAATAATATTCCCTTAACCCCTAACCCATTTAACAACTAACTCATTATTCCCCTAACCCATAAATGCTCCTAAATCACCTAACCCCTAAGCCCTCAATCCCTAACCCCTTAACCCCTAAGCCCCCAATTCCTAACCCCTTAACCACTATCTCATTATTCCCCTAACCTCTAAACCCTAAACCTCTAACCCCTAAGCCCCTATTCCCCTAAGCCATAAGCCCCTAATCCTTAATCCCTTAACCACTAACTAATTATTCCCCTAACCCTTATAATAATCCTTAAAACCCATTGGGATTAGCCATTCCAAATGAGAGAAGGTCTAGTTGGGACCTACGATTGGGTTAATTCCCCCTTGTTGGCAAGGTGGAATACCATGAGAAAAACCATGGGTTACAAAAAACTCTCCTAAATTTACTATTTTATCTCAATTTTATTTTAATAATTAATTAATTAATTTCTTTAAAAACTCTTATGGATAAATCACATAAAATTTTTAAGGGACACGTCTTTCGAACCACTCATTGTGTGGTTCACCATCAATGTTTTTAAAATAAATTTATTAGAATGAAATTGAATTGATTTTTGAAGCTTTCTTTTAAATCAATTGTTGGCATTACAAAGAATCACGGAGTGTGCTCAACATCCATAAGAAAAAAAATGGGTATGATATTAAAATGATATTTGAAGGCATAATATTAAAAATGATGTTTGGAAAAATGGAGGGCGAGAGTATTCATTTTTCTTTTAAATTTTAGACCTCCAGTTAAAATAACATTTCTCCCACCCAAAACATGTGTTTATGTTATCTCTTGCTGGCTTAGTGATTAGGGTTTTTTTTGTGGGTCTTGTTCTTGCAACTGCCTTACTGCAATTTCTTCTGGGTGCTAGTTCAGTCTCAACAATCTGCAGTTTTCGAAGTTGCATTCTTCAAGGATTCTACTAAGTTCAATAGTTAAGATGCAGGATTGGGGGATCTAATGCAATTTTTTCTAGGTGCAATTTCAGTCTCAACAATCTGTGGTTTTCGAAGCTACATTCTTCAGGGATTCTATTAATTTCAATAGTCAAGATGTAGGATTGGGGGATCTATTGCAATTTCTTCCGGGTGAAATTTCAGTCTCAACAATCTGCGGTTTTCGAAACTGCATTCTTCAGGTATTCTACTAAGTCCAATATTCAAGATGCAGGATTGGGGGATATATTCATGATTTTCTTGGCTTTCATCAGAATGGTTTAGAATGCAGCCAAACCCTTGAGAATATTGATGCTAGTATAATTTCCCCCCAATATGATCCAAATCAAAGTGAATGGCACACATGGGCAGATAAAATTCCTTCATCGGATGATGCATTGTGCGCTAGTTATTGGAAAGAGCCCATGATCATCAACAACAATAAAAATATTGGGCTTAACACGATCAATTAGACGCCAATGGTTTCAACTACAAATGTGGAATCACACCTTTAATCTCCTCTTACTGAAATCTCATCTTGGCACAATTTCCCATTCGATTCAGACAGGGGACCAACAATATGTGAATCTTCCTAACTGCATATTTTTGTTCGAATAATTTAGGTATCCAACTTTTCTATTTGCAAATGTGAAAACCCGAGGATCACTGCAAATTCTGACTAGAGATGCATGTACGTTTTAATGGTTTTCTCAAAGGTTCTCTAATTTTTGTTGCCTTATTTCGATTTGAATAAAGATATTTTCTTGTAGCTCCACGTTAGAGTTCAATCATTTTTGAAGTTATGTTAGTTTTGAACCATTTTTGCTGAAGCATTGGCAAAGTACTATTTATTGCATCCAAATTACTGGTTTTTGATTATGTTATGTGGTTTGAGCTTCTTTAATATTTTTGAGAAACTAGATTCATTTTTATAATAATATTTAAGATTATGGATATATCGATCTGAGATGGATATTGCAATATAAATCTGAAGGATTCATGAGATTACTTCATGTTTGATCAGATTTTTTTAATGATAAATGTTATCTTGCAGGAAAATTTCAAAATTTGAAGTCATATTAATTCAGTACATTGATGCAAATTCATACACTGATACAATGGTGAAAATGCATGGATTTATTTGTTGAATGGTATATGATGGTTTAATAGGAGGATAGGACACTCACACCCACCATTATAAGCTTAAGATCTAGGATTCTCATGAAAACCAGTCAAAGGAAGGAGCAGCGGGCAGGTTAACCTTAAACATATGTAAAGCCATCCTTATTTTCACTAGGTGCAGAGATGTTTCGTTACAAGGTGGACTAGCTGTCATATTCGTCATTTTTTATTTTCTTGTAAGATGTCTCATTTCCGCAGTGGAATAGGTTTTTCTTGATGTTCTATGCATTCTTTCTAGTTTATGTCAATGCAGGTGATCGAATCACTAAGGGCGACTAGAGATGATCAGGGGCTTGGCATGTCAAATTTGGAGTAAACTCATAGAGGTAAAGTGCCAGCAACATTGACAGGGACATTAAGCTGCAAAAATAATGGAGCAAGAGACAATCAATCAGATCGCAATTGTGCTATGGACTGAGAAGGTTGATGCTGTGAAAGAGCAGCTAGCTAATATTCATCCTGAAGTAATTATGTTTATGTCTAAAATCAGAAAGTTATCTGTTCTTGATAATAATGAAGACTCCGCACTGAGTAGGGTTAATGCAATCTGTGTTTCATGAGAAACAACATTTAGAACTACCAAGAATGAACACAGTCAATCATTTATTCATCGCAATTTAAGAAAAAATAAAAATAGAAATCACTTATGGAGATATTCACTTCAACTTGTAATGGAATTGAAACTCTAAAAAGGAGTTCTTGGGATGGATAAAATTTCATAAGGAGCAGGCACATATTTCTTCCTCCCCATTGCATATTAGAGTGAAAACCCTTGACCAGAAATAAGCTTGAAGAATTTTGATTGCTAAACCATTTTCACTGGAAAGATTTACTATTTGCCCACATTTTCAAGGCTTGATATATCATATGAGGTACCCCATTCTATTGGAATCAGATTGAGAGGGCCATGATGAATGAAGAAACTGATTAAATAATCAATTAAATATTTAAGATAGCATGGTAACCATTTTTACTACAAGTTCTAATCCCTTTTATATTCTTCTAGGCGACAGAAATGTCATTTTTGATGCATTGAAATATTGTCATGGATATAGGCACATAAAGAAATTTGTAGGAGACAAATTACTGGATGGTTAGTGAAGAAAATACATTGCACTGCTAGCATCAAAAAGTCCCTTGTGGATCTTTAAGAATGTTAGGATGATAGATTTCATGGCTAGGTCTGCATTCAAAGACGGATTTGTTCAAGTTCTTGACTACTATCTTTTTCAAGAGTTCCATTTTAGAAAATAAACAAAATTTAATTCCATGAATACTATTCACAAGTCAATCTCAAAATCAATACCCCAAGCGAACACATCACAACACGTGCCCAACAAACAATCCTAGGAAATAGCTTATAGATCCCTCCAACTAGTGGCTTCTGCTCTAATGCTTTTCTACTATCAATTGCCAGCCAAATAGTAATTACAAGAAGGCATGTGCCACAACATAAAACAATATGAATACTAATACAAATAGTAAGTCTCTATATGGCTCTAGGGTATCACTATCCAAAGTTGTTTCACATTCGCAATATAAAGATTTGGTTATCAACCAAATAGCAGAATTTCAGGCATGCATTAAGTAAGGACTTCAACGATCATGATCAGGTTATCCTCAACTTAAGTATATCTTGTGATAATTACACTAGAGACTTTCAGGTGGTTTTGTAAACGATTATGACTTGAATGTTCAAACATTCCTTCTAATATTAAAATATGAAGCGAAATTCCAAGCTTTGGAGGCTTACTCTCTCACACATAAACAAACCTTATTTTGGGAAAATAATGCCTATGCACATGGATATGATGGATATGATTCCTTAAAACTTGGTGGAGAGAAACTCGAGTAATACATGCCAAAGTGAAATTCAAGAGGAAAAGGTTTTAACCTTTGATTCATGGCTATGATAACTTAGGATTTTATAACATATGAACAAGACCATAATAATCCAAACCCTAAATTAATGGAGAGAATAAGGGCACATGAACAATATGAACAATGGGCAAACACCCTTGAAAATGTAGGTTGATGACAAGATAACTCCCGACAAAAACTACCTACCCAAAACCTAAAGAAATGAGTGGGAATGAGGACGAATGCTATATGAGGTACCTTGTAAACCCTGATGCATATGAGTGATCCAGTTTTGAGATAAGATGAGAAGGTGAAGATGATAATCACCCTCGAGAGTAAGGATTAATTCATGGCAGGGTTGGACCTTCAATCACCAATGCCTAAGGTTTCAAGAATGCCGAGAAAAATATATAATTCTCTGAAACCCTATTGCACATGCTGAGGCATAAGACCAGTCAAGGGCCTAGGGTGACATGCTATGCAATAAATATCACCATGGTGTGTGATTTCGATGAGACTATGCCCTTAGAGGCATAGGTTAAACACAGAAAGGGGGTCACTTTCTTTCCAAATTATGGTTTCTCCCAAACCCTAGTATAGTCAACATAAGGGGATCCAAAATGAAATGCTGCTTGTTCACATTCAGTGCTTCTGTTGGTTGCGATACATACTAGGGAAAGATAAGTTTTTAAGTGAAGGGAGTCTCTTGGCACATCACCGAAGTGACACACCTTTGAAACCGTAATTTCATCATAATGTCAACATCTGAGACAACACATGATGTGTGGGGGCAACATGTAAAGTGTGAATGGGGAAAACATCAGAGTTCGACAAATGCCCAAAATTTTGGGTGGTGTTGTAGCAACTATAACAACTCTCATAATGCTAAATCTAGGCAATTGGCCTCATTATGATAGATCAAAGCTTAATAAAAATAATAATAACTATCAAACCTTAAAAGATGGCATTTTATCATACCTTTTTATGTCTATATTAAAGGAAGGAAAAACCAGATAAATTTAATTTTGAGTCTTTTAATTTAAAGATGACCACATAAATAATTATAACTACTAATTAATTATGTTTATAATTTTTACATATTAAATAATTCATATACATTTTAATATCTTATTTATTTATATTGAATTTTTAATTTAATATTATATACAATTATTTTTTTTAAATATTATTATTGCATTATAATTATAAATCTTCCGGGAAATCACATACAAAATTTTAGAACCAGGGTAATGAGGACTAGCTGATCTGACATACACATTTATAACCTGAAGAGAGAAGCAAACGGTCAAAACCCTACAAGTTAAAAAGCGGTAAAAAATAAGAAAAATCATAAAATAAGCCAAAAATATAACTACCAACATTTAAAAAATTAAAAATAGTCAAAAATAAAACCAAACATAAAAATATAAAAAGACAAAACTACCCCTTCATATAAAATCAACCCTAAAAACTAAATTAACCTCCATAGAAACAAGAAAAACAGGTTATTAAGTGAAAAAATATTCAAGTCAAAGTCAATTTTTTTAAAAATAAATTATAAATAAATAGAATAAAATAAAATAAATTAATGAATGAATAAAATTCGAATTAGAAACAAAGAATAAAATAAAAATAAAGTAAAATAAAATTAAAAATATAAGAATAAATTATTTTATTTTAATAAATAAATTTGTTTACATATATAAATCAATAAATAAAATAAAAATAATTTAATTTTTATTTTAATATTATTATTGCAATTTAATTTTTAATTTTAAATTAATTTCAATTCCCCTCCAAAAAATTCCGCCCTCGCTATCGCATTGGTTGAAAACTCAATTTGAATACTTTTAAGGAAGAACGATTCTATTTTTTATTTTTTGATAAATTTTTATTCCTGCCCTGCAAGTGGAACCTTCTGCAGGGCATTCTGCATGGATGCTCTACTCCTTGTATCGTTTGAGGCAGCTGGTTGATGCCATAGCTGTTGAGATGCACGCCGGATTGACCTCTGAGGAGGAAGTAAATTCAAGATGTTGCCCAACTTCATCGACAGCCTGCCCAAGGTATTTATAAAATGAATCTCCCGAAATAATCAAGTTGAATCTTTTTCTATTTTCTGAAAACCCCATATTTTAATGCTTTGCAAGTGAATTTATTGAATTTTTTATTTATTTTGATGTCTCGAATATGAGTTTCATGTTGCGTTTGCAGTAGTCTCTGACTTATTTTTTGGGTCTAGACCCCATCTTTGATGTGTCTGTGTCCTGTCAATTTATTGATGGAGATATCTAAACTCGGCCTTTGACTAACCCAAAATGTGAAGGAATTCTACCGGTTAACCTATTGTTTGACAAGTCGATGAAACCCTTAGAAGAATAAAGAAGTTGAAGTTGAAATTTTTTTTCCTAGCCCTTGAAATTGAACATAGAACATAGCATCAATTTGTCCGATCTAGTGAAACCATTAGCAGACAACGCATCAAAAATTTCCCACATAGTTTTGGATCGGGTGTAGTACAAAGAACTTTCAATTCAGATACTTGGGTGTGAATTTCTCCATAAAACAAATTATTGGAGAAACTGAGCACTTGCAAATCCTTGAATTTCCAGATCCATTCTGGAAGAAACCCTGTCAACTGGTTATGTTCCAATGATAACAAGTGCAAACTCTGTATGCCCTTCCAACTTGCAGGTATTGTACCAATTAAACGAGTGTGCCTATTTCTCCCATCTAACACATTATGCCATGAACCACACTCTGCATGATGTTGCCATGCTGTTTATTACTGCCCAAGCCATCAAAAGTTCAGTAATTGTAGGAATTTTACCAGGTTCATGGATGTTGGACAAAATTGATCATATTATGCACTGCGAACATGATTAGACAGAAAAATATAATGTATAAAAGTAAGTTATACTTTGTACCAATTGACAAAGTCTCAATGCCTCAGGATAGTGTCTTCCAGGCACACAATAAATTGTTTCTATCACTACGAACAATTGTGTAGGGTTGATCTCCTGGAGCTCCTTGTTGAGTAAACCTCATAGCCCCATTATGCCGAGGTTTTGTTACTTTCCAAATTTCAACTAGCAATGTTCAGGGCTCCAATGTAACTCTGTTTATTAGATACCCAGTTTTTCACCTTGGCTCAGGAGATCTGCATAGAGAGAGAGAATCCCTGCAAGTGCCATCCTATATATTATGAATCAATCAATCTTCAAGCCAATCCAAATGAAAGTGTTCTTCTGCAACTTCCACGCAGAGGTTGGGAATGGTAAAGGCCTTGATAGATAACCACTGGTGCTGAATCTTCTCATCACAGATGACATGAACCAGAGACCTTAAGTCACTAGCTAATTTGGGAAGTTGCTTCACACGAGAGCACTCCCTCATATCAAGTTCTTTTAAACTAGATAATTGGCCCAATTTATCTGGGAGTTGTTTTAGGTACCCACAAAGTGAAATATCAAGGAATTGTAGTTGTCTTAGCTTGCAAACTGAATATGGTAGTTCTTTTAAACTTGGGCATGCATTCAATTTGAGCATCTGGGCATGCATACAATTTGAGCATCTGCAGTGAGCTGAGATTACCTATATCTTCCGATAACTTATGAAGATCGTGGAAATTTGTGACAAACAACCGTTTAAGGGTATTCCAACTACAAATATTCCTAGGAAGTTCCCTCAAATCACTACAGTGATCGATAGCTAACTCAAGAAGACGGGGGAAATTTAAATCCACTCCCATATGTAATCCTGTAGTATTCCCACAACCCTCACATAGAACCAAGGATAACTTCTCTAGTTTTTTCTAGGACTGACAATATTCTTGGAGGGGAGGAACAATTACTCTCTCTAACCGAATAACTTTCAGCTGCGTTAATGAAGAGAGGACTGATATACCTTTTAGAGTAGCCCACTTAGAATTGTGATTTACAATTATGAGAACCTTTAATTTATCCATTGATTGCATGAATGGTGGAAGAAAGTATTCACTTCAGAAAAGTTCAAGATAAGCGCCTTGGAATTAGGGAAGTTCATCTGACACCAATCCTTCTCCTCCATTGAACCTGTGTGGAAGGAAACAATCTTAGCATTGAAATCACGCCCTGCATGCTTCTTCCACATTTTGCGAATAGAATCAGCTTTCTGAGGCATGATAAACCTTTTACGACTTTCAATTATAAGCTCCAGCTCGGTCCAATAGATAGCCAGGTCTCGCAATGCATCATGCTGAATTAAGGAAAGCTTACCACTACAGCCATAAGGATTCCCCAGGGTACCTTTTTGATCTTTCACCAAAGTCACAAGATTTCGACTCGCAAGTTATATTAAGATTGTGTGAGCAGCTGTCCATTTGAACTTATGAATATAAACATCCATGTATAACAATGGATCAGCAGATATTTCTCTAGCCTTTGGAAATATTCTGATGTCCAGAAAGCATTCTCATACTTCTTCTTCCAAGATATCTATTCTTCTTGCCATTCGTTTCAGAACTTCTGTTTCGTGATATTCAGATATTGTTTGTCCTTGGCAGTTATCCATGCTGCAGGTGGCTGACCATGGAGAGACCTTCCAATCACCTTAAGAGCAAGCGGAAATCCTTTGCATTCTGCTATTACCTCTTTGACTAGGTTGTAATCTACTGTTTCTGGAATTGACTTTTGATCAAATGCCGAAAAACAGAAAAGGGACACGACATCTTGCTCTCTCAAACACGGCAAATCATACCGGTAATCAGATTTAACAACATTGTTGTTTCTTGTTGTAACAAGAGTTTTAAACCCTTTTCCCTCAAACAAAAGCTTTTCAAGATGATCAATTTCCCAAACATCATCCAGCACCACCAAAGTTGGTTGAGGTTCCATTTGGCGAAGCCTTTGTCGCAACTTTTGATGTGAATCTTCGACGTCATGAAATTCAGGACTTTTCTGGCGAAAAATCTTGTCCCACATTCTCTCAAGAAGTCCCTTAAGGTTCGGTGATTGCGAAACTCTTTCAAAAACTATCATCTCCTTAAAATGACCTTTGACTTCATTATCATTGCAGAGGGCTAATGGCGCAGTAGTCTTTCCACTGCCCCCCATGCCTATTACTCCAAGCAGTGGAGCATCATCTGGAAATTCTGGGATGCTCGATTTGGAAGCCCTTTTACCAATTTCCAATTGATACATCTGATCTGCGATAAAATTAAGGTCAGATTCTTCCCTTATTGCGTCAATTTTTTTCCCAATACCTTCAAGTTTATCCTCCATTTTGAGGTCAATATTCTCAATTTTATGCTCTATTCTGTGCTCAATAGTCACAAGTTGATCCTACTATACTCTCAGCCTATACAATTCAAAACAGATATGTGCCCAATCTTTCATCTGAGTGAAATTGACAATATACAAATCCAAGCCTTCAATTTTATTTTAATACTTATAGCTCCTGAAGATATTCAAGCGACTTACCTTGGAACAGGACTTAACCAACCTCTTACACTCTTGCAGTTGCTAATAGAGTTCGCTGAGCAGCTTCTGGCTAGGTTGAGACAACTCTGCACTACTCGTATGTGCCCAACCTTTCATCTGAGTGAAATTGACAATATACAAATCCAAGCCTTCAATTTTATTTGCATACTTATAGCTCCTAAAGATATTCAAGTGACTTACCTTGGAACAGGCTTTAACCAACCTCTTACCCTCCTGCAGCTACTGATAGAGTTCGTTGAGCAGCTTCTGGCTAGGTTGAGACAACTCTACACTACTCGTAAAGTTGTCAAGTAATACAGGTGTGATTCCTTCCAGGGTTTTTTGGAGGCGTTTAAAATTCTCCTTGCAGGAAAAACTCTTCTTCAACACATCTTTAATGATCCCCAGCAGCTCAGATGGTACAGCGCCTGCAAGTGATTGGATCACCAAACCCTCTGCCATTCCGATCAATAGATTGTTTTCAAAGACACTTAGAACTCAATATAGAAACTCAATGACTGAAATATTTATTTGAGTTTTCCACTAATATGGAATGCGACTATAAGAAGATGGATATCAGAGAAACCATGAAAGGAATCTTCATGTGGAGTAGGGAGGAGCATAGCATATGCAACAGAACAAACTTTGCTTCCCAGAAGGATATTAGCAAAAGAATCCAGAAATTCACAACGTAGTTGCTTCCCGGAAGGAGATTAGCAAAAGAATCCTAAAATTCACAAAGTAGTTGCTGTTGCAAACACCCATTCAGCGTAGATGGTATCTTGAATTATATAGCCACGACAGAGGCTCATTTGGCATTTATAGGGTCTTCCGTGGTTATATGCGCACACACCCCTTTCTCCTCGTGGGTTTGAGCATGGAACCTTGCAGGAGGCAAACTTCACCGGCAATGGGTACCATTTCAACCACAGCAGAAAACGTGCAATATAACCCATTCATATTCCCATTCCACACTCTGCATGACGTTGTGGAGTGAAATTCTACAACGGAGCTCTTTGGCAATGTTTCTCACATTTACAATTTCGATCATTAATTGAAATATATAGCAAAACAGAAAACAACATGTTTCCATAATTCAAATTAAATTGCCAACGCAAGGGTAAAAACACATTTTCCAGTATTTATGCTGAAAATTGTACCGAAAACATTCACTTCAACTTAATATTCACGGTGATTGTCTCATCTTAATATGGTCCCCCTTCTATATAGCTGAACGCAGATTTCGACTCTAAAATCTTATTTCTGTTGGAACTCAACCCTCACAAAATAGAGAAACTTAGTTGGCTTCAATTCTCTGTGTGTTCGTCCTGACCACTTCCAAGGAGATTCCATATCATAGGAATTGGACTCTCTTTCCAATTCTTTCACAAATTAATAATAATGGTCCAAACAAACTGATGAAAGAGTTGATTAGTTGGATCAAAATAGCCCATTCCATAATTTCATGTTAACCTTACGCCTCCAACGATTTATTTACGATTCGGTGCCTTCTCTTAGTCAATTATACTCCTAAAACATTGACAATAGCTTCATTTTCCCAAAACCCTCTAGTGTGCAAAAAAAAGAGATTCTTCAACCAGAAATGAATAGATAATTAAACTTTGACTCAGATTAAATCGAATATAGAATAAATGCATGGTCTTCGTTATACATTAATTTATAACAACATATATCCAACACAGTCCATTATAGTAAATGCATGAAATCTTATTCATTAAACTAGTTTTGTGCATACACATGGTGAGAGGCATTAATTCTCTCTATGGCCCGATTTCCCATTTATTTGAATGCCATTTTATTTTCTCTTAATTTTAAATTGATCAAATACAACTTTAAAAGAAAATTAGCTCCATGATTTCTTCCCTAAATCTCTTATGCTTTTCAAGGCAGAATTTATTTTTCCTTAAGGACAAAATCGTTCCTACCCATATGTTTTCTAAAAATATTGTATAATAATTAAAAGAAACAAACAATATTTACAAATAAGGAATTGAAATTACTTTTCAATGTTCAAAACCCTTTTGGAGCTTTTCTTTAGAATTCTTGATGGCTTTTGGAAGTTTTAGTGCTCCTACATCAGACTCCCATGGTAGAAAAATTTCATGAACTCCTGTTCATGTGTCATTAGTTCTTGAATCCTATAGGATCCCAAGCTTGTGTTGTAGTTGTCCATTCTTCCCTACATGTTGTTTTACTAGTGTTGATGTTATATTCACTTATCTAGGCTTCCAAATCCTATGTTGTTCTTTTCCACTTGCCTTGCTAATGCAAAGGTCCTTAGTCAATTGTACTTTGTTGTTGGTTGTCCTTTTCCTCTTGTTGTACCTTCTCCTAGTCATTCTCTTCATCAACATCCACAACTTGTCAATTATTCATCTAACTTTGTCCTTGACTACTGAGATTTACTTCCATCTCTTTCTTGCTGATGCATATCTTCCTTGTGCATTAGAGTTTTAGAACTCTTAACAAACATTGGATTATACATTTGCTTCATTATTTTTTGCTCATGCCTTGCAATTTACTCCATAACCTTGGTTGGCCTCATGGATTTTCATCTCCATAACCTTGGATACCCAATTTACATATTTGAAACATCCCTCATTAAAAGTAAAATGTTTTGCGTCACATTTCACTATTTTGGGGACATTGCAATTGTTTCACTTAAAGTTTCATTGTCATGGAAGCGTGGGGATCGTGCCCCAAAACTTGGTGAGTGTTTCACTATGTAACATTGGGTTGTACTCAACATTGGATCAATGTTATGAGTGTTGATGATGCCTTGTAAGAGGGATTTTCCTATTATGGGGGGCTTAAAATCTCGTGACAAGGATTTTTCACAAGTGGTGACATCCCCATAATCAAGATTCATTATAGGGGTTGATAGCCCTATGTCAAGGATTTGTTACTTGGGTCAACATGGTTGTAATAAGGAACTAGGGATGTCCCTATATCAATATCCCTATGGAACCCCATATCTAGAAAATGGCCGACTTCATCAAAGTACGAGCATTTTCACACCCATTAAACGATTTGAGACGGTTGGGGTATTCTTTATATGGTACCAAAGCCTTCCAGGAGTGGCCACTAATATTTGGCAAGGATTTGTTTGTAACCATTTATGTTCTCTTGGTAACTTAGTGCCCTCACTAACTACTTGTACAACAATATTTTCATGGTATTTAAACAAAACATTGGCCTGGACAACAACTTGACTTGCAAGTTCCATAGTGGGACAAATGACAAGAACAAGAATAGGCGACCTTTTATGACCTTGGAGGAATTGTGACTTCACTGTCACCTCAATAGCAGAAAATATAAATGATATTGTCTTGTCGGTGCAAGTTTTAACCTTGGCCTACACATCCTTGCCTTTGAGAATAGATGGAAGAGTTGCTTCTTGCACAATGGTCATATGCTCATATCCCATTATGTTGGTTGCCTTGAGTGTCAATGGTGAGATATTGTGCTAGTGAAATCTTGATTGGCTCAAATAATTAACATCCCTAGTAACCTTCACACTACTTGTTTCTGGATCTGGTTTTTCAATAGGACTCAACATTGGTTGCGTGTTCCCCACAAGCTTCACTGAATCAAATTCATCATATTCATCTTCAAACTTAGACTCATCTTCTTCATCAATGATCTTTAGTGCTTGGATACAAGAGGATTTAGAGCCTCTTTTGTTCAAAAGGTCACCTTCTCCTTGGTTGCCTTTTGCAGAGACCCCATTACCTCTACAAAAAACACCCCTTTTTCTAATCATTTTGATAAATTTTTTAGGGTTTTTGAGATTTTTTCTCACCAATGACCTCCAATTTTTGTAAAAATCACAAATAAAGAAAGTGATGAGATCCTAGGAGTTTAAACTTTAGTGTTTTCAAACGTTGGGAACATATGACATGAATCATATGAAATGTTTATTTCCATTAAGCATGAGGGTAGAATTATTAACTTAAATGGTCTTTAACACAATCCCTCTAGATTTGTCTCTTCAAATGTGAAGGCACCCACTCTCATAAAGGACATGTTGGGAGTTTAAACTTTAGTGTTTTCAAACTTTGGGCACATATGAAATGAATCATATCAAATGTTTATTTCCATTAAGCATGAGGGTAGAATGATTAACTTAAATGGTCTTTAACACAATACCTCTAGATTTGTCTCTTCAAATGTGAGGGCACCCACTCATGTTTGCATTTAATGATATTAGCCTTTAGGAAATGATAAGAAAATATAAATTGGACTAATGTATCAATCCATGTGAACATGATACCCATTCTCCCTCTCACACACTCAATGTGCAAGCTTTGTCTCCTAAAGGACATGATTTGGGTAGTATATCAGTTGCCTCAAAAACTTAGGTTCGAGTCAATTCTTCATGCAACATGATACTAAGAAGTTGCTAAGTTGTCTCCTATTATTATGCTAAATTGTTCAGCATCAGTTCAAAAATTCTAGATGACTCTGATGGTGTTGCAATGTTATTTAATCTTACAAGTTGGCATACTTTCTTAGTCCCACAATGCTGAAAAACTTTCCTCAACTATTAATCCTAAAGAAGCCCAATAATGGGTGAACATGGATAGGCCAGCTTGAATTTTCTCACATGTCTTCCATCTCACCTAGACACTTATTTTGGGAACTCTTATACATTTACTATGTCAGTTTACTAAGGCCTGAAATGGGCAAAATAAATAACAAGTGTGTGCAAGCAGCAACACACTTGACTAGATTGAACTCAACCTAGTCTTATGATGGATGTACATTTTAAGGGCTTCTTTCCTAATTCAAAATCGCTAAAGATATATAAACTAACTATTTCATTTGTCCTACAATTCCAATAGTACACATATCAAGCTTCTCTGCAAATCTCTTTTGTTGCATATGGTAGGCCTTTGAATAGACTAAGCTTGTACTAGCATAATGCAAACATGACCTGAAAGTCACCACTGTGTTTTAGTTTCTGAACACTATTGCATTATTGACTGACTAGTGAAGTATCAACCATTGAATAAGTGTCAAGCTTTGGACAAGTCACAATATATATTATAATTTTGTCTTGCAGATTGGCCTCTTGACCAATTTTTTCTAGGAATGCCTCTTATGAAAAAATAAGTTCTTTCCTAATAGGTTATGACCCTATTGAAAATACCAAGTTCACTAGAACATTGGAAGCAAATATCTAATGCACGCATCATGCTACCACTACAAGCCATTGCAGAAAATAGAAACCAAGGTGAAAAAGGATCTACAACTACATTGTAGACGTGTTACAGTGACAATACTTTCTTGAATGTCTATTCTCCAACACCCATAGCATTACCACAAATAATCATAGTTTGTATTTAACTCCAAATAATATACATTCCAATAAGAAGTTGTCAATCATAGTTTTACCTTGTGGCAATGATTTTCCTTATGTCCTGCTCTCGTTTTCAGTCAAACACTAGATTTCCTATATTGATGACATTCCTACTATAATATGACCAACTATCAGACAACTATCTCACTGTAATTCTAGATAAAATGAGCAGTGTACCAAAATAATAAAGAAATTGAAAATGATAGTAGATATTGCAGGTTAAGCAACTAAATAGGTAGTACGCATGATATGCTATTCCATAATTCACTACCTTTCCCATTTATAAATAGTTTCTACAATAATACTGTTGCATATTAGTTCTTTATGTTGCTATTTATTGAGATTTTGGCTCACACGGGGATTACAATCAGCCTTTCCACAAGAGATACATATGGCTTATGCAATTGGCATACCATTGCTGTTATTGTAACTAACATTTCATGATAAGAATTTATAGTTGAAACATTACATTTACTTGTTTTGGCATACTAATTGTTATGTATGGCATATATAATACCAGTTTTCCATTGGGATTCATACGTGACCAAATGAAAAAGTATTTAACTGTTGCTAAATGAAAAAATGTGACATGCTAGGATTGGAGGGATTTTGTGCAAATTATAATGAAAAATAAAAAAGTGAAGGCCTACACCTCCAATGCAGTGATAGTGGGGTTTCTTATTTATAATCGTCTAGAGTTATTATTATTATTATTTTTTTGTTTCTTTCTGGCTGTTTTTCCTTGTCAAGGTGTTTCTCAAGTTTGTCATCTCTGAATGCTAAACACGTTGCTTGATGTCTTGCAGTGGAAACACCTCACATCTTAGCATAGGTCCAAGATCTAGTTCTGGTACAATAGCACAAATTATGGAAGATTTGGTAAGTGCCTGCTACTGAAAGCCTTGCCACTGTGACCCAAGTGCTATTTGGCCACAACTAGAAGGTTAGTGCATTGGGAAAAAGAGAATGTTGTGTGTTGATGCTGCACACAGGGCATATTTTTGCAAGCCCTTTTTCCCATCATGTGCAAGAGCAGTTTACATCTGCAAGATGCACATAGCATTCTCTTTGCCCAATAAAATAACCTTCTAGTGTTGCATGAGCTTCTAGCCTCTTTAGACTAAGGAACTGTCTAGAACTTTGTCACTCTTGGTTCGTAGTTATCCCTTGAATTTAGTCTAATTGCAAGACTTTTGCATTAACATTCCTTCTCAATGTTTCTGCCATAACCTCAGAGCTACTCAGGTTTGGGGTTGTTCCATAGATATCTCTTGGGTTCTGGACCAACCTCCTAATCTGCTGGCAGCATTTCTATACCTCTAACAGGTATATCACTTATCATAGGCATTTTTTTTTCTCCAAAATGTCGTTACTCTCGCAGAAGGGTGCATTATAATTTAAGATTCTTTCTCCCACAACTCAACATGTTGTGTGCAATGTGGTTCCTGTTGGGTGATTTCGATGGCTTCTACAAACTATTTATTAGACAATGTTTCTAACCTCTTAGGAAGGAGCTACTTAGCGGTGGTTGCCTCTCTGAAAATTGCTGGTATTGATTGTTCATTAGTATATTGAAAAATTCATCGTCGAGGATTAATGTTTCGATTTTATCAAGTGTCTCCTGTTTCATATTCAACACAAGATGGAATTTGTATGCACTCAGTTCATTAGAGAAATGCTTTCTGGTTTGCCTTGAATATTGAAAGCAAGTTACAGAAGTGATCCCTAAAGATGGAGCATCATTGAAAAAAATTCAAGCTCCTCTCAGTGGATGTTTTCTAATCCATCTTCTTCTGCTCCTTCCCCTTGTCATCTTCATTTGTTTACAAGGCATGACAAAGATAAACATAAGTCTAAATTTTAGCCCAAAATCAATTGTAATGATAGTGGAAATGTTACGAGAATATTGTGATTATCACTAATGGTCCACCCATTCTAATGAGGGATGTCTTAAGAAAAGAGTTCTCAACACATATTTCAGTGGCTGAGAAAAAGGAAGGAGAAGGTTAAAATGAATATAGTCAACAATCCCACTTACATAAGTGGTTGTTGTGGACTTCCCAATCCATGGTGGAAATGCCTCTGCTACTAAGTACGGTAATTCTAACAATTCAAAAAAAAAAATGGAAAAACAATTCTAAGCCCACAATTAGTCTTAATCATCACTGACTACTTCACTTTAGACAAGGATTCTTTTTTTGTGCAAAACTATTGCATTATAGTTAATGGTAGTGATAAAAATCTTATTTCACAAGATCATGTGACTTTTCTTAATTTCCCTTCAAAATGTTAACCTTGGTCTAAAATTTTAGGGTTGGATGAAGGATAAGGAACCAATGAAAGTTATGAAGATTCGTCAATTCACTTTTAAGTATGATGTCACTCTTGTTGACTGCTGTGGTCTTATTCCTTGGAAGATTTTACCAACACGATTTCCATGCAAGCTATTATACATTGTCTTGAAACTTCCCTATTTTTGCAGAGAAGTTAGCGTCATGCCAGTGATTAATTTGAAACTATATTTTAGTGGAAAAATTCACTGTTTTTTGGTGGAATAGATCATAATTTATTCTAATCTTTTTCTTCAAGTGTACTAGTCACGATGATAAATGCGTGGTTTACTTCAAAGGGTTCTTAGTTCTTTCTAGATACGCTTTTCATCATTTGCTTTGAATACTTCTCTAGTGCTTTACCTTCATATTTTATCCCCTGCACAATTTCTCCCGAGGCCCATGTTGTTATGTTTAAGGTCCATGTTGTTATGTTTATTGGTTGTTTCTGTGGAAAATTTTTCTTGAGGTTCTGGTAGGTAAATCCAAATGCAAAAAAATACTATTTTACATATTGATATTTGTTCAAGACATTCTTGTGTGATACTTGAATTTCATAAATCTAGATTTCTATTTAGTTATCTATATCAATATATAAGAACAAGCCCATGGATTGTTCATATTTCTCAAACTATGGAGTTGTTCCTTTCCTATTGCATGTTCTTTTATATTGTTATGTTGTGATTCAAATTTATAGTTGTGTTTTTCAGTTATTGTCTTTCAATTTTTAGAAACATGCTTTGTTAGATTATATCGAAATTTATTCTTATTGTCCTTTTATTATGTATATTGAACATATTATTTCTAGCAACTTTTGATTTTCCTATATTTTCTATTCCTTTGGTGTATCTTTGTACCTTTAGGGGAAATTGCTAGTTTAAATGCTAATTCTTTAAAGGGTGCTAGCTCAATGGAAGAGCACCTGCTTTACAAGCAGGAGGTTGGTGGTTCAATTCCATCGTGCCCTGATATTCATAGGGAATGACGACAATCAGTTTTTGGTGACGGATGCTCTTTTTACCATCACCAATGAGCTTATGGTCACATTTTTCGACCCTCACCAAAATATGAAATGGTGACGGTCAACGAACGCCACCATATATATGCATCAATAGTGACGACCATTAAAGGTCCATCACCATAAATCTTTGTTGTTGATATGAAATGGTAAGGGTCATTGTTTGTCATTATAGTCATTATTCGTGATGGACCTTGATGTCACCAATGAGTTTATGGTGACAGTCAATGAACGTCGCCATATATATGCACTAGTAGTGATGGCCATGAAAGGTCCATCACAAAAAATCGTTGTTGTTCATATGAAATGGTGACGGTCACTATCTATCATTATAATCAATATTCGTGAAGGACCTTGAATGTCACCACAACACATACTTTCGGCGACGCTACCTTTGGTGATGTTCATTTTTTTGGTGATGAAGGCGATTGTCTGTCACCATTTCTCATATGAAATGGTGACGGTCACTATCCGTCACTATAAATCATTATTGGTGACGGACCTTGAATGTCACCACAACACCTATAATTTCGGCAACGCCACCTTTGGTGACGAAAGCTCTTTTGACCCTCACCAAGGAGCTTATGGTGACGATTTTTTCCCCTCACCAATGTCCTTCTTTCTTGTTGTGAAATTAAAAGAAGCTATGACCTTATTGGGTATTCAAAAATCAACCAAAGATAATAAAAAAATGAAGGAAAATATGACACAAAATATAAATAGTGCTATAAATTAAATTAGAAGATCTAGATAGAAAAATGTTTCAGTTGTACATAGAGAAATACATATGGTAGTGGTTTCATCAATACTAAATAGAATCACTTGGTAAAATCTATGGCAGGAGCATTAGGAACCTCACGAAAAAGTTTTCATAAAGATAGAAAAATTCGGTTGCAAATATATGAAAATGATGAACTCCCTAGTTGGAGAGCTATTTGTAGGCAAGCATACAAAGGTAGGCTTGCATAACATGTTAAAAAAATAATATATGAATATTGGAAGAAAAATTCACATGTTTCGCCACATGCAAAGGATGTGATGCGAAGAAGAATAACACAAAATCAGTACGAAGAACATGAAAATCATTTCTTGGAAACCACTCAGATAGAGTTGCTCAACAATTTCAAAGAAGAGAATCATGAAATTCATGTGTCAATCAGTGCTTTTGTTCAACAAAAACCATGGTATGTAAACCCTATCACCGTACGCGACACTTGTTGTTGTCATTATCATGTGGAATTTGAGTTATATTATGACACATTCCTTAATTTTGGTAGAACATCTTGGAAGGATTCACCTCCTCCTTCCACTATCCATGATTTCGTATCTCAGATTCTATGTCAAAGACAAAGCGATGATCTATTATATGAAAATAAATGTGTTGGTGGTAAAGAATGCGATGGTTGTGGAAATTTGACTAAATTTCAAAACAAATATCGTGTTGATATAAAGGATCAATCATTGTCCAACATGATATTGAAATGGAAGAGGTATGAATATATCCATACATTGATTCAAGTTGCAAATAGTGCTAAAAGAATTGAATTATGAGAAGAAGAAATTTTTGTGATAGACTTCTTGAGAAAGTTTGAGGCAGAAATTTATAAATACACCAAGAATTCCCATAGAACTCGATGGCAAGACTTTAAATTTAAAAAATCCCGTGAAGTTTTTTCCACCAGGGACCATTTTGTCAATCATTGATTTTGCAGAAAACTACACATTTGTTCCACAAAAAGAATTTCAGAGTGAATACTATCATTTTGACCAAGTCCTGATGCTTTTCCATATTCTATATAGACATTCTGAATAAAACATTGATCATATTGAAAGCACCAGTGAAAATCGACATGTTATTAAAGAATATAAATTTTATATCAGTGATGATCGTACACATGATACATGTTTTGTACAACACTTTTTTTGAAAGATTTATGACTCCTTGAAAATTCATGGAATAAAAGTCAATGAACATTGGATATGGTCAGATGGATGCGCATGTCAATTCAAATATGCACGATCATTCTTTCGGTTGTTTTTTCTTCATAAGAAAAAATACATTAAACATTATTGGAATTTCTTCGAGACTAGTCATGGAAAAGGAGAACATGACAGTGCAAGGGCATGCATAAAACGATCACTTCAAAGATATCAAATGAATCCCTTTGCAAACCAACTTCTGGACGCTAAATAATTTGATCAATGGTGCATCTCTGCTCTAAGCCATGAGACTAACCGATTAAGGGAAGTGCGAAGGTACATTCAATTTAATTTTTATTGGATATCTAATTTTAAACAATGTACATTTATCACAAATTCATTATCTCTGACTGATTATCTTTGATTGTATTTTGATACCATCTTTACGTTCTTCTTTGAATTTTCCATATAAAGGTTTTTTTGGCGTATTGGGATCAAGCAAGTAGATAGATCAATTGGAAATGACTTTCAAAAAATAAAAGGGACTTGAAAATTGCATTCAATTAAAACAAAGTTATCCGAAAATGTGTTTGCATTGGATAAAATAAAATATTCTTGTTTTTTTCATGTTTGCATAGGCAAGATAGAATCCAATGATGTTTGTGAAAACAAAATGTATGTAAAAGATTGGAAACAATAGAGCTAAATACAAAGCGAAAAATGTCCATTTCAATGTTTCAAGAAATGCAATTAGAGTAGACTACAATATCATCCGATGGTGGTCGAGTTTCCAATCTTGTTAGAGAAGGTAACATTTGAATTGCTTTCAAATGATAAAGACCTAGAAATAAATTTAAATAAATTTAAGTTTGTTAAGTTTTTTTTATCATGCAGGAGATATTTTTGCTGTAATTGCACCTACTGACAATGATGAAAATGTGAAGTATTATTTTATGCATTGCACTGAACGAAAAATGAAATTATTAGAAAACTATAATTATCACGGGTTTCCATATGAAAGAGGATCTATTATACTAAAATGTTATTCTTTCAGAAAAACTAGTCAAAGTGGGTATTTTGATTACTTTGAAGACTATGAACCTGATGTCATAACTTGTCAATATAGTCACTTGGTGTGTTCAACACGCATAAAGTTGATAGAGGTTCAATTAAGGAAAAAAACAAAAATTAAGAAATGGAAAATATCAAAATCTGATCATGAACAGATCATTGAAGATGGCATTCCATTGGAATTTTTTGATTGAACTGCACAACAATTTCTTCTCCTTGGATTATGTTTTAGAACTTACAAAACTCAACTAAAAATTTAGTCGCCTTGTTATGTTATTTGTGCAAGTGTTTGCACATGTACAATTTTTATTGGTAGATGCACACTAGGATCAACTGAAAGTAGCTTTTCTATACATGCATTGATGAAAAATGTTGCATACATACATACATACATACATACATACATACATACATACATACATACATACATACATACATACATACATATATATATATATATATATATATATATATATATATCTGTGTGTGTGTGTGTGTGTGTGTGTGTGTGTGTGTTCTAGGATGCAATTAACTGAAATTAGTTTTTCTATGTGCATTGAAGAAAATTTTTGCATGTACTGGATATATACATTGAGTGAATGTGACCAGTTTTTCTCGTGGGCTTTTCTGGTAAAAAGCATGGAATGTAAATAAATCCTCTACAGTATAGTTCTGTATGAAAATTCCTTTCAGACAAGAGACTTAGAGCACTTCTCCGACTTTTGGTGGGATTTGACTCACATCTCTATTCCTGATAGAAAATATAGTACAAAATTTGTCTGTCCAATGGTCGGATATCTTCTAGGAAATTAACTAAAAGAAGCTTTTCTATGTGCATTGATGAAAATTTTTGCACATATTGGATATATATATATATATATATATATATTCTAGAATGCAATTAATTGTTCAAGTAGTTTTCCCATGTACATTGATGAAAAATGTTTCACATACTGAATATATATGTTCTAGAATGCAACTAATGGAAAGTAGCTAAATTCTATAGCCATTGATGAAAAATAACTTAATTCTAATTCATCTTTGATAAAAAATGTTTAAGTACTGGATATATATGTTCTGTAAAGAAATTAACTATTCAAATAGCTTTTCTATGTGCAGTGATGAAACATTGTTGTACGGATATATATGTTCTAGAATGGAATTAACTGAAAGTAGCTTTTCTATACATGTGCATTGATGAAAAATAATGGACATATATGGACATTATATATTGCAATTTTAAAATATTATAATTGTTTTCAACACATCTAACAAGACCTAGAATCTTATGATTGTTATATATATATATATATATATATATATATATTGATATTTTACTTCACAAGATTATATGTTCTAGAATGGAATTAACTGAAAGTAGATTTTCTATGCATGTGCATTGATGAAAAATAATGGACATATATGTACATTATAGATTGCATTTTTAAAATTTTATGATTGTTTTCAACACATCTAACAAGACTTGGAATCTTATGATTGTTTATATATATATATATATATATATATATATATATATATATATATATATATATATATATTACTTCACGACATTACTTCACATGCCAAATGTACTTCAACCATCCAAAACTTGAGTTTTAAAAAATTATTGATTATATCACAACATTACTTCATATGCCATGCAAATTGTAGTTCAACTATCCAATAAAAGAATTTAACATTATATCACATGCCAAATGCAGACCAACCATCCAAAAATTAAAAGTTTTAATTTCACAAAAAATTATAGATCACAACATTACTTCACATGCCAAATGTACTTCAACCATCCAAAAATTGAGTTTTAAAAACTTTTTGATTACATCAAAACATTACTTCACATGTCATCCCAATTGTAGTTCAACTATCCAATAAAAACATTTAACATTATATCACACACCAAATGTAGATCAACCATCCAAAACTTAAGTTTTAATTTAAAAAAAAATTATAGATCACAACATTACTTCACATGCCAAATGTAGTTCAAGAGAAAAACATTAATTTATAGATCACAACATTACTAGTAGTTCAACTGTCCAAATGTAGTTCACATAAAATATGTCCAAAATTTGTAGATCTCACTAGTCTCAAGTATCAAGTTATATATATATATATATATATATATATATATATATATATATATATATACATCCAGATAATATATAAAAAAGTAAGTTTAAGACTAGAAATCTCAATCAACTCTAGAAAATCCATCAAATATAGATGGATGTAGTGTCTTTCCTAGCAAAGGCTCAATCCGTGAGCTATCCTATGAAGCATGGAGAACTTGTACACAATACATGAGCAAAAATTAAAATTTGATGTTTTAAAATTGAGTGAGAATATATAGAACTTCATGTAAAAAAAAAAATATAAAAAAAAATCATGCAATACCTCATGAGGTTCCCTCTCCATTTGTTGCTCGTCAGCTACAACTTCCCCCATGGGAACATCTCCAACAGTAAACTGTACAATATACATGTACAGTTATATATATATATATATATATATATATATATATATATATATATATATATATATAAACTTATTTTCAATAATATTAAAAAAAATAGACAACTTGTTCAAATGGTTGAGATGTTGTGGATGTTCCTATCTCCATCACTAGAGTCCATGGAGAAAAAAAATCCTCTATAGAAACCTAAAATTAAAAAAATTAATTTAAATATAAAATAACTCAAGATCAAGATCTCAGTTTATAATAAATCTTTTAAACTTCAATTTATAAATTATAAATTAAAAACATATATATTTAAAAGTGAAAAATTGAATATTTCTACAGGTGGATTTGGCACATCTCCTAAGAGAGGCTCCAAAAGAAAATCTCCAAAAACCTAAAATTCAAAAAATTTAAAATAACTCAAGATATAGACATATCTCATCTTTTAATGGAAATTTTTGAAGTGGAATATATATAACTTAAAAACATACAAATTTTAAAAGTGAAAAACTGTCCATACTTGTTGTGAACCTAGCACATCTCCTAAGGAAGTAGAATGTACATCTCCTAAGGAAGAAGAAGGTACCGCCATCCCAAAAACATCAGACATAATCAGAATCTGTTAAATTTTTTTATTGTATATACATGAAAATGTACATGTGTGCACAATTATTTATTTTAAAAATATCAAGTTTAAAAAAAAACTAACATTTGCCAACATATCTTGATGGTGAGATCCATCTTGATTGTTTGAACGTGAGGCTACAGACGTGATATTAACATTTTCTTCATTCATCAAGAATGACAGTTGGAAATGGTGTTAACATATAATAATAATTTTTTGTTAGATTAATGTACATGCATATATATATATTACAAATTGTATGTATGTGTTAAAATAATTGAATCCTAACCACTAACACATATCGTTCCCATGCCCTCTTCCTCATGAAGAATTAGGTCATGCCAACCATTACAACAATTCTTCGCATATGTTTTTAGATATTCAAAACTCATGTTGTCAATCTCTTCATCTGTATAATACACAAAATTGGTGTGTGCATTCTTGTGTGATTTTTTTCGATTCAGATAAAAATCAACTCCACCCAATTCACTGTGAACATTGTCGATGATGGAATCCCTTGCTTCTTGATTAATTTGAGAAGTGGCTTCCATCTATGACCGCAAAGTTTCGAAACGAAAAGGTCGACTAACCAATGGTGGCTCAGGACAAGGCAACTCAGCATCACACCTAGAACCCCTACAATCACATAATTAACCTTTCTCAGGACCAAAAAATTCAGAGGGAAGGTCATTATAATTGGGTTTCATTTCCAAAAGGAATTCTACATAAAATAATTTTGAAAAATAAAGTGGAACCTCATCGTTCCATGGGAGACTTCCATAAGCCGCAAGGTGTCTATCATACAAATAGTGAGCTCGATCAGGGTGCTTGAAATATTGCACCTTCAACATCTTTCTTTTCAGCCCTTCTTTAAAATTAAACATAGACTTTGCCATTGTCATTGTCACTCTTTCTTTAACAGACTCTCATTTATCGGGTCTCATCACTGTTTCCTTTCTTTTTTTCATGACATCTACAAAAATATCTGTGGTTGGCCCAAGCTTTTGGTACACATCTACTAGTTTGCCTAAAGAAAGTGTAACTATTTCTAGGCTTTGTCGACTCTCAACAGGTAGAGTCAAAGACATGATATCTCTCTGTAATTTTGCATGAAGTTTTGGACACCTTTATAAGGTGCATTGCTACATGTTTCTTTCCCACGGTATATCAGAAATGTCGGCTGGATATGTCGTGGTGGGTGGACAACCTTCTTCTTGAATGAAGCATTCTGCCCTTCGTCTATTTCGACCAAAATTTGGAGCATTCTCAACCTCTGTATCAATATATAAAATTTTGTATATTAGAAAAAACACATGTAAACAAATTTGTACAAATTTAATGAAAAAAAATATTCAAATTGATGGAAACCTCGATGTGGTTGGCTAGCATCTTCCCCACCTTGAAACTATTGAGAACCAGAACGACCCTGCTGAGAACCAACACCACCAACCATTGATATGCCTCCGGGGGAATAAATATCACCACCTTCATGCAACCTGCTAGCACTTATTGATGGCCCTCTAAGGCGATTTGAACCACCACCAACCTCTCGAGACAAGAGAGAAGCTTCATAAACAACTACGAATTTGTAATCAAGAGAAAAATACATTCATACATATAAGTAAATGTACATATTCATTGATTAGATTTCATGAACCATACCACAACTCGGTGAACCATGGGCATGCTCCATGGATGGAGTAGAGACCCTTCTTCTCTTATCTCCTAAAAAATAAAAATAAAAAACTTATTAACAACTAATCTAACTCACAAAGTTGATAAAAAATCAATTCCATATGTACACACATGTATGGAGAATTAAGATTGTATTTAAATACCATGAACATCCCTCGATCCCTGATCCCCCCCTCTTGTGGAGATATGGGATTCTGTTGATATTCTTCGTTCATCCTCTATAATATATACATCTATGGTGGACATTTACAATTATTTTTTTAAATGACTATAATTTAAAATAAATTCAAGATAAATTTCAGAAAATTAATGTAATTTACAGTACACAAATTATGTAAAACTAAACTTTCAAAGCACTAATTGATGTGTGAAACTCAATTTAAGAAAAAAAAATTATAAAAATGATAATTTCACCAAATTGCGCTTTACATGGTGGGAGCACACTTGGTATAAAATTGAAAAAAACACATTGTCATTAAAAAATAAGTGGAACTCCATTTAAACAAACTCCAATTAAACAAAAATTTGTTGAAGTCCCTGCATTTTAATTTTATAAAAATGTGAATTTCACCACCTGTTGCAAATGTGAAGTCCACAAAGTTGCACTTTACATTGTATGGTGGGAGCACACTTGGTATATAATTGAAAAAAGCACATGGTAATTAAAAAAGACGCATGCATAAGTACAAAACACACACATATCCAAGATATGTTACAATGTCCATCAATAAATTTTGAAGGAGAGAGTCTCAACACTAATTCATGTTTGAGAGATGAATCTTGAATTTTTGAAGAAGAGCGTCTCAAAACTAATTCATCTTTGAGAGATGAATCTTGAATTTTTGAAGAAGAGTGTCTCAAAACTAATTCATCTTTGAGAGATGAATCTTACATTGACATTGCCCCGTATAATTCTAATTCATCTATTAATTCATCTTTGATAGATGAATCCTGATTTGGCATTGCCCCATGCACTAGATCAGTAGACATCTTATTCACATTTGAACAATTTCTTATACTAAAAAATTTAAATTGGATAACAATATTGTTTTCTATTCCATGTAGTTATTTTAGCCTCTCCTTCTTAACTTGGTACACAGTATTCATCTGGTTGCACACAAGTTCAGAATTGGCGAAAACTACAGTTCCATTTAATCCATACTCCATAGTTGTTTGCAAGCCTTCTATCAATCCAATATAATATTCCTTGTTGTTTGTTGTTCTTCCCGGAATATTCATTTTCCTTTGGACAACTGTGCTAGTCACAATATTAGAAAGTGCATATGTAATCACTACTTTCCCTAGATTGGGATAGCAAGAAACTTCTATGCATAATTTCCATTTTTCAACCATATTTAATGGTTTTCTTATCCTTGAAAAAAAAAAAATTCAATAAAAATATATATTAAATTGAAATTTATTGCGAATGCATGGGAGAAATGACACATGATCATGAGACAAATGACATATGCTTGTTTTATCTTAATTTTTGACTTAAAATTTTTATGGTAGAATTCACATCTAGAATTAATGGGAGGAAGCCTTTAGGAACACTCAACAGGCAGACTAAAATCCTATGGAATTTCAAAATTCTATGAGATTTCATCGACTTTAGGTTCAATTTTTAGGCCTTAAAGCTTGAGAGAAATGACATTTACATGCTTTGCAAAATTATTTTATGCACTTACAAAAAACATGCTTTAAGTTAATGGGAGAAATCCAACATGACATGTACATGCTTTAAAAAATTTGCCTAACAATTTATGGGAGAAATGACACATGTACACAGTTTTCCTTAAAGTGGTTGAGGTTTATGGATATTAAAATGAAGAAATTCTATTTAAAGATCTGCTACAGAGATTGGCTGTAGGGGCATTTACTAGATATTTCACCTTTGAGAAAATATGAGATCCAGAGGCTACGTGGCCCTTTACAAACTCTACCTTTAGAACTTGTAGAAGTTAACACTCAACAGACAGACTAAAATCCTATGGAAGTTCAAAATTATATGAGAGTTCAGCCACTTTAGGTTCAATTTTTAGGCCTTAAAGCTTGAGAGAGATGACATTTACATGCTTTGAAAAATTATTTTATGCACTTACAAAAAACATGCTTTAAAGTTAATGGGAGAAAGCCAACATGACATGTACTTGCTTTAGAAAACTTTGCCTAAGAATTTATGGGAGAAATGACACATATACACAATTTTCCCTAAAGTGGTTGAGGTTTATGGATATTAAAATGAATAAATTCTATTTAGATCTGTTACAAAGATTGACTATAGGGGAATTTACTGGATATGTCACCTTTGAGAAAAGATGAGATCGAGAGGCTACTTGGAACTTTACAGACTCTGCCTATAGAACTTGTAGAAGTTAACACTACTTGCCCAATTATACCCAATGAAGGGTGTAGAGGACTTGTGGAATCACTCACACTACTTTACGTAGACATAAGGGTGTATAAGAATGCATGTGTTTTATGGCTAATGTGTTTTTCTCAAAATGTGATACACCCCATTAAAATGGAAGATATATCAAAATGATTCCTATGGCGTAATAAATTAGTTTCAATTAGTTTAAAAATATAGATGAATAAATTCAATGAGCATAGTTTTGAGATATATAAGTCAAAAATGATATATAGAAAGTGGGTTGAAGAGAAATATCAAGGACCCAAAATTGTAGGCCCGAAATTTCATAGAACTAGCTACAGGTCCAAGGTATAGTACTATTTGCGGACCCAAAATTCCACAGAACTATTCATCCTCAACAGGTCCGAAAAATAATGAATGAGATAAATCCAAAGATATAATCATAGAGAAAATCTGAGACAATTATCTTTAATTTTTCGTCCTCCTTTAGCAACTCAGATCCAAAATAATATTTTTGAGAGCCTTAATGTATGCCTGGAAAGTTGGTTGAAGAGAAATATTAAGGAGAGTTGAGTGTACTAAAAAATCTTCCTCATGGTCTGAAATATGATCCTGGTTACAGAAACAAGATTCCACAGAACAAGCCACAAAACTGAGGTCTGGTGCATATCTAAGTTCTGTTACTGGTTGCAGGCCCGAAATTTCATAAAACTAGCTACAGGTCCAAGGTATAGTACTTGTTGTAGACCCAAAATTCCACAGAACTATTCATCCTCAATAGGTCCGAGATAAAAATAATGAATGAGATAAATCCAAAGATCCAATCATAGAGAAAATCTGAGAAAATTACCTGTAATTTTTCATCCTCCTTTAGCAACTTAGATCCGAAATAATATTTTTGAGAGCGTTAATGTATTCCTTGAATGTGGGTTGAAAATAAAGATTAAGGAGAGTTGAGTTTACTAGAAATTCTGCCTCATGGTCTAAAATATGATCCTGGTTATAGAAACAAGATTCCACAGAACAAGCCACAAAACTGAGGTCTGGTGCATATCTAAGTTCTATTACTATTTGCAGGCACAAAATTTCATAGAACTAGCTACAGGTCCAAGGTATAGTACTAGTTGCAAACCCAAAATTCCACAGAACTATTCATCCTCAACAGGTCCAAAAGAAAAATAAGGAATGAGATAAATCCAAAGATCCAACCATAGAGAAAATCTGAGACAATTATCTTTAATTTTTCATCCTCCTTCAGCAACTCAGATCCGAACTTTTTTTTCTCTTCTTAACTAAAGTGTTCTAATTTTTTTGAATGAAAATATCAATGAAAAGATAGAAGAGTTAAGTTGGTAATATATAATGGTTTTTTGATGTATGAATGGACATGTCTCTTTGGGTGGATAAGCTACTAGTTGCATTCGTTTTTTGTATTCTTTGATTGCCATTGGATATGGAATTATGTGAGGGTAAGTTGAGACAGGAGGGTATGCCAGTCGAGATGCTGCCACCCTTGCTTCTTTTGATTCTGGGTTTATAACTATTGGTCTTTTCACGGTATTATGAGTTCCTTTTTGGTTCAAGTTTTGCCATTGCAGAGGGAAATATATGGACGATAATCATGAAGCTCTTCGATTCATTTACAGTTTACCCACTAGAAAGAAAATTACAATAATGTGGTTAAATTAGATGATTCCTTTATTCATAAATTACCCACTAGGAAATGATAAATTTAGAATGAACTAGAAACTAATATTTACTGGTTGAATACTATAAGAGACTAGACATTTTCTTCAATAAGTCAACATTCATCAGTAGATTTGAATACACACAATTAAACAGAGCAGCAACAGAGTAGTGATTCATCAATAGATTTGAATACACACAAATAAACACTTACATGGAAATTTACAGAAAGTCATCGCGGCGCAACTCCAGAGCAGCAACAGAGCTCACCATAGTGCAACAGAGTAGTAGCACCACAGAAAATCAGAAAAGAAACATGTGAAAAGTATGTGAAACCTGTTATAGTTCACAGGAAATATATTTATAAAATATGAGTTTGGCCGAGCTATATTAAAATTTTGGCCGAACTAAAAGTTCAATCGAATGTTTGTTGCCAGTTTTCCCATCTCCGGCCAAAAATTTGTTTGCCCACATCGTCAGTATGCCGTCAATCTAAATGGCAGAACGAGTTCGAGTGAACTAATTTCAAAAGTTCAGTTTAACTCTCTAATAGTTCAGCTGAACTTTTGAGAAAGTTCTGCCAAACTATTGAGGAAAAAAAAAATTCGCCCCCGATTCTCACAAAAGTGTAACCCAAATTCACATTTTCACTGCACTACCTAGAACTTCATGAAACTTCCACAATTGATAAATAACATTGAAATAAGGTTACTAATGAGAAAATTTGAATAAGGAATTGAACTCACCCCCACTATCCATGCCAACCATTTTTTCAAACATATCATAAACATGTAATCTACAAGTCATAACAATAAATCTAAACATAGGGATCTCATACTTATCTCAATATCACGAAGGAGAGCCAATATCTCCTCCCAATTGTTGTAATGTTATCTATTAGGTCATTCATTTATTAAAATTTCATATACTAACCAAAACAAGATGAGAGCCATAACTCAACTCTGTCATAAACCATGCTCATAACCCATATATAACCAACAAAATAACAATGATAAGATAACCATCAAGATCACATAATAACAAGTACATTTACCAACAAAATACAAGAGGAAAAGAGATCTTATTTCCATATGAAATATACAACCAAGTCTAGACTTCCACATACCACCTGGCCATAGATTGGGTTGAAACAAATATTTATTTCAGCCAATTACCCATGTGCCATATTCTAAGCATGAATGTGGGATCTCTTGGAATAAACCAAACAAAATAAAACCAATGCTTCCATAGGCCAAACCACCTCAACCCTCAACTACTGATTCCACCTCACAGTCGGACATCACTAACCATCACCAGATCGGTCTCTACCCAAGATTTATGGGGCTCCAAAGAATTTGTTCCATCCAGGGCTTCCAGTACAAGCAACTCAACCCACAACTGTTACCGAGCTTCAAGATAATTTTTCCAACTAGGGCTTGAAAGCCTAGTAACTCAACCCACCAATGGTGTCCAAATCGTTTGTCCAACCAAGGCTTCCAGGACTAGTAAATCAACCCAAGTTGTTAGAGGGATTCCAGAGTGTTTGTCCAACCAAGGCTTCCAGGAACTAGTAATTCAACCCACAACCGTAAGGAACATGGGAACCAACCAGAAAAAAAATGTTAACCCACAACACCATGGATATCCAGGAAATGGAAAGGCTAGGAAACACCAATGTCAATCCAGTAAATCCTCCATTCCAATAATAGATGATAACCAAGGAATCACTTTCATGTTCCATGCATGCCAAAAATAGAGAGGAAATAATACATGTAACTAGACACCTGCAAAGAAAATTCGTTGTAGTTGTTGATATCATATTCCTCTTTTGTTTTTATGCTTTTCCTTTGCCTTATTTCTCCAAATCCCAAGTAGGCCACACTCTTCCAATAGTGCTCGAAGAAAACTCTGTGTCCAAGAGTATGAGAGAGAGAATAAGATTCAACTGATAAAAGGCATGAACTTATTCTTAGAAGAATTTTTATTAATGCGACCTCCATTTTCTTCAATTTTCCATTATTTTCCTTCAATTTCCTCCTAACATGAAACATGTGAACTTTCACCTTCTTTTCTACTATTTTCAATTATTTTCATAAATAAAATTCCAATAAATGACAGTTTTCCTTTAAAACACCTTTTCCAATTTCCATAGCCATTAATTAGTCACAAGTGATCCCTTTCATTATGTTTTTTCCCAACATTCAGCTTAGAATACACATCCCATGATCATGGTTATTAATTTTCCCAAAGTATTAAATTTATTACATAAATTTTTAACCTAGGGATATTACAGACCCCTCCCCCTTAGGAGAATACCATCCTTAGTGTTCACTGACACCTACAACCAGCAAAACCATTGAAAAAAATATATTTCTTATGTAGCTTTATAACTTAGCTCATTGTAATATTTATAATGATTAACATGCTAAAACCATAACCAATCATGATAAACATGAAAACATGACACCCATACTGATTTTTGGAGGTTTATAACATAGCTCTTTATGGTATTTAGATCATACATATACATATACATGGACATGACCAAAACACAACATCAACACATATACCAAAACTACTTTGCCTCAACCAACAATCAATGAAGGATACTTAACCTGCATATGATCAACCATCTCCCTTATATCTTCTTCAGGACCAAATTTCTTCCACTGCACTTTAATGTGCTCAATTGCTTGATTTCTGAAGCATGCACATATTTCTCTGCAAAATTCACTGAAGTTCCGACTGTAACTGTCCTTCGGGATCCATATGCAATAAAAACTAGTCAATCACATGATTAACATATTTAAAATACTTCTTAAGAAATGAAACATGGAAAACATCATGGACTTTCACTGTCGAAGGCAGTGCAAATCGATAGAACATTGGTATAATCCTCTCAAGGATATTGACAGGCCCACAATAGTGAGGTGCTAACTTTTCACATGTTCCCAAACCTGAAACTCCTTAAAACACTTGTGCTTATCTGCATTATTTTTCTTCCTATCCTATTCTACTTTTAAATTTTGCTTGATAACTTGAATTTCCTGTTCCATCTCTACAAACATTTCTAGTCTTATCAACAACCTGCTAACTAGATCACTCCAACTGATAGGAGTATTACAACCCCAGCAATAGAGTGCCTCAAATGGCCTCATATTTAGTGACTCCCGATACCCATTGTTGTAAGAAAACTCAACTAGAGGTATATACTCTTCCCACTTTCTCTATTGATGCATCATCCACATCCTCAGCATGTCCTCCAGAATCATATTGATCCTCTCTGTCTATGAATTATAAGTTTTGTTGAAGGCCAAATTTTTACCCAATCCTGGAAATAAATATTTCGAGGCCCTCATAGTGAGCTTAGCATCTCTATCTCACACAATCTTCTTTGAAAAACCATGTAAATTCATGATATATCTGATGAATACTTGTTCCATGTCACTAGATGAATATGTATACATTAATGGAATGAAGTGTTCTACCTTTTTCAGCGTGTCCACCACAACTATAATAGAATCATGTTTTTTAGATGTGCTCGATAAACTAGTGATGAAATCCATGAAAATCACCTCCCATTTCCACTCTAAGGAATATAAATTTGTTGTAGTAAACCACATGTATTCTTACACTCCATGTTTACCTATTTAAAATCCAAGCATCTAGTCACAAAATCTGCCACTTCGTTAAATTCAGCCAATAATAACATTCGGGTAACTTGTTTATGACTTAAAATGAAATACCCTCAAGATAAGATTTTTGAGCTCACTGTTATCTCGCACATAGATCATGTCCCTAAATCTGGCCAATCCATCTAGTGTGAGATGATAATCCACATCCTGATCACCTATGCCCTACTATAACCTATGCATAAGCTCCCTATAATCTCCCTGTCATTATTTTGACCTTCCTGTAAAATCTGATCTTGTATATTTTTCCCATAATAACTCATAGCTACTATGTGGTTTACCTGTATTTTCCTGCTAAGAGCATCTACAACCATTTTATCTTTACCTTTAATATACTTGATCTCAAAATCAAACTCATTGATCATGGCCAACCAGATATCTTGTTTAGAATTCTGATTCAATTGGTCAAATAGATACCTCAATCCACTGTGACCACTCATTAGTATGAACCTCCTGGAAAGAAGATAGTTCCTCCACATCTTCAATGCATGTATGATGGCTACCAACTCAAGGTCATGTCTGACATATTTATGCTCATTCTCATTCAATTTTCTTGATTCATAGCACACTACTTGTCCTTCCTGCATCAAGATTCCACCAATTCCTCTCTTCCAACCATCTGTGCACACTAAAAACTCTTTGTTAGTATATGCAATCTTTAAAACTGGATAATTTTTCAACAACTACTTCAACTACTCAAAACTGACTCTCCATTCCTCTATCCATTCAAATTTCTTACCATTCCTTTGCAATGATGTAATATGATAAGAAATATGTGGTATTTCCTCATAAACCTCCTATAATAAACTGCTAACCCCATAAATGACCTTACATCATCCAAATTCCTAGGAGATTCCCATTCCATGATAGCTTTTATCTTTTCTGGATCCCCTGCTATGCCTTCCTTGAAAACCACATGTCCCAAATAATGTACCTTTGTCTGAAATAAACTTCATTTCCTAAGATTGGCATACAACTGATGTTCTCTTAGCAATCTTAATATTGCTGCTAAATTTTCAACATGCTCTTCCTCACTCTTATAATATATCAATATATCATAAATTAATACAATAACAAACTTATTGAAATAAGGACACAATAAACTATTCATTAAGCACATAAAAGTAGAAGGAGCATTAGTTAAACCAAAGTGAAATTCAAAAAACTCATAATTCTCATACCTGGTCCTGAAGGTTGTCTTGTAAATATCGTCTTCTTTGGTGCATATTTGATGGTATCCTGATCACAATTCAATCTTTGATAACACTTGTTTCTCCCTTCAACTGATCAAACAAGCCATTAATCCTCATCAAAGGGCACCTGTTCATGATTGTCACCTTCTTCAGCTTCTTGTAATCAATGCATAACCTGGGAATACCATCCTTCTTCTTTTAAAAACATATAGGTGCACCCCACAATGAAATACTTGGCATAATGTACCCCTTTTCAAGCATTTCCTTCAACTGCAACTTCAATTCCACTAACTCTAGTGCACTCATCCTATATGGTGCCTTTGATGTTGGTGCTTCCCCTGGTACCAACTCAATAGAAAATTCTACTTCCCTGTGAGCTGGAAAATCCAAAATATATGCGGAAAACACATCCTTAAACTTTTGTAGAACCAGATACCTATTCAATTCCTATGCATCCTCAACATCCTTACCTTTATCGCTGGAAATCTTCACTGCAAATAACACACATGCTTCCCTGGAAGTGCACTTTCTCTACATAGTTGTAACCATTTTGAATAACGTAGCATTCTTCTTACCCTGCAAGATTATTTTTTCTCCATTGTCATCCAAGCATTCAATAGCTTTGTCATAGCAAGTTACTTTGGTCCTGTGGAGGTACAACTAGTCCATACCCGACAAAAATATCTATGATACCAACAAAAGTACATTCAAATGTGTTGTTGTAGACATACCATTAAATTAAAATGCAAAAGCTCTTACCCAATGATGAAATCTCTTCTTCGTAACTATATCCAACTACAATTACGAAGATCCTGCATGCACTTCTTTATTCAAACCACACTTATCGACCAGGTTAGGATTAACATAATTATAATTAGATCGAGGGTCAATAAAAATCGAAATAAATTGCTCAAAAATTTTACCATCCATATCGATAATATATTTCTAATGATTTTCCTGAATGTTGTCCAACGCTTCATAAATCCGAGGAATACATTGTCCAACATCCCCCACTATCTATGCCTCCTAAGCACTATAAATATGTTGTCTTCCAACCTAATGTAGTGGAAAATATCTCCTACGATGATCCTTGCAATAAGTCCAACATTTAGGAATTTACAAGGTAAGTTCCATAGATAAAAAACCAAAGGTCACCACTCACAAATAGATCATAAATCAGTACACCAGTATTATCATGTGGTTAGAACCCTTGAAGAGGGAAACATTCCATGGCCTGAGCCAACACGACCACTTTAGGAAATTTATTAATATAAAAAGAAAAGTTAAATATGTTTCTCTCATAAATGGTTACCCGAAAAATGACCCTCCATGCTCTTTAAATATAAATCATGGACCAATCGGGTGTCAAGCCATAGATCAAGTGTCATTAATACCGAGGAGAGAGTCAACCATCGAATCACTAAAAATCGTGACCGTTGGATTACAAGTTACAAATGTACATAGTAAAGAAACACAATTTACCTAACTCTACACTATACTAAGTTATTCTTAACTATTTCCTATGCGTCAGAATATCCTTACATCCCCCCTTAAGAACAACTTGGGATATGATTGAAGGATTTACAAAGGTGACACAAAAGGAGCCTATTTCCTATGTGTTGAAATATACTAACATCTCCCCTTAAGAAGAAATTGGGATAGGATTGAAGGATTTACAAAGGTGACAGAAAAGGAGCCTATTTCCTATGTGTCGAAATATCCTAGCATCCCCCCTTAAGAACAAATTGGGATAGGATTGAACGATTTACAAAGGTGACACAATATGAGAAGGAAGAAAGAATTAGAGCCTATCCCCCCTTAATGATAACTTTCCTGAACTCCAAGCATGGATCGAAATTTGGTAAACTTCACTTTCGTGAGAGCCTTTGTAAAGATATTGGCTACTTGTTCATTGGTTGGACAATACTGCACTCCAAGAACATAATAATGAATTAGATTTCCGATGATGTGTATGTGGAGTTCAATTTGTTTCATACGCTGATTCTGAACTCGATATTTACATAGCTGAATGGCACTCTGATTATCACACCAAAGTGTAGTTGGATGTTGTTGATGAAGACCAAATTCAGACAAGATCTGACGAAGCCACATGGCTTCCTTGTTGGCTTCAAGTACACCATGATACTCTGCTTCTGCCCATGAAAGAGATATGGAACTTTATTTCTTACAAGACCAAGTAATAGCTCCTGAACCAAGAGTGAATACATATCCTACAGTATACTTTTGATCATCAGGGTCACCAGCCTAATCAGAATCAGTGAAACCAATCGATAATGGAGATGCTCCTGCACTGTAATGAATCCTGAACTAATCTATACCTCAAATATATCGAAGTATTATTTTAGATTCTTTCCTAGACTTTAATGAGGTTGGTGCTTAAACTGAGTGACAAGACCAAGGACAAAGGAAAGGTCAGGACAGGTATGGGTTAGATACAAAAGTTTACCAAGAAGTTGACAGTATAATGTAGCATCAACTTTAGGGGTAGTACAAGTGACTGAAATATTGACTCTAGACTAAAAGGGAGAAGGGCTTGGCTTACAGTATTCCATGTGAAAGTGGTGTAAAAGATCAAAGGCATACTTGGACTGAGAGAGGGTAATGCCTTTTTTGTATGGGAAGACTTGGAGACCAAGGAAATAATGCAAGTGTCCTAAGTCTATCATTTCAAACTTATTTTTGAGGATAGAATTCACATGGTTTATATGGTTTGGATAACTATCAATAAGGATACGATCATCAACATAAAGAACTAGGATGGTGAAGGACTTACCCACTTTCTTGGTGTAGAAAGTGTTGTCAAAATGACACTTAGAGAAGAGATTATCTAATAGAAATCTATCCATTTTGGCATACCAAGCTCGAGGAGCTTGTTTGAGACCATAGTGATATTTCTTAAGGCGACAAACAAGGCTAGAGTCATTTTGGATAAATCCAGGGGGTTGTTCCATGTAGATTTATTCATGCAAATCTCCATGTAACAAGTCATATTTAAAATCCATGTGATGGACTTTCCATTTCAAGGAGGCGGTAAGGGAAAGAACAAGGCTGATATAATTCATTTTGGAAACAGGGGAGAGTGTTACAGTATATTCAATGCCTTGAACTTGTGAAAATCCTTTAGAAACAAGATGAGACTCATGTCTATCCACTTTTCCATCCGGTCCAAACTTTGTTTTGTACACCCATCTACATCTGACAAGTTTTCTTCCTTTTCGAAAAGGAACAAGATCCCAAGTATCGTTCACAAATAGCGAATGATATTCTTCATTCATAGCTTCATCCCAATCTAGATGATTGAAAGCTTCCTCAAAGGTTTCTGGATCAGGATTTTCTGGAACTTGAGCCAATAAGGAAGATGCTCTTTCAAACTGGGAACGTGTACGTCGTCGATCTGCAGGGTCACCTATAAGAGAACCTGCTACACCCCAGTAGAGCGAACCCATCTTAGAAGATGTGGACTAAAAGGAATAATTTCAAGAGGTGGAGTATTTTCATCCTTGTTTTCATCATCTGAACTAGAAGGAATTCTATTAAAAATATAAGAGAGAGAGAGAGAGAGAGGTGGCACATACGCTGAATCAGGCTCGTAGGCCAAAGGTGGCACACTCGTCGAACTAGGCTCATAGGCCGATATATTTTCATCAAATTTTACATCTCTTCTAATGATTATATTTTTTGATTTTGGTTGAAGAATTTTATATCCTTTGACATCTTCAGAATATCCAAAAAAAGTGCATTTGTCACTCTTAGGTTCTAAGGCTTTATGTTTCTCATCTGGAATATGGGCCCAAGCATCACTTCCAAAAACACGAAAGTGAGTTACATCTGGTTTGATTGAGCTCCAAGCTTCTTCTGGAGTTATATTATTTAAAACCTTAGTAGGAGTGTGATTTACTATGTAATTTTCATAGTTAATTTTTTCTATCCAAAAATTGAGACTAAGTCCTTTAGATTTAAGCATACAATTAGCCATTTCTTTTAAGGTGCGATTCTTCTTTTCAGCTACACCATTTTGTTGTGGAGTATATGGAGCAATATGTTGCAATTGAATGCCATGATCAGTGTAGAGGTTGATAAATTTGTTGTTAACATATTCTCCTCCATTGTCTGATCTTAACTTGAGAATTTGATGTCCAGATTGTTTCTCAACAAAGGCCTTAAAGGCCAAGAACATGTTAAAAACTTCACTCTTGATTTTTAAGAAGTATACCCAAGTGCGTCTAGAAAAATCATCAATGAAATTTACGAAGTACTTGCAACTAGAGAAAGAGACAACAGGAAGTGGACCGCATAAATCATAGCGTCGGGTTGAAGCATGCCAAGAGTAACGCTTGTCAAAAATATCCCGATGATGTTTCCGAGTGCACATCTGGAGAAAAAACCATCTCAGCAAGATACCATACGAAGACCTGTCACCATATTTTCTTTACATAGAGTTTGAAGAGAGTGATAGTTTAAGTGACCAAATTGCTCATGCCAAATTTTTCTCACTTCATCATTGTGAGCAACAAAAATGGAGGGAATACATGATGACCCAAAGTTGTCAAACTTATACAACCTTTTGGAATCATCAGCATTGCCAATAGATAAAATATGTCTAGGATCTTTAAGGTCCTTGATTACAACATCATGAGGTGAGAATTATACTATTTTCCCTTCACTTGAATGAGTTATCTGATAAACAGAGAGAAGGTTGCATGACAAGGTAGGAAAACATAGTACGTCATTAAACTGACCATTATCTAGATGAAAGGTTCCAGATCCTACAACACTAAGAGATCTATCATCAACAACATAAATATGTTTGGTGTTACAATCATTTAAAGAAGAAAAAATGGCTTTATTTTTGGCCATGTAGTAAGAAGCTCCAGAATCAATGAGCCAATCATGAGAATGAGAAGAAGAAGATACATTTAATGCATAACCAGATCTTTATGCTTGAGAATTGTTGGGCAGTGGAAAAGGTATGAAATCATTGTGTATTTTCTCATTCTTTTACTATAGACATAATCGATTTTACCTTAGAAAGGTAATTTATTATAAGAATTATGGTAGAATCGGAAAGGTTTATGTTTATTGTAAAAATATGACTAAAGATTGCTTTTTGTTGGCAAAAACAGGAATTGGACGAAGTGGACAGCTGTACCAACGGTGAAGCTGAGATGAATGCAATTGTTGTTCCTCCAGCGTTAAACCAAATCCTGCCTAGGACAAGGAAATCTGAACGCATTGCTAAGAAAAGGCAGGGGACAGCTCGGCTTTGATCAAAGTAAACCAGATGATAACTAAACGAAGGGAAGCGAATCCCTCAGGATCTTTCGATCCTGAGGGATCATTGTTCAAATCTCATCTTATTCCTCGTCTTGTCCATCAGGGTCTGATATATAAGGCAACGCCTTTAGTGATTAAGGGGGTCGGAAAGTCTTGTATTCAAAACATTTCCTCTGTAATATTGTGTTTTATTGACTCTCGATTTTAAGAGAGCGGTCGCTGTAATAGTTTATGTTTGATTAATATCAAAGACTCGTTTCATTTCATCTCTTAAGTTTTGAAGTAGCCCAATAGTGTTTCACTGGTGCTAAGGGCCCAACTCTGGTGAATTACCCTGCTGTTTGTATTTCTAATCTTTTCTTACTGTTGTGTGAAGTCGTAATTAAGTTTATTATGATTACAGAGTTTGATTGATTACTGTTGGATTGAATACAGATTCATTGTGAAGCATTAACGAACTGCACTACTATTTTATCATTTGCAAGAAGTGTATTCACTATTTATTTACCTTGTTATCTTTATAAAGCTTTGCTGTTCTATATTCAATTCTAGTTGTTGTTCTATTGGTTTATGATTTGTTATAATTGACTGTTTGTAGTATTGGCTGTCAACAGGATTGGAGTATTGAGATTTGTTGTTTGATTGCATTACGTTTACAATTGTTGTTCAATTCATGTTGTTGTTCCATTTCTGTTCATTGTTCATTTTTTATTCATAGCTTCAGATTAGCAGATAGATTGGTTACAGTTGCTGTGTATGCATAAGAATTACGAGTTGTTGTTCCTTTCTAGCCTTTGAAGTTCCTTTCAGTTATTTTCATCAGCAAGTAGTTTGAGTTTGATTTCATTTTGATTTCTTTAAGAACAATACCACCAACTGTAGAGGACACTGGTTACTGCTTCCAAGTTCCCATATTGGTTATCATGCTTTCGTGTGATTTCAGTTGCATTGATTTCTAAGGGAAGGAGTTAATGCTACTGTATCCTTGATCGATGGTTTGAAGATTGATATAGTTAAGATTTCAGAGCATTTCCAGTTATGTTACTGTAATTAGATTTCTTTACAAGCATCTTTTTACTCTTGTATTTAAAATTCTGTACTACATCTTCATAGCATTACTCTTCATTAATTGCAGCCTCAGACAGAGTACACTCTTGAACTAAAAAGTCGCTCCCAGATTGATGATTAATGTAGGCTAATTAGGTGTTTAAAAGATACCTTTTTATGACCCAACACTTTGGCACCGTTTCCGCTGAGAGTGTATGCCATTTTCAAGGAGTGATGCACAGCTGATTTTTCCTGCTTGCGAAGAATTGGGTATTAAAGACGGAAGGTAAGAACCTGCGCACTGGGAAAGAAAGACACTTTCTCACAGTCCGCTTCACAACAGAATTAGGTAAGCTCTTTCTTTAGGTAGGAATGAAGGCTTGTTTTCCTGAAAGAGTAGACCAACTAAGAAAAACAAAATTCCTCCTAAAATTGAAAAACCTAAGGGACCAGTGACCCTTGGGTAGACAAATTTTATTGACGAAATCCTTAAAAGGACTGAATCTCAGCCATCAGTAGGACCTAGGAGAGTTATCTCTAGACAACCTACTAGTTCTCTTCAGGCCACAGAGTGACCATCTGAAGCCTTTGCTGAGATACATAGTCAAACAGAGGGAACTGAGCAAGATCCCCAGGAAATTGAGAATCCCTGCATAATTTCCCCTCAAGAAGGGAACTCTAGTAATCTCCGTGAAGGAGAAGGGGAAACAGGAGAGACAGAAGAACCAAAATCTCCTATTGAAATAGTCCAAATAGTAAGCAGTCTAGATAAGGGAAGTGCTGCTAAACTCATCCAAAACCAAGGTCCTGAAACACCACAAACAGTAGGTCAACAAGGAATACTTATTGTTCCATATCAGGGAAGTGTTGTCAAGGCCATTCCTGCTCTTTCTAGTCAACCTAGGAATTCCTTTGAGATCCAAGAAGGATATTGTCACATATTTGACCAAATGGCCCAGAACCAAAATCAGAACTAGCAGACACTCCAAGAAACCTCTACGCTGCAATATCCTATAGTAGATACTGCAGTCAATGCACCTATGAAGGCCATTCCCCTTCAACATATTCCCACATTTCATGGCTTAACATCAAAAGATCCAGTGCATTTTTGTTTGAATTCGATGTGTTATGCAGGGGATATGATTATACCACCGATCCCCAAAAACTAAAACTATTTCCTTCTACATTAAAAGGGGTAGATTTACGACGATTTATGGGATTAGGTGGGGGTGTCATAACTGATTGGAATCAGATGAAAGATTCTTTTTTAAATAAGTATGAAGATTATTGCAAGTCTTGGGAACTAAAAGATGAAATATTCCAAATGACAGCAAAACCAAATGAACCCTTGGAAGAATATGTAGAACGGTTTCAATACAATCTTCAGAGATCTCCTTATGCATCCTTACCCTTACCTAGTAATGTGTTGAAAACTACATTAATTAGGGGAATGAAAGATCAATGGGTTGAAACATTGAATATTATGGGAAAAGGTGATATATATCAGGAAATTTATGCTAAAATTATTGATTTGTGTATCAGGAGTTTGAGGGGCAACACAAGGCTAAAATCAGCAGAACATGATATGATTACAAGAGAAAATAAGACCTCTAATGAAGGTGTGACTCGTGTAGAGATTGGAAACCTGCTGGAATATTTTAATACATATATACTTGGGACTCTAACAATGTAGTTCGATATTATGCAAGCCAAAAAAAAGCAAGTAGAAGTAGAGAAAAATTTGGTGATATTCTGTCCTAGATGCAGGAAGAAACACAGCACAAAGAATGCACATTGGATGTAATCAAAGTTTGCGCCATTTGCATGAAATATCACCCTACAGAAGGATGTCCCTCGCTTCCTGGCCTAAAAGTAGTTTATAAGGAGGCAGAAGAAGAATCATCAGTGGTATGTCTCCTTAATCAGAGCTGATAATGGCAGCCACGACAATCAGGTATGCCAAGTGATCCATTTTCTTCTTTTCAGCCTCCTTAATATAATGCTCAACAATATAGTGGAATGTGGAAAAATCAACCTCCTTTCCCCAATTGGTCACAACAGCCATTCCCTAAAACATCTTGGCCAAATCAAACAAATCAAACTAATTGGGTTAGTTTTCCTTTCTACCCACCTTTTTGGAAAAATAATAACTATCCAATGCAATGGTCCCCCTATACTTCACAGAATCAGGCCTAGCAGTCAAACTGGAAAAGACCTACAAATCAGCCAGCTCGAACAATTCCTCCCTCTCAACATACACTACCAGCTCCCTATACAAACCCCCATACCAACTTAAGACCACAACTCCCAGCCCAGCCCAACCCAAACGCAAACAATAGGCCAGTTCAGTCTGTCCAAATAATGGAACCCCGAGAATTAGAAACTGAACTGAGGGAGTGTAATGACCTTCAATTAAGGTCTGGGCACATAGTAGAAATAGAGAGAAACAATAATGTTCATATTGAAGATCTGTTACCTGTAGAAAAAATATTACAGAAAGAGAAGGAGGTTCAACAAGAAAGTCAAAAACAAGTAACAACTTCCTCTCCAGCATTCCCATAACGATTAATCATACCGCGCCCATTAGAACATCCTAATTTTGATCTTCTGGGAGAATTAAAAAATTTGTGTATAGAAATCCCTCTCCTCCAAGCTATCCAAGAAATTCCTATATATGCAAAAACCATTAAGGAATTATGCATAAAGAAGCCAAAGAGGAGAAAAACCACCAATCCAACTGTCCAAATAGTCGGTACTTTATTTGACTTATTATCAGGAATGGAAACACCTGTAAAATATGAAGACCCAAGAAATCCCATAGTGATAGTACAAATCCATGGGAAATCATTTCCAATTGCCTTAATTGATTTGGGAGCAGCAATCAATATTTTAACCACCACCACCTGTCAAAAACTTGGCATTACATCGCTAGAACCAACAACAACCTTATTGGAATTGGCCAACCGATTGGTAGTCAAACCGAAGGGTACACTACAAGATGTAATGGTATCTGTGGATTCCTGGGAATACCCTGCTGAATTCTTGGTTATCAATCCAAAGAACCGGCTAGATGGACACCCATTAATCTTAGGTAGACCTTGGTTGGCAACTGTCGATGCTTATATTGGATGCTGACAAGGAAACATGACAATAACAAGGGGAAACTATGCCAAGAATTTAGCTTTATATCCCCCAGCCAAGCCAAGCCTATCAATAATCAAAACAAGAAAATAACCTATATCATATCTTATGGAAAATATGAGATCACCTCTAACCATAGAAAATTCTCTTGATTTTAAAGATCAAATAGAGGATGATATCATCAATAGTTTTATTAATAAACCACAAATCAGATCCCATCTACAATGTCACATGATCAAGGCAGCATTTGATAATAAGGAAGAAGAAGATCCTTTGAAATACATTCCTGATCAAGTAATACCCACCACTTCTGTGTACAATAGCAAGATTGTAGAAATTGAGCCGGGAAAAACTATAAACATTAACAAAAATATGACTGTTGAACAAGAAGAGAAGTTGGTCCAATTATTAAAAAAATACAAAGAAGCCTTTGCATGGGATTATCCAGACATGAAGGGAATTGACCCCCAATTGTGTACACACCACATCTATATTGAAAAATATGCGAAACCCATTCGCCAACCCCAAAGAAGACTAAACCCTCACCTTAAAGATATTGTAAAAGTTGAATTACAAAAGATATTGGATGTTAATTTCATCTACCCAATATCTGATAGCAAGTGGGTCTCTCCATTAGTATTGGTATCGAAGAAGAACGGAAAGTGGAGAATATGTGTAGATTACCGTGAACTTAACAAGGCAACCCAAAATGACCACATTCCCCTTCCTTTCATTGACTAGGTATTAGACACATTGCCAGGAAAGAAATTATTTTCCTTCCTCGATGACTTCAGTGTGTACAATCAAATCTAGATTGCCACTGAAGACCAAGACAAAACTACTTTTACCTGTCCATGGGGGACATTTTCCTACCGAGTCTTACCCTTTGGCCTTTGAAATGCCCCTGCTACATTCCAAAGGGCCATTCTCAACATCTTTGTAGACTTAATAAATGAAGGTCTCGAAGTATATATGGATGACTTCACACCTTATGGGGATGATTTTGAGCCAGCCTTAGAAAATTTAGAAAGGTGTTGCAAAGATGTATTGACACTAGGCCTTGTTTAAGCCATGAAAAGTGTCATATGATGATGACCAAAGGAGTTATCTTAGGGCACTATATTTCAGCAGCTGGAATTTAGGTGGACCCATCTAAAATTCAAATAATCTTGTTTATACCCACACCCACCACACAAACATAGGTATGTAGCTTTCTTGGATTTTTTGGTTATTATAGGAGACTTATAGAACATTATTCTCGAATAGTTGCACCTTTATATGCACTAACTGGAAATGTTGATTTTGTTTGGATCGATAAATGTGACAATGCCTTCAACGATATGAAAACTCTTGTTTCAACAGCCCTAGTGCTGAGGGGCCCAAATTGGAATTTTCCATTCCAAATTTCATCGATGCCTCAGACACAGCAATTGGAGCAGTACTTGGGCATGAGGAAGGCAAGAAACCATATCCAATCTATTACACTAGCAAAAATCTATCCCCTGCTGAATTAAATTATACTGTGACTGAGAAGGAATTTTTAGCTGTAGTACATGCTATAAATAAGTTTAGACATTATATAACAGGGTATCTTGTGGTACTATATACTGATCACTCTGCCATTAATTTTTTAGCAAATAAACCTGTTACAAATGGAAGAGTGACAATATGGTTGATTTTATTGCAGGAATTCGACATTACAATCAAAGATCGACCTGGGAAAGAGAACGCTATAGCTGATTTTCTGTCAAGAATTCCAAAGCTAACAGGCACAGAAGCAATTAAAGACCACTTCCCAGATGAACATTTGTTTGTTGTTACTGTCAGAACCCCATGGTATGTTGGTATAGAAAATTATTTGGCAATAGGTAAACTACCTAAACATCTATCCCTTAATGAATGAAAGCAGATAATACAGCGTAGTACCCGATTATTTTGGGTTGGGGGCTACCTATTTCATACAGGGGTAGATATGAAAATAAGAAGATGCATTCGAGAGGATGAGGTATTTGATATTTTGAAATAATGCCATGGTGGGCAGTGTGGCGGGCATTTTGCAGATCGTAGAACTACCCATAAGGTTTTACGAACAGGCTATTATTGGCCTACCATATTTAAAGATGCCAAAAAATTTGTGCAGGCCTGTGATAGCTGCCAAAGGGCAGGTCACCCTGGGAAGTCTGATGAAATGCCTTTGAATCCTCAACTATTAATTGAACCATTTGAATGTTGGGCACTTGATTTTGTTGGCCCTATTAGCCCTCCATCAAACCAAAAAATATACATCCTAGTTGCAACCGAGTATGTTACTAAATGGGTTGAAGCAGAGGCTCTTTCAAAAGCTACAGAGGACTCTATAATACAGTTTCTTTTCCAAATCTTTGTGCGATGTGGCCTCCCAAGGGACATAATCACAGATGGAGGACCACAGTTTGTAGGTAATAAATTAGCTGAAACACTACAAAATTACCACATTCAGCACAAGATTACAACCCCATACCACCCACAGACCAATGGCCAAGTAGAGAGAACGAACAAAGTGATTGAATCTATATTGACAAAAATCGTTGCCTCACACATACGTGATTGGGCCTATAGATTGCCAGAAGCATTGTGGGCATATCAAACAATGCAGAGACCCACTACGGGATATTCACCATATCAATTGCTATTTGGAAAAGAACCCATATTTCCAATAGAGTTTGAAATTCAAACATTAAGAATAGCTCAAAAGGTGGGTCTATATTTAAATGAAGCCCAGGCCAAAAGACTGTAGCAAATTAATAAGTTAGATGAAATTAGGCTCTCTGCTCTTCAGCACACAACGTTAATCCAACAACAGAGAGAACAATGGCACGACGCCCTTATCAAAGAAAATATCTTCCACGAAGGATACTGGGCACTCCTATATGATTCTAGGTTTCATGATTTCCCAAGGAAACTCCAGACACGATGGCTCGGACCCTATGAAATACAAAAAGTGCATGACAATGGAACTATTACATTAGCCACCATTGATGGATCTCGGCATTCCCTCAAAGTAAATGGTCATCGAGTACGATTGTATCATAAACCACTTACCCGGGAATCCTTTTACCAACAATTACGAGAAGATTCTACCATGAAAATTCTAGGTGAAGGGGATAACTCCTCCTCAGCACCCATTTACTAAGTCATTTCCTTTTTTTAAATTTTTGTACATAAATATTGTTCATTTATTTGGATTTTTGTTTTATGGAATTCATTTTTTTTTTAAATCTCTGTTTATTTTGTTTATTTTGAGTCTTGTTGTTTGTTTCATGGAATTCTGTTTATTTCGTTTGTTTCGAGTTTTTGCTGTTCCTTTCTAAAGGAACAACACTTCTACTGTTCCTTTCGAAAGGAACAGCAGTTTCATAGATTTTTTGTTGTTCCTTTTGGAAGGAAAAACAGTTTCGCATTTGAGGATTTCTGATGACTCTTCTAAAGGCAAACATATTATTCATATACAATCATACAAATTAAATCCTACTATAATCAACAAATCAAAATAAATCATCATTTTTAAGAAAATTGTTTGGTAATGATAAGAAAAAGGAAAAGGGGACATAATCAATAACATGATTTTGCTGTTTTACTACCACTGAATTAATCTGATCGATTATCCTTATCATGATTGGTTCTTTCCCATATTGTATAACTTTCTTTGATTTTACTTATGGCGTAGGAATAAGGGCACATTATTTAATATTGAGATGTTTAGACTTATTCCACCATTCGTACTCTTAAGGAGTGTTGAGCCATCCTTTATGAATAACTAGGAAAGTGCTATATAAAAAAGAAAAATATTTATATTTTTCACTAATAATTTTATGATTTGGCAAATGGAGGATAGGGGGTCTCATCAAGAGCCAGCCTACCATGATCATAAGGAAGTAAGTGAAGTGAAATTCCCATCATGGCCACCAAACCAGGAATATGGTCCAATGGACAATTCAAAAAAAAAATAAAAAAAAATTGAGAAGTCCTTGGAACAGGAGGTCTCATCACAAGCTGACCTACCCACTTTTCACTTCTTCCCAGTGAATGGCATTGTGATTTATCTGGTCACCAAGCTCGCACAATGGCCTCCATTATGAAATTCAACAAGCACTTCCTCACCATACATAAAGGACAATGGTTCCAAGGGTGAGAAAGCAACTCTGTCAAGGTTATGGACACCTGTGGGCAACAGAGCTCTGTTGATGGTATTGGAGCCACATTTATACACATCAATAGTCATATTAAACCCTTTTTCCTATATCTCTATTTAAATATCAAATGAAAGCATGAATCCTTAACCTTTGATTTCGAACTTATTATACATGAAAATCATTATAAATCGATCATATTAGTTTGAAGTGGGTAATAAATGCATATGCACTTATGTTTATCTTAAGTTGTCCCTTCTCCTTATATTTGAATCATTACAAACAATTTTATATCTATTTACGATTTATCACACGCATTGATTTCAGTAATTGCTATAATTTGATTGAATGTATCATAATTATGCCTATTTTTTCCTGCTGTACAACTGTTGTGCCACACTTGCCTCTCTCAATTGACGATCGACGATGAATTATCATCCTTCAGGGGGGTGCGGATGTCTGCATGCAGATCAAATCCCAATATTTCTTTACCTGTATGCAAACCAAATCCCTACATTCTAGGGAATAAAAAATATTTAACGATATTATTCCAATTCATCGTGCTGTGTTGTTCCGTTGCAATCACTGTGTGTTTGGAAGGAATTAACAGTGTGCAGAGACAATGGGACGAAGACCAATTTTCAGTGAGCCGTAGGTGCTAGTTGTTTCTGATGTTGCATGAGAGATTCTAGAAATATTAGGATGGATTACATATTTCATGAGGTTGCAACAACCCCATGAAGCAGTGGCCACCGAATTTTTACAGAACTTGCAGGAAGCAAACTCCATGGTTAGAGGAAGAAAGATAGATGTATCTGATGAAATAATTGTAAGGTGTCTGGCATGCCAGCACAAGGAACTATATGGACTCAGAAGAAGCTCGGGCTTCAAGAAGCCATGAAGATTTTTCAGGATGACGAATAAACATTGGTTTTCAAAGGCAAAGGAGTTCAACCAATATCATTGGGAGAACCATGGACGGAATTGGCCAAGATAGTGCAAGCCTATATACATGCGACAGAAGGAAAGACGTGGTAAGACCTCACCACCTTAAGTTAATGGTTGTATTAAAATAGAAATGCACTGTAAATTTTCCTGCATTTTTAAATTCCTTATTGCATGATATTGCCCGTAGTATAAGAAAATCTCAGCACGCAGACATGGTGGTCAGCCACCATTGCCTAATCAGATTAATAGTAAGTCGTAGTATCGTCCAACAACAGACCAGCTAGGAAGAGTTGATATTCTCCATTGATGGAGGGTTAGCCTTACCTGACCTGAAACGGAAGAGAATGGTTGGCTCAATGGCTGAGCCATCAATTCAAAAATAGTCTCTCCGTTCAAAACGAAGTAGGGGAATGATAGAAGGACTTCTGGGTAGTAGCAGCCAGCCCTAGGAATTTCCTAGCTTGGAGGATGAACAGCCTCCACAATTGGAAGGAGGAAGTCCTCGTACTGATGAAGAAGAGGAAATGGAGGGAGAAATTCACAATTCGGATGAAGAAGAAATGAGTCACCACACTAGTGGTGAGAAACAAACTAGTGCAGAAGAATAAGATAATGAAGAAGAGGAAATTGAGGGATAAATTCGATATTTAGATGAGGAAGAAGGAAGTTATCATACCTGTGAGGAGGACGAAGAGAATCATAGCAGTGAAAGAGAAGGAACGGAGCCTCCTAAAAATACTACTGTAAGTTCACCATGAAGCCTTTTAAGGGAAGACCAACTAGCCCAAATTCTGGCCAGTATGAGTGAATATGTGCAGCCTTATAGCCCTTTGGACCTTAACATTGATATTAATCAGTGGCCAGAGCACTCTGCTGTCAACAAAGAAACAGCTGAAGAAATGATGAATGAAATAGAAAACCCTAATGAAGCAATAGAGTCAGCTAGGGTTGCTTCCCCTGAAGAGCATGAAGAAGAAAAGGAGAACACCGAAGCAATATCCCAACCTGAAAGTTCTTAGGGGATTGGAAAGTCAATCAAGGGTATGATTCCCGAAGAATTCAGCCAAGGGCATATGACTGTTGAAGAAGAACCCCAAACAGAAGACCAAGAAGAGAACCTAACTAAAGGCATGGCTGATATGGACCAAAATCCTATTGAGAAAACAGGTTCAAATAAAGGAACAAATGTTCCATTAAAAAAGAGTAAGAAATTAACTGAGATTGAAAAGCTTCATAGGGAATGAATGAAGCTTCACAGAGTCATGGAATAGCTCAGGAAAACCATTAGGGTTCTTAGAATGAAACAAATTCCTAAGCGAGCCCCCAAGAGAAGAAGCATAGCTACCAAGCGAGCTTCTAAAAAGAGAAGAGTGGCTGCTAATAGGAACCCCCAAGTTGTAGAAGCTATGCCTGAGCCTAATTATGGAGATACAGAACAACAAACAACTGTTCCAACACAAGTTGTTCCAAAGGGACCCGCTTCAAGTGAAAACATGCAAGCTAGTAGTCAGCATAATTTTAGTGACCCTACACTATCCAGGCTCCAAGAGGAGTTGGCACAGGCTCGAATAGAAAGGCAAAGGTTGGAAGAAGACACTGTCCCTAGGAAGAGATATTAGGAGTTGCAGCAGCATATGAAGACTATCCATGAAGCAGAAACTGAAGCTCACGAAAAGTGTCAAAAAGTAGAGGAAAAGGCTGACAAGGTAATGAATCAATTAAAATTAGCCTACAAACGAATGGACACTCTATGCTAATTGTACACTGATGTCTTAGCCTGTACATTCCCTGCCAAAAACTATGCTTTATTTTTATTGGAAAGATATTTACAGCTAAAGATGAAGGCAGTTAGGGCCGGGAAATCTATAGAGCTAAAAACTATAGATGACTTTGTATCATGCTGCAAACTTTATGGGGTAAAGCTACAACGCCTTTTGTGTGAGTTTTATTTTCATAACCTAACACTTGAAAATGATGGTGAGTCAAACCCTAGCCCTTTTGTGGGAGATTTCCAACACCAGGTGTTCATTTCCTTTGCTGTTAATCAGTTAAAATGACTTAAAGCGTATAATGCTTTTCAAAGGCAGGAAAAGGAATTAGATTTTTGGGTTAGGAGTGAACCTCAGGACCCATTTCAATTTTGGGCTAGGCAGAAAATATTGATGACAAAGGAAGGTGTTATCCAAGCATTGCGGCCTATCCATAAATCTATTATCTTGAATGGCATAGACTATTTCCTATCTATTAGAAACTAGGCTTACATAGCAGCTAAGGTCCGATGGAGAATTTCTAATCAGAATGTGCAAAATAGAGAACCATTTAATTATAAAAACTTTGGGCTAGCTGCAGTCCGCTTGGTTTCCTATAGTCATCTCATTTTAAAAGAAGGACCATTCTGGCTAGGGTGTAGGTTTCGAAGCCCCATTGCATGGTATCCTTCTTCAGACTACAAAGCCATTTACGAACTCCCTGAAGGACAGACAGAGAATTTTTTTGAAGCATTAGCTGCACTGCATGGTTTTAGGCCTTTTGATGACAAACCTTATCCTTCTTATTCTTTAACTGCTCTCCATGTGAACTATAGTTTTCATGAGGACATGAAAAGGATTAAGTAGGGGGGTATGTTGGGCAGTGGAAAAGGTATGAAATCATTGTGTCTTTTCTCATTCTTTTACTATAGACATAATCCTTTTTACCTTAGAAAGGTAATTTATTATAAGAATTATGGTAGAATTGGAAAGGTTTATGTTTATTGTAAAAAGATGACTAAAGATTGCTTTTTGTTGGCGAAAACAGGAATTGGATGAAGTGGACAGCTATACCAAAGGCGAAGATGAGATGAATGCAATTTTTTTTCCTCCAGCGTTAAACCAAATCCTGCCTAGGACAAGGAAATCCAAACGCATTGCTAAGAAAAGGCAGGGGATAGCTCGAATTCGGCCAAAGTAAACCAAATGATAACTAAACGAAGGGAAGAAAATCCCTCAGGATCTTTCGATCCTGAGGGATCGCTATTCAAATATCATCTTATTCCTCGTCTTGTCCACCAGGGTCTGAGATATAAGGCAACGCCTTTAGTGATTAAGGGGGTTGGAAATTCTTGTATTCAAAACATTTCCTCTGTAATATTGTTTTTTATTGACTCTCGACTTCAAGAGAGCGGTCGATGTAATACTTTATGTTCGATTAATATCAAAGACTCATTTCATTTCATCTCTTAAGTTTTGAAGTAGCCCAACAGTGTTTCACTGGTGCTAAGGGCCCGACTCTGGTGGAATTACCTTGTTGTTTGTATTTATAATATTTTCTTTCTATTTTGTGAAGTCACAATTAAGTTTATTACAATTACAAAGTTTGATTGATTGCTGTTGGATTGAATACAGATTCATTGTGAAGCATTAACGAACTGCACTGTTTTTTTATCATTTGCAAGAAGTGTATTCGCTATTTATTTACCTTGCTATCTTTATAAAGATTTACTGTTCTATATTCAATTCTAGTTGTTGTTCTATTGGTTTATGATTTGTTATAATTGACTGTTGTGTAGTATTGGTTATCGACAGGATTGGAGTATTGAGATTAGTTGTTTGATTGCATTATGTTTACAATTACTGTTCAATTCATGTTGTTATTCCATTGTTGTTCATTGTTCATTTCTGATTCATAGCTTCAGATTAGCAGATAGATTGGTTACAGTTGTTGTGTATGCATAGGAATTATGAGTTTCTATTCCTTTCTAGCCTTTGAAGTTCCTTTTAGTTATTTTCATCAGAAAGTAGTTTGAGTTTGATTTCATTTTGATTTCTTTAAGAACAAGACTGCCAACTGTAGAGGACACTGATTACTGCTTCCAAGTTCCCATATTGGTTATCTTGCTTTCCTGTGATTTTAGTTGCATCGTTTTCTAAGGGAAGGAGTTACTACTACTTTATCCCTGATCGATGGTTTGCAGATTGATATAGTTAAGATTTCAAAACATTTCCATTTATGTTACTGTAATTAGATTTATTTACAAGCATCTGTTTACTCTTGCATTTAAAATTATGTACTACATCTTCATAGCATTACTCTTCGTTAATTGCAGCCTCAGACAGAGTACACTCTTGAAATAAAAAGTCTCTCCTGGATTGATGGTTAATGTAGGCTAATTAGGTGTTTAAAAGATACCTTTTTATGACCCAACAAGAACCACAAGCAGAAAGTGCCATTCCTGAAGATGAAGGTGAAGAGTGCTCCAAATTGATGTCGTGCTTCTTCATTGCTGCTTCTAAGGCTTCCATCGATACCATGTAGAAATTTACAGGGTAAGTTCCATAGATCAAAAACCAAAGATCACTGCTCACAAAAAGATCACATATTAGTACACCAGTATTATCACATGCTTAAAACCCTCGAAGAGGGAAAAAGTCCACGTCCTAAGCCAACGTGGCCACTTCAGGAAATTTATAAATATAAAAAGAAAATTTACATATGTTTCTCTCATAAATGGTTACCGAACAAATGACCCTCACTTCTCTTTAAATAGATATCATGGACCAATCATGTGTTAAGCCATGGATTAAGGGTCATTAATACCAAGGAGAGAGTGAACCGTCGGATCACTACAAATCGTGTTCGTCGGATGATAAGTTACAAATGTACTTAGTAAAGAAACACACTTTTCCTAACTCTACAGTAGAATAACTTATTCTTAACTATTTCCTATGTGTCGGAATATCCTAACACAATACTATAAAGGCTTCCAACCTACACTCATCAGACTGAAATTCCTATCCTCTGTCAGATGCATTAAACTTCTTAGGTGCTGCTACATTCTCTTTTTTACCTATAACCGGTAATATACCTTGCCTCTTATCCTATTTTCATTTATTATTTGCATTACCTCTCTGTTGAAGCCTAGAAAATCTCTGCTTCAAACATTGGGGAAAACCACCCGGTCGGGACCTTAGGACAACTCCTTTTCCGTTTGGTATGGTGGCTCTGAATGGATTTAAAGGACCAGTTTCCTTATAACTAAATGGGTTGGTTTGGATGGGTGAAAATGGGACTAAATTAACTGAAATAAAACTATCTAATTTAAACTAAATACTGATAAAGAAATTCTAACACTAACCCGGGTAATTATATGTGAATACAACTTAAGATTGTTCCAATTTAAAAATAACCATGAAAATGTATTATTATTTCAATTGAAATGTGCAGAAACAAATAAAGATAACTCTGTTTAAGAAATTAAACAGAGTTGTATTAGCATATTGCATTCATCATTGTATACCATCTATATATACTTATGAAAGATAATGTTTCAATTATACTCAGAAATGATATATAAAAAGAAGCGTTGTGAAAATAAATATATATAAATGATAGCAATTTTTTAAAGCGAATATCATAAGACAAAAGAAATCAACAGTGAACAGATAGAAATACCTTATTCATCTTGAAGACTTTCAAATGAAATCTGATACTCTAATCTAGTAACTCTGATGCAAAATCAAATTCCAAGGTACAGAAATGCAACACTTCAAAGATAATTCCACATAAAAATCACCAGATGTGATCCTTTTTAAAAATATATAAGACAATGGAGTACAGAAATGCAATCTCCAAGTCAAAAAATATTAAGATCCAGGACCCCTCTCTAAATGCATGAGAAGGGTTTAAATACTACTTAGCTAAATCTAAAAATAGTATTATTACAAAAATTAAGGATTCGGTTCAATGACCGTCCTTTTCCTAGGCTAAAATACAGTAAAATTAAAACTAAATCTAACTATCTATGAACTTGATCTTTAAACTTGCAGGCATCTAGCATAGTTTTGAGAAGATGCGGTTGGCCGACTTTAGAATTCAACTGTCCTGAAAAGACAGAGTCGGCAAGTGTAGGCGCAATCTTCTCTGTAGCATTGATGATACAATTAAGCGCACTGTGCTGACTGTGTGACTTCACCAAGTACGCCCAGTATGAGTCCCAATTTAATCTTGTCAGCCCTTGGATTGATCTTGCTCTTTCTTCTGCCTTTTGTCTCCATTCTGTTTGCAGTTGATGTGCCTGTGGGAGATATCTTGGAACAATTTCTAGAATCAAATTAGCTTTGTGTAAATTATCATTTACACAATCAGTAAGAGTGTTTGCCGCTGTAGCCGCCTCCTCTGCTGCCTTTTATTTGTGCATTTTCCTTTATTGGAGCTTTTTGCTCTGTTATTAATTTTGCAATTTCATCTTGATTTTGCTTCACCATTTTCTCATATCATACTTTAGCCAAAGTAGTTTCTTTTTTATCGATTTGACCTTTTGCAGTAATTTTTCTCTATGCCGAACACACTCCACATCTTTTTCCTTACTCAGCATGAAGTGCCTTGAATTTGGTCAATGTTTCCTCATTTTGTCTTATAGTTATTTCAAGTCTTCTTCAACTCCCGACTTTTCTCAAGAAGAGCTTTATGTTTCTCTGAGAACTTTTGACCTCCAACAGCTTCTTCAGTAACTTCTAAAAGCTCTATAGAGGATAAATTTTGGCAAACTTACATACCTTATCTTGTGGTAGAAACTGTGTCAATTTTCCCACTTGGATATTTGAACTTGTGAACAACGTCTAAAACATCCTTTTTTGGTACTGTCCACCCGTGTTTATTTTTCTTCAATGGTCTCTTTTGGTCCATTCTTGTGTGCATTCTGACAAATTCGCATGTTCTCTGGCAAATTCTTTCATAAATTGCTTATTATAAGGCGCATGAGGTTCCGGCAACTTATACATCAGCCTCACGTCTTCCGTGGAGAATGACCCGATTAGCTCTTCAGATGGAGTTTTAAATTGCCTGTCTGAAATATCAGTGCTGTCCAGTACCCATTTTACCATGTCCGTATATGGGAGAATCCTTGGTCTTGCCGCTATCCTGTGCAGAAATGAACAAGCCAGTTCTCTAAGGGTTGCCTCAGACGTATTATTGGAACCTGCTGTAGCTAAAACTTTCATCACCACAGGATTTTCTTCCTCTAACAGATTATACATCCCTTCCCAAGTGGATATACCGGCATCCTTATTACAAGCGGTGTCTGCATACAGCGAAGCCATTTCTCTGTTTTCAGAACTCGAGCTCTTCTCCTTCTTACCCATAGTGTTTTGTGAAAGCTTTGTATAGACGTTTGCTCCTTCGTGCCTGCGTTTTACGAGTAAATGAGAGTAATGGCATAAGAAAGGTGATGAGACTGTTTTAAATGCGAAGGCGGATGAAATATAATATTTTAATCGTGAAACGACTTTCAATCAAAACAAAATCTCATTTACCATTAATTTTCAATCCAATCATTTAATCTAATCATTAAAGCGCATAACAGATTTGATATATGGGAAGATTGCCTTTGAAAAACGTGCCTACATGAATCTGCGACATTGTGATCTACGATTTGTTGCACAATATCGCAATATTGCAATGTCGCAATATCGCAAAATGAAGCCATCGCAGTTATGTAAAATAGCGCAAAAGCACATATCATAAATCTCGCAAAAGCGCAAAATTGTAAATAGCGCAAAAGGTATTCGTTTATCATTTCTGTTTTCTGTGCTATGCGATCTGCGACCAATATGTTTATTGTATAGGCTTTTTGGGATCGCATTATCGCAAAAGCGCAAAATCGCATTTTCAGTTTTATAAAAGATATATACCATTTTGCGATGGATGCGCTATTTTGTTTAAAGAACAATTTTATTGTAATATATCATAAACTTAAGTGTTTCTTAATGTTCTTTCTAAGGGATTTCTCTAAGTTTATGATAGAAAGTTTTATTTGAAAAGGAAAACAAATCCTAATTGATTTTTTGGATTTTTTTAACTAAGGGTCCCCATTTATTTAGTATTATTACTAATATTAAATAAAAAGGGGGGTTGTTGCTGGTCACAACAATTGGCGATTCACTGAAAGAAACAGTTATCTCTGAAAAAATAAAATGAACACTATATCTTTAGTAAGTAAAGATTTTTAAAGATAATGAAAACTACCTTAGGATAATTCAAATAAAATGTAACTATGAAAAAGAAATAAAAAATCATTCACAATTTCTTTCTAATTCCTTAAGAATAAAAACATTTTTGGGTTATCTCAAGCTTTGATTGGTGTTAATAATGAAGTAAGTGGATTTCTCCAAGTTTTGGTTTTATAATATACTCTATTGCCATAGGTATTGCCTCTGCTGCCAGCAAATGTTCATAGTCTCAACAGGGTTACCTTTAAACCATTAACCATTCATTGTCCCATCCAACTAAAATTATGACTTTTTAAAAGATAAATTCATAAGACCTATTATCTCATGTTTTTGTCTTTTACTTATTTTTTATTTTAAGAGCCATCATTCTGGTTTGGTAGCCAGTTAATAACAATGCCATTCACTAGTTATAATTAAACTGAACAAGATGGCTCGTGATGAGACCCCTTGTCTTATATTTATAAGCCATTACCCTGTTTTGGTATTCAGTATTGGTAATGTCAGTTTTATTACTCCTTATGAACATGGTAAGTCGGCTCATAATGAGACCTCTTATCTCTTAAATTTTCAAATTTCTTAGAATTACATTCTAAAAAATCACAACTTAAATGGATGGGGTGAAACCGTTTTATCCTTAAGAATCAATGGATGACAATTTTCAGAGTTTTTTGAGTTCCAAAACTTTGAAAAAATCTTTACTTTGATAGATAACCTTTCTCTGCTTAATAAACTTATGATGATTTACATTCTTCTCAAGTTTTCAAAAGATCATGCAAATGATTGGAATAATCTTTCAAAGTTTAACATCTTATTTTAAACTATCCAAAAACTATGATCATTACTTTAAAAATTCTTATTTACACAAAATAAATATTTATAATATTCTTCCAAAGAAATTTTCTTAAATAGTAAACAGTCAATTAGAGACTCATTAACAACCTTTACTTGCAAAAACAAAAACAATCAAAACTCTACAGAAAGGAATATGTACAATTTAAGAAGGGGTTACCTCCTTATGAAAAGAATTTCTTCAAGATAAGCCCATTTACAGGAAGAGATTCTCTCTTACCTCTTAGATCTTGGAGTATGAATGTATTTGAGGCTATCTTCTCAACGATATGAAATGGTCCAAGCCACATTTTCTGAAACTTGGTATGTTTACCTTTTTCTTCATGTGCTTTATCCCATTTCAGAACAAGATCACCAATTGACAAAATTTTTGAGTCGGTAGAACTTGCATCAAAAGAATATTTTACAAGTTGTTGATGTTTTTCATGAATAATTTTTGCTTTATCTCTATCTTCTTCTAGTTTAAGGATTTGATCATATCTCAATTGAATGGATGAAGAAGGGTTTTCTTCAATAAATTGTACGAGGACTAATGATGGAAGAGTTAAATTTGATGGTATCACAGCTTCTTTTCCATAAACTAAATTGAAAGGTGAAGTCCCTATTGAAGCTTTTTCAGTGATACGATCAACCCGTAATGCAAAGATTAAAGATTTGTGCCAATTCTTTTGATTTTGATCAATGGTCCTTTTAATGATTTTAATAAGGTTTTTGTTAGTGGATTCAGCCAACCCGTTACCTTGTGGATAATAATTTGCTGAATATTTTAATTTAAAACCTCTTTTGACTGCAAATTCTATTAAACTATTTTCAGAAAAGTAAGATGCATTATCAAAGACTAGAGCGTTAGGTACACCAAACCTGGTTATGATGAATTGATCTATAAAATCAATAATTGCATCAGAATTGGCTACCTTCAACGGGATTGCTTCTACCCATTTTGTAAAGTAATCAGTTGCAGTAAGGATGTACTTGTGTTGTTTGGAAGAATGAGGTACTATCTCACCAATAATGTCAAGCCCCCATTGTTCGAATGGTTGCTCAATAGTCACTGGTTGCAAAGGAAAAGCTGGTTTCCTTTGTCTTCCACTTGCAGTTTGACAAATTCTACATTTCCTTACATAATCATGCATATCTTTAAAAAGGGTAGGCCAGTAATAACCAACACGAATTATTTTGTGAGCTGTGGTATCACCTCCAAAATTACCTCCTGCTGGTCCATCATGCAATTCCTGCAAAACCTTTTCAGCTTCAGTATTTTCAAGACATCTTAATAAAATTGAATCATAATTTTTCCTAAATAACACATTATCAATGATCTCATATTTAATAGCCTTTAAACTTAAAGCGTGTTTACTCTTATAGCTAAGATTAGAAGGAGCATACCCATTTTTAAAGTAATAGATAAGATCAGCATACTGAGATTCGGAATCTGTAACACTTATCTGACTTACTTGAATATCTTGATTTCAATCTTGATTTTCTGGTATGTTATGAGCTCCTGCCAATAATCTGCAAAAACCTTGTCCTCTAATAATCTTAGCTGGTTTAATATCAATATAATATTCTTGCAAGGCTGTTACCCACTTAGCTCTCTTTTCTCCTACTTCTTTTTGAATTAATAATTACCTCACTGCAGAGAATGGGACAATGATTTTTGTATGTGTTTTCAAGAGAAAAGGTCTGAAATGTTTGATTGATTTAAACACAACAAAGGCTTGTTTTTCAACATTGGAATAATTAAGCTCAGCTCCTTGCAGATTTGAGCTAAAGAAAGAAATTGGTGCCTCGATTTTCTGATCATTGAGTTGTGTTAAAACAGTTGCATAGGATGTTTCGGTGGCCAAAGTATACAAAGTAAAATCTTTAGAAAAATCCGGGGTATTCAATGCTGGTGCATTAATGATCGCTTGTTTGATTGCATCAAAAGCTTCTTTCTCTTTATGTCCCCATTTGAATACTGAATTTTTCTTGATCATATTTTGCATAGGTAAAACAATTAAAGAAAAATCAGGAATGAATCTTTTAACAAAATTGATCTGTCCAAGAAATGATTGCATGGATTTTTTCTTATGAGGTAAAGAAATATTAGAAATTTCTTTCACTCTATCTGGATCAATATATATACCATCTTTTGACACAACAAATCCCAAGAGTTTTCCTTCACCCAAAGCAAAGAAATATTTCTTTGGATTTAAGGAAATACCAAATCTTCTACATCTTTCAAATATTTGTTTTAAATCATGTAGATGATTGGCTCTCTTTTTTGAAAATACTGTTATGTCATAAAGATAGACAACAACCAATTTATTGATCAGACCTTTAAATGCTATGTCCATGGCTCTTTGAAAAGTTTCTCTTGCATTTATTAGACCAAAAGGAATTTTCTGATAAGCATAAGTTCCCCATTTTGTTCTGAAATTTGTTTTCACTCTGTCATCTGGATGAACTAAAACTTGATTATAGCCCGAAAATCCATCGAGAAAGGACATAAGTTCAGAACCAGCTACCTTTTGAAGTATCTGTTCCATGGTTGGCAATGGGAAGTTGTCTTTTAAACATGCCTTGTTTAAATTTCTGAAATCAATACAGATTCTTATATCACCATTCTTCTTCCTTACAGGTACCATATTGGAAACCCAATTAGAGTGCCTGACTGGAAAAATGATTTTGGCTTTCAAAAGTTTATTAAGTTCTGATTTGATTTGACTTTCGAGATTTGGATGAATCTTTCTCAACTTCTGTTGAACAGGTTTAATATCAGGAAGCATTGGAATTGTGTGTTGAATAATCGAAGTATCATACGTTTTTAAATCATCATAATTCCAAGCAAAAACGTTTTTATACTTGTTCAGAAGTTTAATGAACGCATTCCTTTCCTCTGGTGTTAAATTGAGTCCTAAGTTAACGTTTTGAGGTTTAGAATTAGAACCAAGATTTACTAATTCAAACTTCAAAGTGGAACTTTGAAGTTTAGCATTAGTGACTTTCTTGAATCTATCTTTAATGTCATATAAATCCTCTAATTTAACAACAGATTTTGGAATGGGGTTTTCATTACCTTTTGAAGAAATTTGTAAATCATGATCATCTTCGTCAATAATTTGCTCATCATATGATTTCTCTGAGGTCATGAAATTTAGAATATCTTGATCATGATAGAATACTCTCCAATTTTTAACATTATCTGGGACAGATGGACGAAAAATCAATTCTACAGAAAACCTATCAGGACTGCAATCTTCAGCAGGTAGGAGTTTAGATGCAACATTAGCTAACAAGTCAGCTGATGTATTCTGATTCCTAGGAATAGGAGAAATATTGAATGCTAAAAATGAGTGGTGAGATCTTGTACTAGGGTTTGATAGTGTTTAAGATGTGCTGAAAGGCAATGAATAGTATTCCTAACTTGTTTTATGACAATTTCGGAATCACCAAAGACTTTCAAGTATTTAACATCTAACCCTATAGCTTTATAAAGTCCTTGAACCAAGGCTTCATATTCTGCGGTATTGTTCGTGCACTCAAATTCTAACCTACATGACATCATGGTTTTCTCTCCATTTGGATCAATTAAAATGCATCCTGCTCCAGCTCCATCACTAGACTTTGATCCATCAAAATATAACGACCAAAATAAAGACTTATCTATTGGCTTATCTACAATTACATCAGAAATATTTACAATTCTGGAAGGATCAGATTGTGAAAAATTTTCTATTTGAGAAACAAAAGTATTTACAGAAAAAGGTGATTGAGGTGCTTCGAAGTTTCCAAGAAATGATTCAGCAGAATAACCTCCAAGAATATTGTTGTTGAATGCCACAAGCTCATTAGGTTGTTCGAATTCAGTGACAGTGTGCGTCATATGTTTTTCTCGTTCAATTTTGATTTGATTTGGTTTCCCTTTATAGGAAAGCCACATATGTGAATAAGCAGTTGCGATATAACCATTAAGTTTCGCAGACCAGTCCCTAATCAAGATTAATCCATAGAATTCAGGAATATCAGCAATCAAAATATCAATTCTTTGGAAAATCCTAGGATCAGAAGCTAATCTGATAGTAACTGAATTGATTTCTCCTACAACTTGAACTTTAGAGCGATCCAATTGAACGATATGAACTGCTGATTTCTGTGGTTCGATATTCAATTTAGCACAAACAGAACTAGGCATTATATTGGAGGAGGCTCCAAAATCAATCAAACAATTGTGCATATTTTTATTGTACATCTCATAAGTCAAAAGAAAAGGAGGAGTTTGAGAATTTGAATTTTCTCCAATGAGCACTGTATCAGTAGCATCTACCTTATCTGGTGGCTTACCAGCTCCTCTAGCTGCTTTTGTAACTACACCACTTGGTAAAGGAGCAATTGGTGTAGCATTTAATTCTTTCAATAGCAACTTTTGCTGGTGTTTTAGTTTGCTAAGTTCATGTAAGGAAATTTTGGCTTTGATCTTTTTCATGTCTTCAACAATGTTGTACTCCGTAGGATCTGACACCACTCCTAAAGTCTTTGTTGTTGATGTGGGAGGATTATAAGAAGACGGCTAATATTGAGTAGGTAATGGAGAAGTTTTCTTTACAGGGGATTTGTCTTTGGTACTGGGAGTTGTAACTTTCTTTTTAGGAACTGTTTGTATTGGTTTCGATATAGATTTACTCCTAGTACTTACAAGCATAGCTTCTTCACTATCAGAATTAGGGAGAATAAAATCCCACATTCCATTCAATTCAGCTATTTCTTCATTTTCATCTTCCTCATCTGATATTAGAGATGTATCTTCTTCTTCTTCCTCTTCCTATGATTCTGCATTAGAGATTGCATTAGGAGGTTTAGATTCAACTTGGTTTCTTCTGAAATTTCGGAATGGTTTCTTGGTAGAAGTTTCAGCTACTTGTTTTTTAATTTCAACCATTTCATTTGACATGGTTTTAAGGACTTTCTGGAAACCTTCCATGTCGTATGGGTCTTTGGCCTTTTTCTTTGAATCATCTTTGAAGCTGACTTTCTTTGATTTCCTTTCCTCAATAGCATTTTTCTTTTCTAGAGAAATAATTCGTTTTTCCACTGCAATAGCCTCTTTCATATTCTCATCTAACGTAGGTTTTGCAGCTCTATCTACAAAAAATTGCTATGTTTGAAGGTAAGGCAGTTATATACCATTCAATTCTGACTTGTTCACTAGGCTGTGAATCTGTGTGGATTTTTTTCAAGAGTTTGTTGAATCTAGCGTTGAATTCTTTAATGGGTTCCTTGGGTTCTATCTTCAAATTTGAGAGGTCATTGAGTAAAGTTGCTATTGATCGGTCATCTCCAAATTTGGTTAAAAAATGATCTGCAAAAATGGCCCAACTTGTTATGGATCCTTATGGTAATGAAAAGTACCATGATCCTGCTACTCCTTGAAGAGTATAAGGGAATAGTCTAACTACAACATCTTCATGTGTGACTCCATTCAAATTAATAGCCAGCATAAAGTTATTGATATGTTCTTCACCTTGAATGTTAAGATCTGGGCTAAACTTTGGAAGCCATTTTCCAGGATTGTCTGGTAAATCATGTAAAGGTGCAGCCATGTTGACTGCCCCTGGAGTAGCCCATGGTCTAGCCATTATTGGAACAACTATTGGAGGAGTAGTAGAAATTGGTGGTGTTTGAATAGAAGTTGTTGGAATAGATGATGTTGAGATTGATGATGATTGAGCAGATGATGATTGAGCAGATGATGATGTGGAAACAACTGTACTTTGTTGAGATGGGATTTCGGAAACAGGTATTTGAATATTAGATGTTGAACTTATATCACTTACTGATTCTGATTGAGTTTTTCTTGTCTTGACTCTACTAGGTAAAGGGAATTCGTTTGGAGAAATACCAAGTTTTTCACTTTGAAGCCTAGTAAGAGGTTTCGAAGAAACAAATTTTGAGGTTACACTACCTTCAGATATTTCAGACTCTTCTAGAGATAATGAGAATTCTTTCAATTTATGAATTAAATCTTGAACTTCAGGAGACTCAGGATTTTGATTGTCTGAATGTTTTGAGATTTTGGTAGTGGGTGTATGAATACTCTTCGCAATTTCTTCTATAGGATTTTGTATTTCAGAATAAATTGAAGAAGTCAATGAGGGTGTTTTGCTCTCAGAATGGCTTGTGGATAAATATTTACTTGCCATTCATAGCTCAGGCCCTCCTTCTAATGCCAAAAATGTTGAAGGCTAGAAAATCTCTGCTTCAAACATTTGGGAAAACCACCCGGTCGGGACCTTAGGACAGCTCCTTTTCCGTTTGGTATGGTGGCTCCGACTAGATTTAAAGGACCAGTTTCCTTATAACTAAATGGGTTGGTTTGGATGGGTGAAAATTGGACTAAATTAACTGAAATAAAACTATCTAATTTAAACTAAATAGTGATAAAGAAATTCTAACACTAACCCGGGTAATTATATGTGAATACAACTTAAGATTGTTCCAATTTAACAATAACCATGAAAATGTATTATTATTTAAATTGAAATGTGCAAAAACAAATAAAGATAACTCTGTTTAAGAAATTAAACAGAGTTGTATTAGCATATTGCATTCATCATTGTATACCATCTATATATACTTATGAAAGATAACGTTTCAATTATACTCAGAAATGATATATAAAAAGAAGCGTTGTGAAAACAAATATATATAAATGATAGCAATTTTTTAAAGCGAATATCATAAGACAAAAGAAATCAGCAGTGAATAGATAGAAATACCTTATTCATCTTGAAGACTTTCAAATGAAATCTGATACTCTAATCCAGTAACTCTGATGCAAAATCAAATTCCAAGGTACAGAAATGCAACACTTCAAAGATAATTCCGCATAAAAATCACCAGATGTGATCCTTTTTAAAAATATATAAGACAATGGAGTACAAAAATGCAATCTCCAAGTCAAAAATATTAAGATCCAAGACCCTTCTCTAAATGCATGAGAAGGGTTTAAATACTACTTAGCTAAATCTAGAAATAGTCTATTACAAAAATTTAAGGATTCGGTTCAATCACCGTCCTTTTCCTAGGCTAAAGTACAATAAAATTAAAACTAAATCTAACTATCTATGAACTTGATCTTTAAACTTGCAGGAATCTAGCATAGTTTTGAGAAGATGCGGTTGACCGAATTCAGAATTCAACTGTCCTGAAAAGACAGAGTCGGCAAGTGTAGGCGCAATCTTCTTTGTAGAATTGATGATACAATTAAACGCACTGTGCTGACTGTGTGGCTTCACTAAGTACATCCAGTATGAGTCCCAATTTAATCTTGTCAGCCCTTGGATTGATTTTTCTCTTTCTTCTGCCTTTTGCCTCCATTCAGTTTGCAGTTGATGTGCCTATGGGAGATATCCTGGAACAATTTCTGGAATCAAATTAGCTTTGTGTAAATTTTCATTTACACAATCAGTAAGAGTGTTTGCCGCTGTAGCCACCTCCTCTGCTGCCTTCTCTGCCCTTCTGATTTGTTCATTTTCCTTTATTGGTGCTTTTTTGCTCTGTTATTAATTTTGCAATTTCATCTTGATTTTGCTTCACCATTTTCTCATATCATACTTCAGCCAAAGTAGTTTATTTTTTATAGTTTTGACCTTTCGCAATAGTTTTTCTCTGTGCCGAACACGCTCCACATATTTTTTCTTGCTCAGCGTTAAGTGCCTTGAATTTGGTCAATGTTTCCTCATTTTGCCTTACAGTTATTTCAAGTCTCTTCAACTTTCGACTTTTCTCAAGAAGAGCTTTATGTTTCCCTAAGAACTCCTGACCTCCAACAGCTTCTTTAGTAACTTCTAAAAGCTCTATAGAGGATAATTTCGGAAAACTTACCTATCTTGTGGTAGAAACTGTGTCAAATTGCCCACTTGGACATTTGAACTTGTGAACAGCATTTAAAACAACCTTTTTTGGAACTGTCCACCCGTGTTTGTTTTTCTTCAATGGTTCATCTCTTTTGGTCCATTCCTGTGTGCATTCTGAAAAATTCGCATGTTCTCTGGAAAATTCTTCCATAAATTGCTTATTATAAGTCGCATGAGGTTCCGTCAACTTATACATCAGCCTCACATCTTTCGTGTTGAATGACCCGATTAGCTCTTGAGATGGAGTTCTAAATTGCCTGTCTGAAATATCGGTGTTGTCCAGCACCCATTTCACCATGTCCGTATACGGGAGAATCCTCGGCCTTGCCGCTATCCTATGCAGAAATGAACAAGCCAGTTCTTTGAGGGTTGCTTCAGATGTATTACTAGAACCTGCTGTAGCCACAACTTTCATTACCACAGGATTTTCTTCTTCTAACAGATTATACATTCCTTCCCAAGTGGATATACCGACATCCTTATTAAAAGCGGTGTCTGTGTACAGTGAAGCCATTTCTCTATTTTCAGAATTCGAGCTCTTCTCCTTCTTACCCATAGTGTTTAGTGAAAGCTTTGTATAGACGTTTGGTCCTTCGTGCCTACGTTTCACGAGTTAAATGAGAGTAATGGCATGAGAAAGGTGATGAGACTATTTTAAATGTGAAGGCAGATGAAATATAATATTTTAATCATGAAACGACTTTCAATCAAAACAAAATCTCATTTACCATTAATTGTCAATCCAATCATTTAATCTAATCATTAAAGCGCATAACAGATTTGATATATGGGAATATTGCCTTTGAACAACGCGCCTACATGAATCTGCGACATTACGATCTGCGATTTGCTGCGCAATATCACAATATCGCAATGTCGCAATATCGCAATATCGCAAAATGAAGCCATCGCAGTTATGTAAAATAGCGCAAAAGTGAAAATTGTGAAATAGCGCAAAAGCGCACATCGCAAATCTCGCAAAAGCGCAAAATTGTAAATAGCGCAAAAGGTATTCGTTTATCATTTCTGTTTTCTGCGCTATGCGATCTGCGACCAATATTTTTATTGTATAGGCTTTTTGGGATCGCATTATCGCAAAATCGCAAAATCGCATTTTAGTTTCATAAAAGATATATACCATTTTGTGATGGATGCGCTATTTTGTTTAAAGAACAATTTTATTGTAATCTATCATAACTTAAGTGTTTCTTAATGTTCTTTCTAAGGGATTTCTCTAAGTTTATGATAGAAAGTTTTATTTGAAAAGGAAAACAAATCCTAATTGATTTTTTGGATTTTTTAACTAAGGGTCCCCATTTATTTAGTATTACTACTAATATTTAATAAAATGGGGGTTGTTTCTGGTCACAACACTCTCCAATACTCTTAGTCTCATACCTAGGATTTTATTTCTCATAACATTTACTCAAATTTTTGATGGATTTTTCCAATGATTTAGGCTCATCAAACTCGATCTCGTCCTTGAATTCTACCGAAAATTAACTGGTCAATATTTGAATCTTTACCTTCTGCTCCTTGAGATAAGGAACATACCTCAATAAATCCAAGAATATGATAGTGTACTCCTCATCTGTCATAGATCCAATCTTCAGCTCATATAATTCATTTTCCCTGTCGTCATAGTATCTATCTAATAGATACTTGTTCCTGAATAGTCTTTCGAAATCACTCCAACTCAACTCATTTTCATGAATAACTTTGACATTATTTACATATTCCCACAAAATATATGCTTTACTTTTAAGAATGAATGCAGTTATTATTTCCTTCATGTTCGTGAGTAATCATGCAATCTAAAGAACGTATTCATCCCAAGCAAACACGCTTGTGCATCATGTGACTTCTTCATCTCCCCATCAAATTTTGGTGGATTTTATTTCTTGAACTCGTCTGAAAACAATCCCCTTTCATTTCTCTTGTAAGGATGATAACAATGATGATCATGATACCTGTGAGAACTAGAACTAGAATGGAACATGTGTCCATCACCTCTGTCATCCAGTGTATCCATGAGCCTTCCATCTATGATCATGTCATCCTTATCTGACTTTTTCACACCTTGAGACTGACTACCATATGATCCATTAGTCGTATCCTCTTTTCCATGAATTATTTTAAGTGTTCCCTATCTCTGCAAGTCTAACAAGCTCTGAAGGATAGCTACAATATTATTTTTTTTCCCTCCTATGTCATATAAATACTCTCTTATGATTGAGTGATTATGCCATTATCTTCTTTGCAAATCCTTATTTCTACATTCAAACTTCTCAAAGTGTATAATATATGAGTAACATCCTCATCACTATGTTTCTCATATGATCTATAGGGATAATTTCGTGAACTGTAGTCTACCATTCTGATAGTCATCTTTTTTCTTCTATTCCTCAAAGGCATAGTATGTCAGCTAAACCAAATCATAAACAAGCTAACGTACCTCAATATATTTTTGGGAGGATATATTATCCTTAAGACCAACCAAATTAGCATAATATATTTATAATAATAATCACAACATTATATAGAAATCATCTCAATCACCATCCAGTTACCATGCATGTTGCCACAATTACAATGCTAGCTACACACAATGAATTCCTAAAGGCACAAGTATGGCACACTTGCATACACAATACATACAGACACTGACATACATTCATCACGAACACATTTTGAAAACAACACCATCAAATTATGCATGACATCACAATGAAAACCATGACCACCACTATGCATACACAACAAGTACATAGACCATAAGTATAAGGACACATATGCAACTGGAATTTACATATGATAACACATTAATCAAGGAGGACAAAAACTAGACATCACCCAAGGAGAATACAACCATGCTTTAATACCACCCTATAACACCCTCATCCCATATTTACCCAAGATAACCAGTCCATGAGGGTAAACATGTGATGAAGAGTTACTATTATATGATTAAAATCCCAAAGTACAGATAAGGAAGACGAACCATCATGAAAAAAAAATATGATCTTCCACAGATGTTACACAACTTTCAAGAGCCAACCAACCCTTCCAGGTGACTAACCCCTGAGACAACTTATTTTCTTAATGAACTATATCTCGAGTTACAATAATGATAATCCATGCATGCATTTGAGACCCTCTAGTTTCTCCCATAGCAAGGCATCCATGTGATTGTGGCATTTTTTAGGAAGTTCTGCGCCAACAAACCCATAGTCTAAGCCACTATTTTAGGGCTACGTCTCATGCCACTGCCAATAGCTTCATGAAACTTCTAGAAATGATAAATAATATTGTAACAAGGTTAATAATGCAAACATTTGAATAAGGACTTGACCTAACCCCTACTAGTCATGTCGAGAATTTTTTCAAAGATATCGTAAACATGTAATCTACAAGTAAAAACAAAAAATTAAGCATACGGATCTCATACTTATATAAGAATTCTTACGGAGAAACAATATACCATCCGAATAGCTATAATGTTATCTATTAAGACATTCATTAATTAAAATTTCATATACTAACCAAAACATGATGAGAGCCATAACTCAATTATGTCATACACCATGGTCATATGTAGCATATAACCAGTAGAATAATAATGTAAGTCAACCAACCATATAAAATAATAACAAGTACATTCACCCATCAAATACAAGAGGAAAATAACTCTTATTGACATATGAAAAATGAAACTAGGTATGGGATTTCCATGTAACTCTCGGCCATATATTTGGTTGAGTAAAATATTTCTTCTAGCTAATCACCCTCGTGCCATATTCCAAACATGAATGTGGGATCTCATGGAATAAACCACAAAAAACCTAAATGAGGATTCTAGAGGCAAAACCAACTCAAAACACAACCAAGGATTCCACCTCATGGTGGAAAATCACTAACCATCACCAAATTGGTCGCTACCCAAGTTTTCCAGGGTTCCAGAGCATTTTTTCCAACCAGGGCTTCCAGGACAAGTAACACAACCAAGAGCTGCTTTCTAGCTTCCAGATATTTTTTCGAACCAACTCTACTAAAACTAATAACTCAACCAACCAAGGGCTTCTATATAATTTTTCCAATTAAGGCTTTCAGGAATATTAATTCAGCCCAATTTTTTACATGGTTTCTAAAGCGATTGTCCAACCAAGGCTTCGAGGAGCTAGTAATTCAACTAAAAACCATAAGGAACATGAGAACGAACCATAAAAAAAAAAAAAACTAAACCCACAACACCATGGCTATCTAGAAATTTTTAAGGCTAGGAAAGTCCACTGTCTTTCCAATCAATCCTCCATGCCAATGAGAGATCATAACTAAGGAATTACATGCATGTGCTACACATGAAAAAAATAGCAAGGAAACCAGGTGTGCAACTCGGTAACTGCAAAGAAAATATGTTTTTGTTGTTGATCTCATTGTCCTCTTGCACTTTCCTGATTTTCATTTTCCTTCTTGCTCCAAATCCCAAGTTTTCCACGCTCCAGCAAGAGTTCTCCAAGAAAAATCTAAGTGTTGAAGGGTATGAGAGAGAGAATACAATTACAATGCCAAGACTGAACTAAAAAATCCATGAACTCATCCTTAAAATAATTTTTATTAATGAGGCCTATTTTTTCTTCAATTTTCCATTATTTTCCTTCATTTTCCTCCTCAGATGCAACTTTTGACCTTTCACCTTCCTTTTCTCCTATTTTCCATTATTTTCATAAATAAGATGTAGCATCCCAATATATGCCACTTTTCCTTTCCAACACGTTTTCCATTTCCTTTGCCAATTTCCATAGCCATTGATTAATCACAAGTGATCCCCACCACTGTGATCATGGTTATTATTTTTCCTTTATCAACTTTATTACATGAATTTTTAACCCAAGAATGTTACAAATATTAATATGGTTTAACCCATTATGAAATCTTTGTATAATACCACTTCTGTTACATTATTGTTTCCCATTTAATTCATTTCAAAATGCCTACTTTACTTACTAAGTATTTCGTTCCTTGTAGTGTCTCTACTCATGGGACTTAGACTTACAATTGTTTCCTGATTATCATTTTCAAGCCCTCGATAACTCAAGGTATGTTATAATCAAAGTATTGTTTAAACTTATTAATTTAATGTTGGTAAAATAATACCTATTCCTTTATATACTAATATTTTTTTCCTCATTCTACATATTATACCTTGTCAAGGACCAAAATCAAATTAGTTGTCTAAGTTATAAATTTGTGCCTCAATAGGTTATATATCTCATAATAAAAGGTTAAGTCTCCAGTATATTTTAAACAGTATTCAAATGGATTTACTCATGTATATGGTATATAAATTATACTAAGGTATTGGTCCTATGATACACATTGTGCTATGGTATGATGCCACGACATCCACTTCACATGATTTTCACATGGGTTGAGGACAGTCACACTGTCAATAGCTCAGATTTAGACTCTAGATCTAATGGCTGGGATTCGTTAGGGTTATTAAAAAAACTTAACCCCAACTTGTGACCTCACTTCACCCTTTCCATTTGGTTCACATGACCATGGAATATTTCTTCAATTTAGGAAGGTGTCTTAGCTTTTTGTAGCGATATGGTTTTAGTTACACATGGAGATTTTGATTTTAGAACTGATTATATTAATATTTTTTCTTCAGTTTCCTTCCATATTAATTAATTTTTTTAAATTCTTCGTACTCATTTTTTTCCTTACTCACATACACTCCATATAATTTCATATCTAAGTTCTTTTATAAGTTTTACCTCAACTTGAATTCTAGGGTTTATATGTTGAAGCTACCAACATTATGTAATTCCTTTATTACAATGGAATTTTCTTGTATACATTAGAAATTTACCCCATTTCCATCATCCTAATTTAACCTTCATTTTTAGTAACATAGAAGAAGATATTATAGCTAGGGTTTGTCCCTTTCTGGTTGGACGACTAGGAAAATTAACAGGGTAATTTATTTTCCTTTGTGTTTATTTTGGCAAAAACATTAATTTAAAATATTTTCCATATGTTGTTTCTCAATTTGGGTCTCCTTCTGTCGAGACTAGGGACAAATTACCTCACATATTTTCCACTTAGTCACCTTGGTATGGTGATACAAGAGTGATAGGGGTGATTATTTGAGTTTTTCAGTTGAATTTGTAATGTATTTCCTCCACATAACCCTAAGGGTTACCAATTTATTTTTACAGTCATTCTTTCCCATGAGCATGGAACAAAGATTTTTTTTATAAATATTCTTCATAGCTCATTTTTTCTTTCAGAATTTATTCCTTCCCTTTAGTAACTGGCATAACCTTTGGAAATTATAGATTTGGATAAAACACTGGTCCATTTCGTGTTTAGGTATACTTGTCTAGTGCAAGTTATAGTTTTTATTTATTTTTCCATAAATATCATTTTTCAATTTATTTCCTTACGCTTAAGGATACTAATTCCCCATTCTCTTTCTCCGGTTTATAGGTATGTTTTATGGAAGATAAGAGCACTTGCTATATTCATTCCAAGAGTTTATGCTTATCTAAGAATTTGAATTTATTTTTAGTTGGAATACACGTTGGATCCTTCGATTTACTCACCCTTTTTCTGAATTTAATATAGCATACAACTATAAATGGATGTGTAAATCAACACCAATTTTAGGTTTTTTATATTTTGTTTCCTTCAAACCCTAAAGGGTTTCAAATTGTATATCTACGCATTGGGACTTTGACATTGCAGAAAATTATATGTATTCAACCTCTTCACATGTTCTTATATACATATATGGTTTTCATTTATTTCTTTAATTTATATTATCCTTTCAACTGGGAATAGACTCTATCCTTGTAATAGATTTGGATTGTATAATTACCATGGTGAATTCTAATTTATCTGGTTACTTTGTAAAGACTACACACATGTATGTATTGGAAAATTTTATATATATTTGTGTGTGTGTATTGCACTTTCGTTGCATTTTGTGCTACAATAATTTCCATATGAACTCTTCATTTATTGTGTTGAAAGTTTGGGTTTTATTTTTTTCTTAACTCATTCTAATTGGTACCACGATATTCCAGTAATGTATTAGTATAATATTTATTTTATTGTATTATACTTTGTATGGAATTTCTAAATTTTTGTACAACCATTTTCGATAAGGCTGATTTACTACATATTTTGTAATATATTAAAGGACTTGGTCCTTAATTCTCCCATAATGTTATTATTTTTTCTGAGATGGGGATACTTATTGAAATTTACGAAGAAATACGAAAAGTAGTATACCTTTGTTAGGCCATTATCACTATTAAACCAACTTGCTGGTCTCATATAATATACAAAGGATTATTTTTTACTATGCAATTCCTATAGAAAGGACTAAGGAAGCTACCATTATTTAAAATGTTAAGTAAAATTTCTCTAATAACCAATCCATACATTCTTCCAAACTCACAAACATAATCAATAGTTTGTTAGTTCATAGGAATACATTAGAGTTCCATATTTCCTTACGAGAAAAATTAATTATATTTCCATTATGTAGTACATCGTATTCATAGATTTTCAATAGGATTGTGTATGATCTTGCACAATCTAGCACAAATTTAGAGTAATTAATTTTATTCCTTTCATGTGCAATGTATCTCCATTATATTTGTATTCCTAAGAAAGTTAAAGGATAAACTATACTAATTAATTGAGTTATTTTCATTATACATATATCCAATGATAGCTTCAAGAGGACAACTTATATGATACATATGTAAATAGATTCTTGCTCTCAAATAAAAAGAATATATAGTATATGCATCTATATAGTTTGAAATAAACTTATATTATTACAATTCTATTGGATGATACTTCTAACATAATTCATTTAATTATTATACATGTCCACAGTTCAGAGCTCACCCCACTTTCTCAACTTTATCTAAAAGGAGATATTTTAGCTAGGCATGTGCAATTTATCTCATTCTCTAAAATAGACCTTAATTCACAATATAATATCGCAAGTCTAGCCATAATAAACCACTTTAGTAATTACTCTATCTACGCATGTATACCTTATGTCATATATATATATCACTCTTTTCTTCCACATTTATGTAGTAATTTCGATAAGACATTAACTACTACAAAAATTTAAATATGATAATCGCTACAACCTCATATCTCATCGAATTTTTTTCTTGGAAAACAATTAATCTATGGAAGAAAAACTTGTAATATACAAGACTGATTATACAAAATTCACATTCAATTTGTGTTCCTAATATAAAAACCTTATATTATTCCAATATCAACTTGTAGAATAAAAGCATAAATTCATCTAACCATAATTATATTCTTGGTTAATATTTAGGAATAGAGAACATTCCATCCAACCATGAATTGTCTCTAGCAATTCTCCTTGAGGTAAAACCTTCTTCTTTTCATGAATCAACTACCTTATGGGGTACGTGAGTGGTTTTCTTATACCTCACTTCCAACATTTTTTTTCCTTAGGAGTGTCCTAGTTTAAGGGTCTGAATCCCTTAGTTACGTAGGCTTTCATTTTTATTTAAGAAAAGGATATTTTATTTTTCTTTTTAAAGCATCTCTTTCTCCCTCGTTGTACTTTATTATGCTTATCATCCAACATAGCATTTATTTCCAGCTAAGTGTTGAACATATTTTTTATCTCCCATTATCTTAATATTTTTAACAACTTTATTTTAGGAATTTTTAGGAGACATTTTGGGAAGGTACACCATGTGGATATGACCACTAACAAATTTTTATAAATTGGTAAAAAGTCTTTAATACTCAAGTGTTATTTCCTGAATCATTCCAACCATCTCGTTTATTAATTCAATAAAATAAATTTCAATTAAATCATCACTTTGTTTATATCCGCATTATCATTAGCCATTAATGCTAATAATAGTTTAAAAGTATAAAAATATTGATGTCTAAAAGAGAAAAACATAGGGGTTTTTCATATTCCCTTCTTAAAAGTAAAATTCGTCCTTGGTGTTTCGTTTTAGTTCAATTTATCTTCTAACAATACTAAAAATTCCTCACACCTTATTTCCTCCACCTCCAAGGTAGCCTTCTCTGGAATAAATTACTTCCATTGCACTTTAACCTAGGTGAACGCTCAATTCTAAAGCATGATTTCTCTTTGATCTAATATTTTTAGTGGTTCTTCCTAGAAATATCCTTTTGGTTCTAGTTGTACCACATTATAATAAATCACATGAGAACTATCATGATACTTTTTCAATAAATATACATGAAAATCATTATGCACTTTTACATCTCTTGGCAATGCTAGCTTATAGGCCACCAACCCAACTCTAGCTAGTATCCTAAAGAGTCCAAAAAACTTTGAGATATTTTATCACAGTTTCATAGGCTCAAAGTTCTCTTATTTTGTTTCACTTCAATGTATACTTGTTCTCCTACAAGGTAAAATCATGGATCCGAGTTACACTTTTTGGAAGGGGAGGGTTGGTTTACGTGAAAAAAGAGAGCTTGATTGAGTATTTTAAGTGCTCAATTGGGCCATTTTTAAGCACTCAAATTAGCTTCTTGAGCACTAAAAACATAGCTCGATCGTGGTTTAAAAAAAAAATCGATCGAGATCCAACACTCGATTGTGCTTCACGGCTCAATAGATATCTAACACTCAATCAAGAATTAGAGAACAAGTCACAAATCAGATTTATGATACATTCAAATTCAAGGTATATGATAAAGTATATTTTGATCATGGATAAACATACTTACACATTGCCTCCATATTGGTCTATAGCATGCGCCTCTCAGTGCAATAAGATAAAAAAAATCTAATGTTGCTCATAGCATATATCTAGTTGAATTATCATTTTTTGTAAAATAATATCATATCAACTTGGTTAAATTATTAATGGATTAAATTCTAGATATTTATTGATTCTAAAATCTAAATTATGGCTAGGGAAAAATTTTGGGGATAATATTCGCAAGTGGGGTAATTTTCTAAAAAAATTCCTAAAATTTATTCAACCAAGTTTTATATCATAAAATGATTTTATCTTAAAAATCAACAAATGTTTATAGATAATATATCTAATCATTACAAGTTTTAATATTTTTGCAAATATATTGCTAAAAAATTATAGTTTGCATCTGAGGGACTAGGAAGCTTCACCAAGGATTCTAAACTTTAAGTTAAATTTCCATGCTTAAAATTTTCCCGGATTATGGGATTGACACACACACACACACACACACACACACACACACACACACACACACACACATATATATATATATATATATTTGTTATAGAGGCTCGATCAATCTTAATAGCTCGATTGATCTCCATAGCTCAATAAATCCCCTAGCTAACCACGTAAATGGCTCGATCGAGGGTTTATGAAACCCTTGATTCAACTATTTGAATTTAAAATTTAAGTGCTCGACCGAACATTTTAGGTGCTTAATGGAGCATTTTAAGTTATCGATCGAGTGTTTTAAGAACTTATGGGAGAATTTTAAGAGCTTGATCAAGCTTTTGAGGTCATAAAAACCACAATTTTAGCACCCCTTCTACAAACATTTCTGTAACACCATTTTGTACCTTAATGGACATAGGGAACCGTTTTTCCTTAGGTGGACGAGTTGATCATGTTGTATTATTGAAATAATCCTCTATCCAATGCCATATGAGTTCGAAATTATCGAATTCATATGGTATTTTTCATATAATTTCTTTTAAACATAATGCTTGAATTTGTTTTTGACAATCTTAAATAAGCTGAATAAAAAATAAATAACATAAGCTATATACACAACGAAATATTTCAAAAAATACCACTATATTATTGTATGAGTCCTCTTCAAAAGGGTACTCTTAGTTTTTCATTTTATTTAAATAGTTAAAAAAAAAATTACGTGAAAACATGTGTCTGCAAAATGCAATTGAAATATTCCTTCTCCAACTTTGAAAAATAGTAACAAATATAGTTTTTCATAAAATATAAATTTTAAATATGAAAAAATTAGTTCTCCCCATATATATATATATATATATATATATATATATATATATATATATATATATAATTACACATTTTAGACTAGGTTGTGATACATGAAGACAGAAATACCTCTTAAGATGTGCGAAAATGTGCATGAACAAGCAATTAATTTAATAAAAATTTGACATACTATACGACAATACAAATTTTTCCAATATCATTAGGAAAGCAACATAATTGTCCACAAATTTTCTTTTTACTCTAAATCAAAATTCACAATTCTTATATGAATTTTGAGGGATTCAATTTGATAAAAGAGTAGAATTTTGAAATTGCATCACTAGATTTGGACCAAAAGTGTAACCCATCTTCACGCATTCACCCCACATTGAATTCTTTATGCATTCTGTTTTGATTTATGTAGTTGTTTTGGCTATGTTAGGCAGTATTTGAATTTTAGCTAATTTTTCTTAATACTTGTTGTATTTCTTGGAGGACATCTGGGCTTAATACTAGCTTCTCTTCTCGCTAACTCCAACTTATGTGACAATTACCATAATAAATAGCTTCAAATGAGCTCATTTTTTTAGGTTCATAATAGCCATTATTATATGAGAATTCTACTAAGTGTAAATTATCTCCCCACTTAATGGGTCGATCCATAATATACATCCTTAGAATGTCTTATAAAACTCGGTTTATCCTTTTTGTTTGACAATATTTTTTAGGTGGCATGATATAATAAATTTTAGCTGCATACCAATTCCTAAAAACAATGTCTTCCAGAAGTTAGAAGTAAAATTAGCATATTTACCTGATATTACTGTTTTTGGTATTCCATGTAACCAAAATATTTACTTCATGAATATATTTTCAATTTGGGTTGTTCCAAAAGTAGTGTGGACAAGTATAAAATTAGATGCTACTTAATTTGTCCAGAATGACCATGATATATTCATGTTTTGTTCTAGTTCATGGAAAACCAAGTATGAAATCGGAATAAATAGCCTCCCATTTCCATTCTATATTGGGTAAAGGGTTTAGCAGTACAACTAGGTGTTAGTGCTCTACCTTTATATGTTGTAACTCTAAACATTTAACCAAATACTTAGCCATTTCCTTCTTCATTCTAGGCCAGTAAAATCTCTTTCTCAATGCCGTTACCATATTATGATATCTAGGGTGTCCTAAAACATGCTCTGGGTGATGTTAATTCAAAATAAGTTATTTCAATGTAGCTTCATTTCAAACATAAATTAGGTTCCTGAAATTCAACAATTTATCTTCATTTTTGTGCATAGCCGTTTAGTTTTATTGTTGTAATTTATATTGCATTGGTAGATAAAATTTATCTTTATGTACTGAAATATTTATTTGTTTTGCAAAATATTTCTTGGCACAACTAATATAAATTTCAGTTAAATAATTCTCACTTATAATTATGACGTATACAAGTTTATTCTCTTTACATCTAATATGATTGATATAAAATTCAATTTTACTAAATAATTCCATCCACGTGGCCTATCTAAAATTCAAATCCATTTGAATGAAAAAATAATTTTAGACTTATGTGATTAGTGATAAGTGTAAATTATTTTCCCAGTAAATAATGTCTCCACATATTCAATGCATGTATAACAAAAACTAATTCTAAATCATTAAAAACATAATTCTTTCCAAGAGGTTTAGATTTTCTTGATTCACAAGCAACTACACAATGTTCCTTCATTAGCACAACACACAACCCTTTCAGGCATGCATTTGTAAATACCAAAAGATTTATATATATATCTACAACATTTAAGACTGGGGCTATGAATAATAAATGTTTTAATATGTTAAAAATATCTTGACGCATTGTTGTCAAGTTAAATTACACCTTTATTTTGAAAAGAAGTGATGGGTTATGCTAATTTAGAAATTAATTCAATGAATCTTCTATGATAACTAGTAATTTACATGAAGGAGTTGATATTGGCTAGTGTAAGATGGTCTTAACCATTTTATGATCAACGAATATGCCTTCTTTAGAGATAACATTCCCCAAGTAATGGATTTTTTCTTTATAAAAGTCACACTTGCTAAAATTTTCATACAAATGGTGTTCTCTCAAGGTCCACGATAATATCTTTAAATGTACTTGATTCTCTTCTTGGTTTTTCAAATAGATCAGAATATCATCTATGAAAACCAATATAAACTTGTCTAGTTACTTACCAAACACATTTTTCTTTAAGAACACAAGGGTAAAAGGTTCATTAGTAAGGCCAAAAGATAGTACTACAAATTTATACTTTCCATGTTGAAATTGGAAACAAGGAACAATGAAAATGGCATACATAAATGGCACCCATAAATGGTACCATAGGGGGCTTCTAATTTAATTTTCCCTTAATTAAATTGGAAGATAAATTGTAGTTTCGTCTCATGAACACTTGTATTATTTAACTAAGTCAGGAAGACTTAGTTAGCTTAGGAAATTAGAGTTATATGTAAGAGAGGATGCATGTAAAGATCTCCCAGGATTTCAGGGGGTCCAGTTATGGTTATTTGTGAGTTGTAATTAGTTAACTCAATTAATTGAGTTAAAATTAGTTTAACTAGTTGTAACTAACGGATGAGCTAGTGAGAGGTCCAGTGAATTAAATATGATTTAATTCACAAGTAGTGATAAATTATTTAACTAATAATTCACTATAAATAGTTGTTGCATGTCATTTCTAAGGAAGGCCTAGTTGAGTTCGAGGCTAAAGGGAAGATAACTATCAACTATATAATTAGAAAATTGTACAGGTCATACATGAGGTCTTTGGGAAGTCTTTAAGGTATTTCAAAATCATCATGTAGGATTTTCATAATTAATAATGGCTCAATTAGAAAAATAATGCGTAAGGAAAGTAGGCTAGGCTTAGGAAAGAAAAATATTACATATTGGACAAAACTTTCTTAGATCGTATGCCAAATTCGAGAAGGATCAGTGTGAGACAGTAAAAAAGGTAAACATGTTTCTTAGGAAGCCAAATATAATTGTATTGGTTCATGCTATTGAATTTATGCAATATATATAGTGTGGTTTTGAGCAGTTTCTTTCCCATATACATCTCGTGTTGTTCAATCATAATTTCTTTCTCTTAATTTTTATGTGATTGTGCGATCGTATTTTGTTTCCGCGGATTGTAGGAAGGGTTTAGTATTTTTTTCCATTACATTATAATATAAGATGGAATCTCGTGGATATATTTTCTACATGGTATCAGAGTGTCGGGAATCAAAATATAAGAGAAGAACATAGTTTGTTTTGAATAGGTTCAAATTATCATATTTATTCTTCAGGACCCAATAGCATATCAAGATGTCTTTCAATGGCTTCAACCTCAAATATGCCCTAGAGGGAAATTTGAATTACATAGCATGTAAGGATAGGATGGAGACATTTATCGAGGAAAATGGACTGAAGGAATTTATATATAGTTATATTCTCGAGCCCACAACAATATATGCTCAACTTCTTGATGCATGGAAGAAGAAGGTAGAAAAGGCGAGAGGGATATTGTTAGAGGGAGTTCGAGATCATATTGTCCCAAGTATCCATGGGAAGGTGATTCCATATGCTATGTGGAAGGTGTTAATCAATATGTTTTGGAATAATAATGACCATAGGGACTTTCCATTAAAAGACAATCTTAGAAAGATCAAGATGGAGGAGGGAAAGACGATACCAAAATACGTGACGAAGTTCACTCAATGTCGAGATGAGATTGAAAGTGTTGATGTGATAGTTTTCCAGGACGATCTGGTGCGCTTATATCTTCTAGGCCTTCCCAAGAGCTGTAATAGTTACCAGGACTCTGTGAATGGTAGGGAGAAGCTACCAGACTAGAAGCATTTATCGTTTGACTTGGTAATAGAACAGATAAGGCAGACCACCAGAGACGACACCTCTGACACTAGCAAATAATAATATTTTTCATTGGTCAGAAAATGAAACAAATCCAAGGGAAATAATTCCCAATGCTAAAACAAAAAGAGAGACTTATCCAAGGTCAAGTGTTCTTATTGTCACGATCCTGTGCACTATGTCTTGAAATTCCCACAAAATAAAAGAAATAAGGAGACTGTAGTTGCAACAGGAATTGAATATATAGCTTCAGAGTTCGGGCTTGGTTTTACTCTCATTGCATACATGACCAAAATTGTAATGGGATGCATGTGCTATCTAGATAGCAGTGCCTCTTTCCATATGATGGGAATAAATATCTCTTCAGTGAAAGGGAGGAGAAGGACCTCCAGCAGAACATAGAGTTTGGAGATGATGAGAGGTATAGCACATCCGACATAGGTACAATTACCTTTTAGAGGGAGTCTAGCTCCCTTCTCAGACTGACAAATTTTTTTATGTTCCATGACTAAATAATAATCTTGTTTCTGTAGTAGTATTGGAAGACCATGGTTATGATTTCATATTTAGAAAAGGGAAGGTTTTCCTTAGACACATCACCACGGGACAGGTGAAATATATCCGTGTACGAGTCAAGAACATATATGGTCTCAAGGTGAAATATGCATCAAAATCTTAGAGGAGCGAAGTAGAGGTTAGTGACTTAGTGGTTGAGAGGGATCCTAAATTACCTCTCAACATGCCGCCTCTGAAGGAGTCTCAGAAATTTTTGGAGTAGCCAAAATTGGAGAAGCAAAGAGGAGATCAAGTGGAGGCATACACTCAAGTAGAGACCTCTAGGAGGGGGGAATTTTGATCCAGATGGGCAGAGGGAGCACATGCAGCCATACCTCCACATGAGAGGTGGGGCGATGTGAAGACATAATCCCATGAGAAGAATTTTTGAAAGGATTCATTGAGATGGCTTGTATCATAGATCATACTTGGCTACGGGGATCACATAATACATAGTAGAAGGAAGGATTGGTAGGATTGATGTAATCATATGTCAGAAATTCATAAATAAGAGTGATATACGTTAGATACTAGAGCATAGATCAAAGTTGGCAACAATGCAAATGGGACAGATTTAGAGTCAGCAGTAGCACAAAGCTCCAGTAGAAAATGTAGTAATCAGTAGCATTTAGATACTTTGATGATAGATTCATCATACTGAGTCAGTTTTTTGGAGGCTTTTCAGTTTTATGAGTTGCAAGAGCAAACAACACTAGAGAAGTGTTGCAATGCGAAACATTTCAAAGGTACCAGATTGGGATGGATTGAATTCTTCTCTTCTTGATAGGGAGTGTTGAAATTGGCAAAAAGAAGCAATGAAAATGGCATCCAGAAAGGGAACCCAGAAAATGGCACCCATAGATGGTACCATACGGGGCTTCTAATTTAATTTTCCCTTAATTAAATTGGAAGATAAATTGTAATTTTATCTCATGACAACTTGTATTAGTTAACTGACTCAGGAAGCCTCAGTTAGCTTAGGAAATTCAATTTATAGGTAAAATTGGAGGCATGTAGATTTATCCCATGATTTTAGAGGGTTCGGTTATAGTTATTTGTGATTTTTATTTATTTAACTCAATTAATTGAGTTAAAATCAGTTTAAATAGTTCTAACTTAGAGATGAGCTAGTGAGAGGTCCAGTGGATTAAATATGATTTAATTGACAAGTAGTGATCAATCATTTAATTGATAATTCACTATAAATATTTTTTTCATGTCATTTCTAAGGAAGGTCGAGTTGATTTTGAGGTTAAAGGGAAGGTAACTATCATTTTTATAATTAGAAAATTTTACAGGTCATGCATGAGTCAATTAGGAAGGCATGAAGGTATTACATAATAGGTATTTGGTATTTTCCTAATTAATATGGTATCAATTAGCCAAATAATGTGTAAGGAAGGCATGCTAGTTGTAGGCAAGAAAAAAGTTAAATATTGGACCAAAATTTCTTAGATTGTATACCAGATTCGAGCAGGATCACAGTGAGATAGTCAAAAGAGTGCAGAGGTTTCTCAGGAAGAGGAATAGCGTTATATTGTTTCATGATATTGAATTTATGTAAAATACAGATACTGGATTTCGAGAAGTATCCCATGTTGAAGTATCCTAGAAGTATCCCATGTTGAAAAACTTGGTTTGATATAACCTTTATATGGTCGTTCGTGTAGTTGCATTTTACATTCCATAATTTTTGAAATGATCATTCTATATGGTGCCTTTGACATAGGGGGTGCACTTCGTACCAACTCAATTGTAAAGTATATGTCTCTTCTTAGTGGTAATCCTATAATTTATTCACGGAAAGCTGTTTAAATTCTTTGATTACAACTAGTATATCTATAGGTGCATTTCTGTTTTCTGACTATTTTCTTTAATTTGGACAACAAATAATTTACAGGCCTTTTAGACACATATTTTCAGCTTTAACGCTGGAATTGATCTCATGGAGATAAACTTGGGAATGCCTCTAATTAAGTATATTGTTCCTTCATTATTTACACAAGTAATGGCATTTTATAAATAATTTATTACAAGTATGTTTTTATCCAACCAATCCATTCCTATCAATAGGTCATAGGAACCTAAAGGGAGTATATTTAGACTTAATTCAATTGTACATCCATTTAGTTGTGCAAGACAATATTTTACCCATCTTGTTACTTTTATCTTTGTATTTGTAGTTAATTGAACTAACCAAAAAAATTTAAAATTTTCAGCATTCAATTTTTATTTTTCCATGACTTGTTGACTAACATAACTAAGACTAGCTCCTAATAATATAAATAGATGTTGTAATAGTATAGTAATTTTGAAAATTGTGGTTGAATGATGTTTTGGTTGTATATCCTCTAGTGCAACATTTATGCTTGGTATATTTTCGGTGGTGGCATTTAATATAATTTCCTATTATATAGATTACAATTCTTGAAATGATTCGGTGTTGTGTGGATAACTACTTAGTAGATGGGGTTCAACATAACCGTAAAATTTCATAGGTTCTCTTTCTCTTGCACCATTCATACCTTTATTATTTTGATCAATTTTTTTCGAACTAATTTGAGACTTTACAGATTGTGGCTGGTTATTCTAGTTGAACATTTTTCGCTGATGGTCTCTTCCAAAAATTTTCATGGTAGATGTTATGTAACCATATCACAAAATAGAATAAAACATAGATCAAAGACTTGAACATAAGCGTCTGAAAGGGGGAAAGATCCTTTGAAATCACATAAATGAACAATTCTTATATGATTCAAATTAAAATAATGACATGGAATATATAGGATTCTAAGGGGTCACAATATAATTAGGGCCTAGATAAAAATAATAATGTAAGGGCTCAACAATAAAATTAGTGGGCTTCTATGGAGCACAAAAACAACAACATGAGGGCTACACTATTATTATAGGGATTTAACATGGGAACAAAAATAACAATATGGGGCCTACACTAGTATTATGGGGACCTAACATGCGCCTCTCCTTCAAAAACGTTTTTTCCCCAAAACATGAGTAGTTTTGGATGCTTTGGTATGAAATGATATTCCTCTCGTATGGAATATTTAGCAGGTAAGTTATTCCACTTTATTAGATACTCTAAAATTGATCGATTTTGTAGATGTCAGATTCTTGTTTCTATGATTTCTTCCGTCTCCAATATGTTTTTTCTTTCCTCTTCAATCTCTAGAAATATAGTTTGAACTCGGAACTTATCACCTATAACCTTCTTTAAGAATGAAAAATGGAAAATTGGGTGTATTTATGAAGATGTAGGCAACGCCAACTTGTATGCCAAATTACCTGTAACAACCCTGGTAAAAAATTCATGTAATAAAAGTTAATAAAGGGAAATATAAGACCATGGTCATGGGACATGTATTCCAAGATTAATGTTGGGAAAAAAATCCTAGTGTGGGTGTTGACTTGGTTTTTTATGGCTAAGGAAATTGGGAAAAGCAATGGAAAAGGATTTAAAAAGGGAAAGTGGCATGTATTAGCATTTATTTATGAAAATAATGGAAAATATGATAAAAGGAAGGTGAAAGGTCATATATTGCATGTGAGGAGGATAATGAAGGAAAATAAAGGAAAATTGAAGAAAATAGAGGCCTCATTAATAAAAAGGCTTTTGAGGGTGAGTTGGTACCTTTATGTTAGTTTTGTTTTGGAGCTCTCTCTATTCTCTCTCTCTCACACAATATTGTACACTTGAATTCTTCTTGAGCACTCTATCATTGGACCAAGAAAGGAAAAGGAAGGAGTGATGCAGGGGAATTAGATACTAGCCAGCAATGTAGGAGTTTTGTCCACATGTTGTGGCTAGGAGGGTTTGAAACAGTCGAATTGTTACAGCTAGGTGTCAATACCTTAGTTGATTGTATTATTATTTCAGCTAAGTTGCAGAAGTCGAATAGTTAGTCCATCTGTCATTTTTTTAGTTTTTGAATTATTGTAATAAGACTGTTGAATTACCATAACGGTCCTCCCAGAGGAACCGAAAGGACATATATTGATGTATATAGATGTAATCCCTCAGTTGTGTAGAAAAAGAGAGATTTCTGAAATAACTCTGTGTATTGAGCAATTGATTCCGGTTGAATAGAAATTAAGTCTTGTTGATTTCCAAACTGTCTGTATTTATAATTGTGAAGAATTGGTTAATTATGAGACAATTTTGTAATGGTAATTCCGTTCCCTGTCAGTGAATTCCCCTAATTTATCCGAATAAATCTTGTTAAATCCAGGCTACTGGAAGGCGGGTCTGTGCAGAAGAAGTGTGGCCATGGACACTGGTTAACTTGGTAGATTTCCCGCTTTATAAAGAAATAGAGGTGTTGTTTTCGGAACTAGAACCGTATTCTAGATGCGAGTTGAAAAAAAAGGAATATCGTAACCCTGCATTAACCCCAGTGAATCACTCTAGCAAAACCGCGGTGGTTTTGGAAGGCGGGTTGCCCATATCGCACAACTTTTGGTGAAAAGGCAGTATTTTCTGAATCGGAGCAATTCCACAGGACCTTTGACGCGTGGCACCGGACGGAAGTATAAAACCACCTTTCCGTATTCCCATTGCACGTTAAAGCCAGTACGAGGACGCCGAGCGATATCGACAAGGGCCGTCGATCTGGCGCAGAGTCATCGCACGGTGGTCGAGCGACGAAGATGCATGGGATTTAACCTAAGGTACGGGCATACTTTTGATTGGTTTTTGTACATAGAGGTGGGCCCGGAGCGAGAGTCACATTTTAAAGTTGATTTATATGCATGGAGTATTAAAATAAGTTTCAAAAACTAATATAAAGTTTCAAAAGGCCTAATCAAGGTTCAGGAATATAATATAAAGTTAATATTGCGGACAGTATTATTTATCAAATTCTACGAATTTGATAATTAATAAAGAGAATTAGACCACGTGGAGGAAAAAGGAAAAATAAGACAGAGCCACGTCGCCATGGACCATCTCTCCTCCGGGCTAACTTTCAACAGCGTTGTTGCGTCAAGGAGAAAGAAGGAAAATGGAAGAAAAAATCAAGAAAGGAAGAGAAGGATCAAGAAACTACATCGAGATTTCGTGTAGGTATTGATTCGTGTGTGTGATTCCCTCGCTAGATTTGGCATGCATGTGTGGTTTTGGTTCTCTTGTTGTCAATGGAATGGGTTTATTTAGGTGTGAAATTGTTCGTCATTCTTGCCTTGAAATTTTTAGATAGCCATAGTGTGTGTGGGATAAATTGTATTTGGTTGATCTAGGTTTCCAGATGGAATTGAAGTTGAGTGGTGTGGTCTCAGGATTATTCACAAGGACTAGGAATCTTGCGATGCGATACACAGTAAAGTGTGGTTGTAAACACCTCAATTGAGACTAGGAATCAACGATCAATGAATGGCAGGATACATGGCAAAGCTCAGTGGTGAATACCATTTATTGGGTCTAAGAATCCCTTAATTGATAATGGAGGGATACACAGTAAAACCGAGAGTGTGGATACCTCATAGGGTTAGGAATCTCTTGACCAGTAATGGAAGGATACACAGTAAAGAAGAGAGGTTGAGACAAAAAAAATCCTGAAGGTTTAGGTGGAGATATCTTGAGGCATCCATGCTTGTTTAGGGCCTAGTGACCTAGTGTGGATTATGGTGAAGCATAGTTTTATTGATGAGGGTTCGAGCCTAGTGATCTAGTGGGGATTGAGGTAAAGCTTGAGGAAGCCCTTGTTGGTTTTTTGTTAGTCCCACATTCATGCTTGGAATATGGCCCAAGGGTGGTTAGCTAAAAGAAAGATTTGGTTAAGCCAGTATATAGTTGGTTGGTTAGTAGAGGTCCCAAACCTGGTTGGATTTTTCATTCATTAATAAGAGCTTATTCTCCTTCATATTTCATATGTAAATGTACTAGTTTATATGTGGATTTTATGGCTATTATATACTCGATTATTTATGTTGGTTATATGCTCGTTATGAGTATGTTTTATGATAGTCTTAATGTATGGCTCTTATCATTTTTTGAGTAGAAAATGAATTTAAAATGTATATATGTCATAATAGATGATAATGTAGTTATTATAATATGGAAAAAATGCTTCTTACGAATATCATATAAGTATCAGACCCTATTCTTAGATTTTTTTTTATGACCTGTAGATTGCATATTTATGAAATTTTTGAGGAAATGTTTGTCACATATAGTAGGGGTTAGATCAAGTACTTGTACCAGTGATTGAAGTAGTTTATTTGTTCCATTTTTATTTATCATCTCTAAAGGTTTCATGAATTTATGGGTAACGGGATGAGTCATGGCCCTTAAAAAATGGCTCATAATCTGGGGTCGCTAGCACATAGCCTCCTGAAAAATTCCATAGTGATTAGCATACCTTATTTTGGAGCAACTGTAAGGCATCATTCACATGAATTTCTTGTCATCAGAGCAACTGAGGGTCTAGATCAGTGAAATGACAAGTTATCTCAGGGATTAATCGCCTAAAGGGGTTTGTTGGGTCCTAAAGGTTTTGTAGAAAGTGTGAAAGGTCAGATTGGGTTGATTTTTTTTGTTCCACTTCGCTAACAATACATCAGGAATTGAACCACATCATAGTAGCCTCTCATCATATATTTACCCTAGCGGGTGAGTTAACTTGGGAAAATGTGGAAGGAGGGTGGTTACACAGTAGTATTAAAGTGGGTTTTGTTCACTTTGGGTGGTGTCTAGTTCCCATTCTCCTTATGTGATATTTCATTCCACATAGCAGTATCATAGCATGCTTCACCCATTGGACTAGATGGAAATGTGTTTGTCATACATACATGTTCGTTTCATATGTGTTCTTTAGGATTATGGTCTATGTTTTTTTTGTGTATGCATAGTGGTAGTCATGTTTGCAGTTGTGTCTCCATGTGAAACTTCATGATGTCATTGATTGGATGTAGTCATCATGAGTTTATGTCAATTATGAATTGGTTATGTATGTTCATGATTATATTTTGTTATGCATGCATTTACATGGTGATAGTTGTTGTGCATAAGGCCATGGTATGTGGCTGGTATGGTCATGCATTGGTAATTGGATAGTGGTTGAAATGGTGTTCATATATTTCTATGATTATTTTTATATATGTATCATTCTAATATGGCTGATCTTGTAAATGATATATCCTCTCCTGAACTATAGTGAGGTATGTTTATTATGTTATGTTTTGGTTCATATGACATGGTATTCTTGTAGGAAATGGATCAAAGATGACTAGAAAGATGGTAGACTAAAGTTCATGAGACTCTCCCTATGGATTAGATGAGCCACGTGGAAGTGGCCATCCTGATGATATAGAAGACAATTTTAGAAGTTGGAAGGAAAAAATAAGAAGTTGAAAAGTGGATAATGATAGAATCATTAATGCATAGGAGAAACAAGCATAAGTGAATTCTTTAATCCTTCAGAGTTTGTCAGAATTGAAAAGACATGGAACACTTTGGATCAACCATGGTAATGAGGATAGGACTAATGGGGCATATGGAAATATGGCTCATGGTGAGCATAGGTCGGATAGGGATGAAACGATAAAATATGGTATGATCTTGGATACTCCAGATAGGAGAGGTGATGGAATCATGTTTTACTCCAGTTTTTGTTTTGACAGACAGTATTATCATTATCCTTATCATCCTTTGACGAGGAATGATAGGGGTTATTTTTCATATGAATTGAAAAAAGAGAATCCATCTACATTAGATGGTGGATACTTGAATAAGCCAGAATATACAAAAGCATGGTTACTCAGGATGAAGAAGTTCATTGATTTGAATGAGTACCCAGAGAACATGAAGGGAATAACTATCTTCAGTCTCAAATATAAAAAAAATACATCTAGTTGGAATATGTGAAATGGTTCAGAGACATCGGGACAAAATAGTTGAGTTGGCATGAGTTCAAGAGACCCTTCAGGCAGAAATACTTGTCAAAAAGGTAATACAAAAAAAAAAAGGAATTCTATGAGCTAAAGATTGGATTGATGATATATGAAGAGTATACGACCAAGTTCCTATAGATATTTAGATATGTACCATATCTTAAGGATTAAAAGGATAAATTTCATATATTTTTTTATTGTATTTCCATTAATATTTAGAGATTGGATTGAATATGATGAGCCTTGGTAACTTGAGGAAGTTATTGGGAAATTGAAACATTGTTATGAGCAATCAAAGCATAAGACATAATGCCAATAAGGGTGGAAATGGAAAAATAAATATAAAGGTAAATGGAAGCCAAAAATAACAAGGTCTCAAGATGTAGGTGAGAAAGAAAATGTTGCACCTTACAATTTTTTCAACGTCGTTAGATAGGGACATGGGTCATATCCTTGAGGGATGCATAATAGAGGTGATGGTATGGGACCATTGCAGTGTTAGATATGTGGTAAGGAGCATCTCAAGAGAGATTGTTCGTAGCATCATGGTGGTAGGCCTCATATTTACAATGCACAGGAAGCCGAGACTTTTGTGGATGTTGGGCAGAGCATTCCTTGTATCTATGCAACATTTGAGAACATGAAGGAATATCACAAGGAATCTATTATCGAGATGGATGGTAAGCCTTTTGATCAATATTTTTCATTTTTTACTGACCTTAGATCTAATTATAGATATGTTGACCCTAACTTGGTGGATAAGTGTGGTTTGAAAAAATAAGTTCATGTAGAATCTTGGTTACTATAGTTGGCTAAATGTAAAAACAAAAGAGTTCATCATTGGGTAAGATCTTGTGCATTTGAATTGAATGGTATGCCTACATTAACACATTTTAATATACTAATTTTGGGATCTTATTGTATATTATTGGATATGGACTAGCTATATCTTCATAGGACTAAGGTAGACTACTATGATAAGGCTATTGAGTGCTTTGATGAAAATGGAGAACAAATAATATTACATAGTAAGAAGAAAGAGACATTAGTTAGAATGGTGAAAGCTATGCAGGCAAAGCACCATTGCAGAAAAGGATGTGTGTTATTTTTAGTGCATATTTCTAGTGATAAACGTAAGGAAGATGAGGATGCAGAGATGTTAAGTAGGTACCTTATATTACAAAAATTAAGATCATGTTTCCAGCAAATATTTTTTATTTTCTACCTCCCATAGAAGTGGACTTTTCTATTGAGTTTGTATCAAGGGCCTCACTAGCATCAAAGGCACCATATAGAATGAGCACTGCAAAGTTAGTAGAGTTAAAGTTCTAGTTGAAGAAAATGCTTAAAAAAGATACATTAGGCCAAGTGTATCACCGTGGGGTGCACCGATATTTTTTGTGAGGAAGAAGGATCATAATCTTAGGCTATGTATTGATTATACACAGTTGAACAAGGTAACAATTAAGAACATGTATCCATTGTCGATGATTGATAACTTATTTGATCCATTCAAGTGAGAATAAATGTTCTCGAAGATTGATTTGAGATCAAGATATCATCATGTACGCATCGAGGAAGAGGACATTTACAATACAACTTCTATGAATCTAGTTTGTTCAATTTTTTTTAAACTAACACAATTGGAAAATCATCAAAATTACGTATATGTATATGTATAACGTTAATTCAATCATTTGAAATTTACTGATTTTCTTGGGTTAAATATATACTGTATTATTGAGAATAATTAATTTTAGTATATATTTTTCATTTTTTAATATATAACACAATTTTTAGAATAAAAGTATGTACATGTTTGGGATGAACCTCATAATTTTTAGTTTACTTATTTTTCTTGGATTACAATATATTATTCAAAAAAATTGAATATAGAATGCAACAATGTTGAATGATGAAAAATGTACACTAAAATTATTGCATATATATTGATATCAACGTGTTGATTTAAGTATGTAGGCCAATTTCCATATGTTATGATTGTAGTACATATGTTAATTAAAAATGCATTGATTTCAATGCAAATGAAACCTTTAATTTCTATTTAAATTAAATACCAATTTTAATTTTAATTTTAATTTCTATTTCTATCAATATAAATTTCTATTTATATTCGTATTCAATTTCTAACATATTTGTTTTAGTGTATATGTTAATTTCTACAGTGCATTGATTTTGATGTGAATGACAATTTTTTTTTTTATTCAATATAAATATACATAATAAATCATTGATTTCTATTCAATATAAACATATACATGTCAATTTATAAAATATTGACTCCATTGCACATATTAGCTTCCATTTTTATTCAATGTCAACTTCTATTAATTTATATTTATATTTTTTTCTATGTTTAATTATATTTTTTTTATGTAATTGCATCTAATAACATTATTATTGATTTTATATAGTGTTTTGCCACAAAAAGTCCTTCATTAAAATATAATGTAGGATGTATGGTGTATATCATTTATATAGTACAATATTTTATTATAATAAAGATGACCATTAAAAGGAATTTAGGATGTAGATCCTAAATGCATGGACCAAACTTTCTAAAGACAAGATATAATCATCAATATTGTACTATTTTGAATTTAGATTAAAGCTAAAGTGAATCATATGAGAAATGAAAGTGTAATATTATCGAAGGTGGTAATGCAAACTAGGGTTATAAATAAGTAGTAGGAGCTAAGAGAGTGGAGTGTGATCCACGTGGTTCCAGACACATGACAAAGTCCTAGAGGGCTTAGAAATGGTCAAACTTCAAAGTGGCCAAAACACTCTCTAACTTGGAAAAGATAGTAGTGATTGTATTCCTGATTCCAATGGAGCAAACGACTAGCAAATCCAAGCTTGTATGAGAGAGATAGGACTCTTTAAATTTTTACAAGATAAGGTTGAACTGGGGCCCACATCATGCCACATGGCATCCTAGTGAGTGGGTGGGACCAATGGATTACATGGAAGTGGACACATGGCCTATAAATTGTTGACATTTGACCCCCTATTCATTGGCTCGTTATCCTGCATAAAAGACTAATATATATATGAAACAAGATGCCATATAAAAAAACAATAATTATAAAAATGGTTAAAATAACCATAAATCCTAAGGTGGGAATATTTGAGATCAGCGAATATGCATGGTTGGAAAAGAAAACCAATGAATTGCCAAAAAAATGAATGGCTAATTAAAGGATGGTTGGTAATATATATATGGTTAATAGTTATATCACCATATATATATATAAGAAAAAAAGTGTCATAATAAATTATACGTGGAACAAGGGTCCAATAACCAAACTCCATATTAAAACCATTGCCAAAAAAATAATGTTGATTGTCGAGTTAAAAAAGACCACGACCTAATTAACAAACCATCAATGGTTCTGTGTGGCAACTCACCGTCAATGTTATAACAAAAAGCACGTCAACCTATAAGGTATAACCGCCAGTAAATGGTTAGGTAAAATGTTGTTTAAAAATTACACTACACACCAAGTTGAGAGGGGTGGGATTTGATCCCCTGACAACATAGCTGGGGTTACTAAGTTCTAACAGTAGGCCAACAACCTAAACATTGTAATATCGGTCTTCAAAATTATTTAACAATCCATGTGTTGATTCAATGGGGAGAGGAGCGCCGAGTGAAACATAAAGGTAGAATGACGAAACCCGAAGCGTGCAGAACCATGCCCTAGGTAGAACCTTGCCCAAGCAAAGAGGCAGTGGAACCATGAATTGATGAATTTTCCCAATGAGGTAGAAATTAATTTTATCTTAATGGTAACAAATTTATAGTCAAATTTCACAAAATTTCATAGGCAACATGATGGTGATATCTGATTTCCCATATGAGCAACGGATTTCTAGTTAGCCATGGAGAAACATATTTGGAGAATCACGAGGGAATCTAAAAGGTTCTTGTATGTCCATATTTTGACAGTGTTGGAATTCAACAAATGGATAATAAATTTTACACCACTCGATGCTAAAAATTTAATGGTGCAATCATTTCTTGCAAGTGAGCCTTTCATTTTTCAGCCAAACTTTAGAAGTGAAGGTACATGAAATAGTGATTTCATGCTCACTTTCATAATTGCTCAGATGACGTATAATATTTGAGATCCTTGTTTGATGTTATGTTGTGGGATCATTATTGCCACATTATGTGAGATGTATTTAGTTGTTCATGATATGTATTTTTGTTGAGATCCCTATGTAGCTATGTTGAGGGGATACTAATTGCCACATTGTGTGAGATAATATTAGATTGTTATGTTGAGAGGAAGACTTACTGAGTGAGATTTCCAGTAAGTGGAACATCCCGTGGAGAGACAAGCCACTCTGGTTGATGGCGTAGGACATTGTTATGAAAAAGTGTTGTCCATGAACATCTTCATCTCTTAAAAACATAATATGAAGTGGCCTCAACTATCATGACATCGCACCCTAAGTTGTAGGCCACACTTGGTGAGCTCCATTATCAAATGTCTCGTGTTCTTGTGTTGTTGATTTTCGTCATATTTCCTCTTTTTAAAGCATGCATATGTGTTCTTTTATGCTCTTTTTCAAATTAAATTCTAATAAAATCATATAACCAAAATATCATCGGTAAATCATGTAGCCGACGAACTGAAATCAATTTTGGTATCAGAGTGGTATTCTCACTGATGTTAATTGCGAGCATGAAAACAATTGAACGTGCAACAATGGAGGATGAAAAATACATGAATGAGTCCATGCTCATGATTTCCAAAATGGTGGACATAATGTATGAAGCTTATGAGAAGAGAATAGAGGAAGAGGAGAAAGAAAGAGCAAAGGACTATGCTCCATCCACACCTCCCAGTGAACATTCATCTTCTTCATTGTCTTCTCATAATTTGCATGCGGAGATAATCTAGTGCCTTCAAGAAGAGAATTTCAAATTTAAGAGGCTTCCACGAGAAGAGAAAGAGGAGAATAAAATATTGCAACTTCAGTTGTGAGTCGCAGAAGAGGCCTTGGAGGAATTGAAGTGCAACGAAGTCTTAAAAAAACCATCATTTCCAATTTATGAATCAACAGTTGAGATAAAAAATTTTGATTTATCTTTAGTTTAATCTTCACGTGTTGTTATTTCTATTGGAAATGTGGAGACACCCATTACAGGAACTGGCATGAGACTCCTTACCAAGATTGGGTACAAGGGAGGAGGACTTGGTGTTAATGTCCAAGGCATGAATCACCCACTGGAGGTCATGAAAATACCTCAATTTTCTTGTTTGGGATACATTGAAGGAAAATTATTAAAGGTGTCAGAAGATTCTGAGACATTGTTGAAGCTATCGAGGAAAGAGAATGATGGGGAAAAATCAACATCATCCAATGACAATGCACAGTGCAAAGAAAGAGTCAAGGAAATATATCATCACCATAATTGTACCAGAGAAAACCAATAAAAGCATAACAAGTCTCAATATTATAGTGTTCATTTTGATTGCGAGCATGTTGCTGATAATGAAAATAAATCATGGCATCAAGAAAAATGTATTTTTGTGCTATAAATAACCATATTTTTGTTGAGTGATAGAAGAGAATGGCAGCACAAAAAAGGATGAGGCATGAAAGGCCTTCTCCACTATAGGAAAATAAGAAGGTAAAGTAGGTCTGGAGGAAGAAGAATTATTGCATTCATTTTGAAAAAAGTGGCCATCAAAGAGCCACGTGTTGGAGGCTCCATCTAGAGCAACGTCTTCAGGAAAAATCATCAGTGCATGAACCAATTGAAATAGTGGTTTGACAAGTGAATCTGCCACAGGAGGATAACCCATTCACTTGGATAAGTGAGAGATTGTTTTTGTAGATGTGCTAGCTTGTCATGGCCTTACTTTGTAAATCTTGTGTTGCAAATTAAAATTTAAAAGTGAGGATTTTTTTTCCATCACTTGTTAAGAAACAGTGATTTTTTGGCCTTGTATTAATAGTTGGGGTATTGATTTCCATTTGATGTAAACTTGAAAAAAAATTGTGTTATAAACTCGTGGAAAGTATGGGATGCTTGGGTCATACTTTCTCAGGTAATTAAGCATGTAATTTGGAATAATACTGTACTACACTTTTACAGAGGATTCAGGTGTCGCCTCATCTCTTATGGCTCCAAAGGAAAAAGGTGAAGGAGAAGGAAGGGTAACCTATCATAACACTTGTGGTGCAGACAATGTAAACAACAGTTGTAGATTATGTTCATGATTTTGGAGAAATAAAATCTCTTTAGTGTGGAGGAATGATCCAGGTGGCTCTAGACACATGCAAAGAGTCCCAAAGGGTTCACAAATGGTCAAAATTCAAAGTGGTCAAAACGACCTTGAACTAGGACAAGATAGTATTTCTCACCACCCAGATTCCAATGATGCAAACGACACTCAAATCCGAGCTTGTATGAGAGAGATAGGGCTCTTTAAATTTTGACAAGAGTAGGGGGAAATGGGACCAGAGTGTGCCACATGGCATCCTAGTGAGTAGGTGGGACCCATAGACTACATGGCAGTGGATACATGGCCTGTCAGCTATTGACATTTCACCCCCTAATTGTTGCCTCCTTAACGTGCATAAATGAAATATATATCATATAAAACAAAATGGCATATAAAACAAAACAAACATTATAAAAATTGTTATAATAACCATAAATCCTAAGGTGGGCATATTTGAAATCAACGAATATGCATGGTTGGAAAAGAAAACCAACGAATTGACAAAAGAATCAATGGTTACTTAAAGGATGGTGGATAATATATATGGTGAATAACTATATCACCATACATATATATATATATATATATAGATAAGAAAAAAAGTGCCATAAAAATCTATACGTGCAACAACATCCCAAAAAACAAAGTCCATATTAAAACCATTACCAACAAAATAAGTTGATCGTCGAGTTAAACAAGACCGCGACATAGTTAACAAACCACCAACGGTTCTGCGTGATAACTCACAACCAATGTTATAACAACAAACTCATCAACCTATAAGGCATAAACATTGGTAAGAGGTTAGATAAAATCCATTTTAAAAATTAAAATTCACACCAAGTTGAGACGGGTGAGATTTGAATCCTTGACCCCATAGTTGGGTTACTAAGTTTTACCATTAAGACAATGACCTACACTTTGTAATATCCTCAAATTTATTTAACAAGACATTTATTAATTCAATGGGGAGAGGATAACAGATTGGGACAAGGAGGCAGAACGAAAAAACAAGAAGGGTGTGGAACCACACCCCAGGTAGAACCTTGCCCAGGAAAAGAGGTAGTCGAAGCATGAATTGAAGAGTTTTCCCAAGGAGGTAAAAATTCATTTTATCATAATGGTATCAAATTTATAGTCAAATTTTACGAAATTTCATAGTGAATGGAATGAAGATATCATATTCGCCATTTGAGCAGCATATTTCCAGTCAGCCCATGGAGCAACATCTTTGGAGATTCATGAGGGACTCTAAAAGATTCTTGTACTGCCAGATTTTGAAAGTGTCAAAATTCAAAGAATGAATATTCAATTTTACACCATTCGACATAAGAAATTCAGTGGTTTAGTCAATTCCTCTAGCTGAGGATTTCATTTTTCGGCCAAAATTGAGAAGTGAAGGTACATGAAGAAGTGATATCATGTTTACTTTCATAATTGCTGAGATGATGTATTATGTTTGAGATCCTCTTTTGATGTTATGTTGCGGGATCATTATTGCCACATTATGTGATATGTGTTTAGTTGCTCATGATATGTATTATTGTTTAGATCCCTATGTAAATATGTTGAGGGGTACTCATTTCCATATTGTGTGAGATCATGTTAGTTTTTCATGTTGAGAGGAAGCCTTATTGAGTGAGATTTCCTATAAGTGGAACGTCTTGTGGAGAGGAAAGCCACTATGTTTGAGGTTGTAGGACCTTGTTATGACACATTTTTGTGCATGTACATCACCATCTCTTCACAACATAATATGAAGCGGCCTCCACTATCTTGACAATAGACCTAGAGACGTAGCCCACACTGGGTGAACTCCATTATCAAATGTCTTGTGTTCTTTTATTGTTGATTCGCATCATGTTTTCTCCTGATTAAAAATTCATATGTGTTCTTTTCTTCTCTTTTTAAAATTCAATTCTAATAACATCATAGAAGAAAAATATCATGGGTAAATTTGGTGGCTGAGAGACAAAGATAAAGTTGTGGGTAATGTGGTCAGGTAGTGATTCAATAAATATGGGGTTATGTTCAATTTTAATGGTAGGATGGATATGAGTGTGATTTCATGGAAAATAAAATAAACTATGATGCAAAAATCTGGTCTATATCTCCTAAGTAGCAGCCTTCATACCCCAAGACTCGGACCTCAATTCACATACCAAAAATACAAGGCATTGCATAAGATACAACACTTCATAATTAGACATTAAAAACCAACTATATATATCATTCCCGATAATATGCTTTGTGAAAATGTGAACACAATAATTAGCCATATTAAATTTTTGAGCAAAGCTTGAAATCAACCATCTCAATCACAGTCACAACATCTTCAACATCTTTGTTTCTTGCCTTGCCGCCATCTCTGTCAAGGGCATGTTCCATATTCTCACAAGTTAGAATGAAAAATATGCATGGTATACCTGAATTTAGATTAGCAGAAGCTATTCCTGATGCGGCAAAAGTTTCCATGACATCATAATGTGTAATATCACCTCTAACCAAAGCTCCTATGAACAACACTACATGATACTTTCTTAACTTTCTGAGTGTTTGGAAAACTAAGGGAATTTTGAAGATGCCTGGCACCGAGATTAAATCAATGTCTTCCTCTTTGATAGAATATCTTCAGAAAGGTTTCAAAGAACCCTCGACAAGGGGTTTAGTTATGATGTCATTATAACAAACAACAATCCAAAAAAAATGAAGGCCCTCTATTTTTGTAATGGATCTCGTCAATTGTCGAGCGGTAGCATCCTTTGGAGACTCATCCCACTTTTTTCCAAGATCAAATTAAATTCATTCCTTCATCACTCAACAAATCTCTCTTGTAATCATAATACACTAGCCACAAACTCATGCAAATGCGTAGCACATACAATGAATGTGTAGTGTTCTTGTGTGTTTGCATAGCATTCTAGGTGTTTTCGTAGTATTTTGGGTGTTTACGTAACATTCTAGTGTGTTTTCATAGCGTGTGTGTAGCACATACGCAGCCTTAAATGAAATCCATCAACAATTATCCAATTTATTTCCCACTCTACCATACCTGATCTACAATCTCCTTCACACCTTTCTTTTGCTACGACATCTTTCAATTAATGTTCAAAACTCACTTCGATCCTGTGAATTGGTCTTAGCTGTCCATCTCAACCTTCAGGCTCTTGCTCAAAATTCTTTGGAAATTTAAGGAAAATCGTGGTTTCAGACTTCAAGAAAACATAGTCTATTTCCTCTACTCAGCTGGAATATCATAACACAGAGAATCTCGAAATTAATCACTAGGGATTCACTCCTCAAAAGTCATTCCAAAACTTTTCCAAAAACCACAGCATACATACTCCATTCTCGCTTTCTGGTTCATCTCAGGAATAACACATCTAGTGATTACATATATTAATTTCACAATCATCCACAGCGTTAAACCTCTCTAAGTTTTATTTCAACTATTCACATGTATACAAAACGATTCTCGTTGCGTCTCTAGCATAATTTAATTCCTCCACTCCATAAGAAATCGGAAATACAACTATCTATGCATGCCTATATTTATTCAAACACATAGATAAATGAAATTTAAAATGAAAGAATGCTTTTATTACATTCACTTAAAACATATTGTACATGAAAATTAAGGCTTGATCTTCCTTATAAATGGCCTTCTCTCATCCCTCTCTTTTCTCACAGGCTTACAATAAAATCTCCTCTATTCCTACTTAATATTACCTATCTAAAAAATAGTCTACACTAATTCCTTTGAGACTTAAAAATATATAAAAAAATTTCTTTAACCAATTCTGATTCAGATCCTCAATCTTCTCAACCAAATCCTAAGAATCCTTTAAATCCACAAAATCATCAACTAATTCCTAATTATAGGATTCACAATCCCTATGAGATCTCAACTAGCCTAAATCTCTCACGTTCTCCGACATTCGAGAACATTCAAAAATATGCCTCACAATATTTAATTAAATCCTATTCTAAATATCTCAAATAAAATCCACTCAAAAAATTGAAAATTAAATTAATTAAATACTTAGCGAACCAACTCCCTTGAAAATACAAGAACCCCTAGATTCCATTGAATGTACAAATTTGGAACCATGATGCTCCTCATCAGACTCCCATGGTAGAAAAATTCATGATATCCAAATCATGTGTCTTCAATGCCAATGGAATTCCTCCTGGATCCCAAACCTTTGTTTGTAATTGTCCAAATGGTTTACACATTCGTTGCTGTTGTGTGTTTGTTGTCTTCTGTTCATTCTCTTTTTTTCAATCAACTTCAAATTATCATTGATCATCCTTTCTATTGTCAGTTTCCTCCATCTGGACTATTTCATCATTAACTTCTGAAGTTCCTCAATGATCATCTCCATCATATCCTTGGGCTGGTACATACTCTTCCATTACATCTTACTGCACTTTGTCCATTCATATTTAAACTACTAATTACCTTCTTCAGCTTTTCCTACTTCAGCTTCTGCTATTGCTCTTAAGATTGCTCTAGATATTTTTTCCACCCAAACTTCCTGAATAACCTTGAAGATATATCCCTCATAAATATCCAATTGCGGATCCTTGTCTTCAAAATTACTTTCAAAAATCAAATTGTTCTCCAATTCCCTGACTGTAGTAACATATTCACTTACACTTCTCTATATACTAGCAAACATAACATATTTTTGTAAACTAGTACATATCTCTATCTCAACTACAACTTGATACATTATTCTATCAATGACTGCAATCCCTTCCTCATACTCAGATGCTTCTAGCAATCATTTAAACAATTCACTTTCTACTTGATTTCTCTAAAGCACTTTATCATTATGTTGCTCTTCGGGTTCAACATAAATCTCTTCTACTTCTTCCTCTACAACATCAAATAATCATCCTTCGACGCTTTTACTGATCCTAGTAATTAGTTTAGATTCCTTCAGTTCTAATATTGATTCCTCTTTAGCATGAGACATGTCTTCCTCACCTTTGTCCAATTTCAATTGTACAATCAAAATATTCATTCTCTTGTTTGTTATTCTATTCTCCAAAAAACTTAGCTCATGCCACAAATATCCCATCTCACTTGGAATTCCTTCCAAAAACTCTATACAATCCTCACTATATTATTCTTTGTCACAAGTCCAATTTCTTGGTGACACTAATTCTTCATTCTTCATCCGAATAAAATCTTGATCTTGCATCTCTATGACATCTTTAGATGTTTGTCCAACATTCTTCCTTTGGTCACTTAAGAAAGCCAATTTCTCTTTTTCCTTACCAATAATACGTTCCTCATCATAAGAGATAACCGTCTCATCTCCATTGAAGATACTTCCTTCACTAAGCAAGGAATTTATCAACTTCTTCTTCTACAATAACTTAACTTTATTTTCATTTGAAAGATAGTCATCATCATACTTTTCTTGGCAACTTTCAGCCTCACTCAAGGCAGTACCATAGGATGGTTTGTCTTCTGCAATACTTGCAATCACACATAACTTTTTAGTTTCAAAACCACAAGACCTCATCATCTCATTTGATGATTTAATAATCAAATCCTCCTACTGTTTGAAGTCCTCTAGATGACTCAGAAAGTCTTCACTGCTCCTCTTCTCAGCCTCCTCAAGCACTTCACTTGGTTGCTCGATATCCTTCTCCACTTCTTATTGCTACTCTGAATCCTTCATATGATTTAGATCCTCTGTAGGATTTCCCCTTGTCTCTTCATTACTTTTATAAATCAATGGGCCATGTTCTTTTTTACATACCAAAAATTTCTCCACATACTCACTTATTTTGAGTAACCCTTTTGTGAATTGAGCCTTCAATATATGCTCCCACTTCACTTGCAACCTATGCCATTTTACTTTCCTTTTCATAGTCCAACCATACCTTTGGTCTTCCTTATTTATTTATAACATTTTCGTCAATAACCCAAGATGGAAATTTATCTCAGCTTTCTCTCTGTCAAACTCTTCTTGACTCATCATCTTCGTGCCCTTTTCCTTGGCATATTTCCTTTTGCTATGGCTTTCCTTTGAACCTATGTAATTACCTTCAATGATCATTGACTTCCCATCCTTTGTGAATTTCATATGTTCAACTTGTGAACTACACTAAGCCTCTGTTGATAAGAGGTTTTCATTAATGTCAACCCAAGCAGCACCAGGGAATACCCAAATCTTGCATGGGAATTACGACCTACAAAATTACTATACTCTGGATCAATAATATTTTATATGGTTTCTAATTTTCGAGATGTTTCCATTGATATATGGCACGCCATGTAATTCTTCACGGTTTGAGAGATATTCATGTTTGAAGTTTGTAACCGCAGTTAGTGGGCTAAAACCCCATGGGGTTGTGGCATAGTTCATTGAAAATTAAACAATTAATAATTTTTAAGCTCTTAAAATCCCTCCCACATTCACTTGTTGAATTCCCTCTCAACCTAAGCATTTATATAAATTTTGATCCTCATCTCATCCTCTTGTAGGGATTTAGCTACCTGAAAAAGGTCATCATGGAATTTATGCTATATGATTTTTTCTACAAATGTTCAGAAGCTGAAATTTTTATGAGGCAAAGCCGAAATCCTGAGGAAGATCCTGTAGCAATTTCAGATCAAGGTGTGTAATATTTTCGGATATATGATCTATGTAATTCAATGTTTTTGTAGGCTCCTGAACTTCATATCAAAGAAGTGACCTTGGGAAAATCGTCATAACTCTCTCCCTAAGTATCGAATTGAAATTTTGTAAAACATGGTAGATATTACACGGACTTTGTTTTTCTCTGTATCAATTTAAAAGCTGAATGAAGAAATAGTGACATGTGGCACACCATACAAGTTTTCTTTACTGAACCAATCCATAATTAGGGAATTGTGAGAGATTCAGCATAACTCTCACTTGAAGAATCCAAATTGGGTCAGACCTATGGCATTGGAAAGAAGAGTCAGAGAAATACTACAGGACCAAAAATCACATGTCAGGGATCTAAAATAAAAGAGATACACCAGCTTCAATATCAAGCTCCTAGAAGGCAAGAAAAAGCTAGATCATGTGTTGTCAAGGGCTACAAAGGACCAGACTTTATATGACAGCAAGGAAAATTAAGGTGCGGCAGAGGGTAGCATGAAAAGATCAGCAATCAAGGTGTAGAACAACAACAATAATTTCACCACATGAAGTCTTCAAGTGGGCGGAAATGCATACAGTCATTGTAAAAGTATCATTGTACTAAGTCATTGTAAATGCATCATTGTAAAAATTGTACAAGTTTCTATCTGCCAAGAGTTCAAGAGGCAATATCAAGAGATCTGGGATTATCATTAGGTGGTTGTGTCATAGTTGGGGTTATGTTCTAGTGTCTTCTTCTTCTACATCGTTCTATATCATTGTAAAGTGGACCATTTTTCCTAGTACGTGAGTCCATTCTTGTTTTATTCTTCTATAGGGTGGTAGGGTGGTGCTAGGGTGAGTTGTAGCTCATTGGGTGTTGGGGAATCCATTCAATTGACTACTAAAGAGTCTCGGGCATTGGAGTGTCCATCCAGTGGGAGCTGGAGTAGAATGCCTTTCTAGATTCTACAAAGTTGGAGCTTTATTTTCAATCGGAGTTGAGTATCAAAGAATTATTAGAAAAGAATTCAGGTGGTTTTTGTCCTAGAGTGGGTTCCACCTTAAAAATTGTGCGCATTTCTATTCCTTTTCTTTAATTCTATCATTGTAAAAACACTGATAATAGTTGAAGATTAATTAATGCTCTGAAAGATTAATAAGAATACTAATTGAAAGGAATACTGATTCACCCCCCCTCTCAGTATTTCCAACAATTGGTATCAAAGCTTGGTTCCTTCAATAGTAGTTTAACAGTTGGAAGGAGGTCATGGATCATACCAAGAATGGTGTACCTCTGTTCAATGAAAATAATTATGCACTCTAGAAAGTAATAATGTAGGCCTATCTCTTGGTGCAAGGTTACGAAGTATGAGACACTGTTCAAAATGGTTTTACACCAACCACAGATGAACAAGGTAAGAAGAAATTGGTAAATGGTACAAAAGCAAAGAATATTATTATCAGTGGACTTATTGAATATGCTTATCATAAGGTGTTGGGCTTTAAAACTGCCAAAAATTCCAAAAATGTATGGGAAAAGCTTGAGAATATATATGCAGGTGATTCAAATTTCAAAGAAGCAAAGCTTCAAATCTATAGAGAAAAATTTTAGCAACTTATAATGAATGAAGATGGTAACATTGCTCCATACTTCCAATACGTTGATGAAATAACCAACACTCTGGAAGGATTGGGAGAGCCAGTTGTGTTGGAAATATGATGCAGAGTGTTGTCCTTGATGGCAACCCACTGAATGAAGATGAAGACATGCGACTGTTGACATGTGTTGTCCTTGATGGCAAACCACCTGATGAAGTTATTCTTGACTTGATGGACTTGGTAAATGATGTTTGTTAGCAATATGATGATGAGTGTTGTCCTTGAAAGGAAACCCTCTTGATGAAGATAATGGCAACTTACTGGATGAAGTTGTGCTTGATAGAATATGTCCTTGATGAAGGAAATCTGATGTATCTACAGTGTGTACAGAAGGCAATGAAGAAAGGAATTCAGCATGTGCTAATTCTATGATGAAAAAGAGTATGTCTCTAGGCATACGCGGATTGGTCTAGGGGAAGTCGCGTATGCACGCGGGAATAAACGTTCCAAGTTGCGTATGGGTAAAAGCGCTCAAAAAGTGCAAAACCAGGGGTAACCACCATGGTATTATTTTGGCTCATGGTATTGAAAAAGGGGCCCGTGGTATTGAAGGCTCGTGGTATTGGTTTGGCTCGTGGTATTGAAAAAGGGGCCCGTGGTATTGAAAAAGGATAAACCTATATAAGGAGAAGAAATTCATTGTGCAAAACATGAGTGTGGGTGCAAGATGTCTGAGCTTGAATGAATACTTCTCTATGAAGTATATCTGTATGGAAAGGGTAAAGGTTTGATGATAGATCTGAATCTATGATACACCTATGAAGAAATGATGAAGCGGGAGATCTAGATCTGAAATGTATCTGTATTTGCTAGATCTGTTTATGGAGTGATTAGATCTGAAATAAGGCGAACATCTGTCTGAAGTAAAAGGGTAAATATGAACTGAATATCTGATCTGTAGAAGTATGCTGCTCTATAATGATTGAAGATATATACGCTATTTCGCCGCGGAGGAAGTGCACATATACGCGGCTTCGCTGAAGAGAAAGCGTGTATGCGCAATGAAATACATACAGAGGTATACGCTGGTTTGTGTGGACGGAAGCGCGTATATACACGACATCAGTGAAGGGAAAGCGCGTATGCAAACTAGGGTTTGCTGGAGCAAGGGGTATGAAATATCTGATCTGTTATGCTGTATTACTATCTGATCTATGTTGTCTGAATTGGTAAGTATCTGTTGGTTGTATGATTGAGCTTAAATGTATGAAGAGGGTCCAGTCTGAAAATATGATGAAATGTGGCCTGCAAGTGGTGTTCTATTGAAGTTGTTGGATCCAGTGTGAAAATTGATGAAACGTGGTCCAAGGTGGTGCTGAGGGTTGTAGCCTTCAGTCAGGGGGTTGTAGCTCCCTTCCAGGTGAGGCTGGTAAACGAGATCGAGGGGTCGTAGCTCCCTTCCAGGAGAGGCTGGTAAACGAGTCAGGGGGTTGGAGCTCCCTTCCAGGAGAGGCTGGTAAACGAGCGCAGGTGGGTGCCTGCGTGCTGGTCAAGTCTGCGCCAGCACATATGTTGTAAGATGTTTTCTCTATAATAAAATATTGAGGGCTGAGCAACTGCAGCGGTGGTTTTCTCCCGATTTGGGTTTCCACCTAAAAATCCTGGTGTTCATGTGTGATGCTTTGTGTGATGGTTTATTCTGTTCTTACTGCACCTGTTTACTGCTTATTGAATATCTGAAGAATACATGATGGAATGATTTAAGTGAAGATTTAATGACATATCTCAATCTCTGTGTATACGCTAGTTTCATAAAGGGGATCCGCGTATATACGCTGGTTTACTGAAGTAAAGTAGCGTATGGGTTTTTAAGGAATGAAAAGTAAAAGGATTTGATTATGCAGTAAATACTGATTCACCCCCCCCTCTCAGTATTTTTCCCAACAATTGGTATCAGAGCGTGGTCCTTCTGCAGAAGCTTGATCGCTTGAAGGAGATCCGTCGCAATGGGAAGGAAGCAAAAGAAGAAGGCTACTGAAAGGGAGATATCCCAGAAATCATGTGCAGCTGAAAATGAAGAAGATGAAACAGGTATTGATTGTTGTGATAAACTTTCCTGTGCATGCAATGGTGAAGATAGTGAAAGCAAAATTTTAGATCTAAAGGAAGCTATCAAGAAAATTGAAGATCAACAAAGATCATTTAATAAAAGCGAAGCTATGTACAAAGAGTTAATCTCTAGAATGAAAGAACAGATGAACAAGTATCAAAGGTTGTATGACAATGTAACCAATCAATGTAAGGGACTTGAAGCAGAAAACGTTTCTCTAAAAACAGGTCTCGAAAAATCAAAAGGGAAGAATAGAGGTCTCGAAGTTGGAATCATCACTCTACAAGAAAAACTTGAAGCATTAAGTAAGAAGAGTGAGGAACCTCTACAACCATTTGAATATGAAGAACTTGGAGCAAAGATCTGGTCTGTCATAGAAGAATCTCTACAAGCAGATCTTGAAGAATCAAACAAGAAGAATGCAAGACTTGAAGCAGAAATCATTTCCCTCAAAGAAGACCTGGATAAATCAAATAAGAAGAAGGAAGGCCTTGAAGCAGAAATCATCTCTCTCAAAAGGGTTCTAGAAGAATCAAACAAGAAGAATGCAAGACTTGAAGCAGAAATTGTCTCCCTCAAAGAAGATCTCGAAGCATCGAAGAAGAAGAATGAAGAGCTGCAACAAACATGTGAAGTAAACGAAAATTGGTTGAAAGAAGAGATTCTAAATCTGAAGGATCAAGTAGAAGATGGAAGAAGGAAAGAAGAAAGCATGACAAAGCAATGTCAAGCCTTGGAGGTTGAAGTAAACATTCTCAAAGGTAAATTAGAAGAAAAGGTAAAACTTTTGAGGTTTCATGATAGTACTAATATTTTGGACAATATTCTAAGTAATCAAAGGTCTCCTGCTATCAAACATGGTCTTGGTTTCCATGAAACTATTAAAGGTGAATCTAGCTCACAAGGAAGTGCTAAAAATTCAGAGGTAGTCAATGCAAAACCTGAAGTGTTGAAAGAAACAAAAGGTCAACCAACAATGATGAAATCTCAAAGGAAATCATTCAATAATGTTGAATGTTTCAAATGTCATAATTATGGGCATGTTGCAGCAAATTGCAGGAGTAGATCATTTCAGCCACAAAAAAATAGTTCCTACATAGAAAGGTACTCTGGTTTCTTCAAGGGATATTGTTTCCCATGTAACAAGTATGGACATAAAGCAGCTGATTGTAAAAGGAGGAAGAATAGAAATACTCATTATGATTCTTATGTTTATTTCTCTGGCCACATGAGATGTTATGCTTGTAACAAGTATGGACATGTAGAAAAAGAATGCGGGATGAACAGATCTGGGAAAGTGGACAATTTTCAGCACACAGTTGGAAAGCTCAAGCAAATTTGGAAAAAGAAGGAGGACCGATCAGAAGCATTGCGCAGGAATTCGGACCCTCACTATGGGTCATCCGCTTACGGAAGCTTACTTATACGATTATTTGCGGGAATGATGTGGGAAACATTATGAAGTTTGGTAATCTGTCATCTGGGGAGCAATGTATGATGACTCTCATGGTTGATTTGATTATTCTGGATATGTATTTCTGACAGTGCATCTGGTGTGAAGAAAAGACAGGAACAGAAGGTAAATTTGCAGCAGGAGATGAAGGTGTGAAATTTTCTATATTTCACTTTCCATACGCAGGTTCTGTGAAACAAAGTCGCGTATACACGTAAGTTACATCAGACACAGTCGCGTGTGCATTAATGATAAGATAATTTATCTGATAGCTGAAGATCTGGAGCAGAGGTCCAGGGGGAGCATCAGTCTGACTGCTGATGATTGCACTGTTAGCATGATTCTGGTTATACACATGATAATGAAATGATACATGGGTTCCTGTGTTGAAGATTATGGATGAAGCTTGGTTGCTTTTTGATGAAGAGCATTCGTTGTTGAGATGAAAGACTTATAATTCAAATATGAGGATAAATCGTACAGAGGTTGTTGCTGACGAAGGTGTTCAGGTTACACAAGCTAAGAAGGAGCACTGGTCCAGGGGGATTAGCAGATCATGGTGATGTTGGACCACATGGATGATTGCTTGACACCTACGTGAAGATGTTGTTCTGATATGAGAATCTCTCTTGGAAATATTGTATTAATGCTGCAAAGAATCTGAAGGCTTGGTTACTATTGGGCTGATGCTACAACCGTTGGATGACGCTTGAAGACACCACTATACTATTCTATCTATCTGTAGTCCAGGGAAGCATTAGATATCTCAGAAAAAAATCTGAACACTTTCTTTGCCTCACAAAGAATCAGATCTGGTTGAAATTTAGAAGATGGCATTGGATACGTGGGTTTCATGAAACACAGTCGCGTATATATGCGAGTTCCTGCACAGAAAACCGCGTATGTCTGATTGCTGACAATTCTTGCTTGGAGTCAGCTCTTTTCAGCACAAGTTGCAGTGTTGTTTAGTATCTCTGATATTGTTGGGTATCTCTGGTGGTGTTCCAGTTCTCATATTTCTGTTTCTAATGTTTTGATGAAGATACCTTGATGATTTGTTGGTGAAAATGTTCAGGATGCACAAACTAAGGGGGACCCTTAGTCATATGAAAAGGATGCTTGGATGCACAGTTTCAGGGGGAGCATTAGTTTTGCTGAGTATAATGCATTGCTGGCATTATGGTGGTTCTGATATATGATCTCTCTTGAGGTCTTTTTGGTATTGATTATGAAAAGTCATATTTGTATTTTTGATGAAAAGGTCATGTGGAGACTCATGTTGTAAAATTGTAATATTCAGTCATGTAAGGACTTGTCAATTTTGTAAACCCACTTGGTTGGGTAGCTGAGTAAAATTTGTAAACCCACTTGGTTGGGTAGTTGAATCTCATATGTAAATCCACTTGGATGGATAATTGATGTAAGTATGAGTCCTTGGTGATAGGAAAGTCATTGAGTCATGTACTTCTTTGGAAAATATGTTTGAAGATTCAGCATGAACTCAGGGGGAGCTTGGCCACTTCAGTACATATCAGATCTGCAGAACGTTTCTTCCACATGAGGAGAAAAGGGGGTGAGTATGTTGCTTTTGATCCACCCTTTGCCCTTGATGTCAAAGGGGGAGAGTGACATGGTGTTTGAATGAAGAGAAAGAATGGTGTCAAATATTTGGGAGAGTGACATGGTGTCTTAATGTATCTATCTGTTGTGGTAACCAAACACCATCGTGGTTGCCATCAAGTCCAAAGGGGGAGATTGTTGGAAATATGATGCAGAGTGTTGTCCTTGATGGCAACCCACTGAATGAAGATGAAGACATGCGACTATTGACATGTGTTGTCCTTGATGGCAATCCACCTGATGAAGTTATTCTTGACTTGATGGACTTGGTAAATGATGTAAATATGATGTGATATGATGTTTGTTGACAATATGATGATGAGTGTTGTCCTTGAAAGGCAACCCACTTGATGAAGATGATGACAACTTACTTGATGAAGTTGTGCTTGAGAGAATATGTTCTTGATAAAGAAAATATGATGTATCTACAGTGTGTACAGAAGGCAATGAATAAAGGAATTCAGATTGTGCTCAAAGTATGATGAAAAGAGTATGTCTCTATGTATACACGGATCTGTCTAAGGGAAGTCGCGTATGCACGCGGAAAAGAACGTTCCAAGTCGCGTATGGGTAAAAGCGCTCAAAAAGTGCAAAACCAAGGGTAACCATGGTATTATTTTGGCTCTGGTATTGAAAAAGGGCCCGTGGTATTGAAAAGGGCTAAGTAGTATTCGAAGGATAAACCTATATAAGGAGAAGAAATTCATTGTGCAAATCATGAGTGTGGGTGCAAGATGTCTGAGCGTGAATGAATACTTCTCTGTGAAGTATATCTGTATTGAAAGGGTAAAGGTTTGATGATAGATCTGAATCTATGATGCACCTATGAAGAAATGATGAAGCGGGAGATCTAGATCTGAAATGTATCTGTACTTGCTAGATCTGTTTATGAAGTGATTAGATCTGAAATAAGGCGAACATCTGTCTGAAGTAAAAGGGTAAATCTGAACTGATTGTCTGATCTGAAGAAGTATGCTGCTCTATAATGATTGAAGATCTATACGCTACTTCACCGCGGAGGAAGCGCGTATATACGCGGCTTCGCTGAAGATAAAGCGCGTATGCGCAATGAAATATGCATTGAGGTATACGCTTGTTGATGTGGACGAAAGTGCGTATATACGCGACATCAGTAAAGGGAAAGCGCGTATGCAAACTAGGGTTTGCTGAAGCAAGGGGTATGAAATATCTGATCTATTCTGCTGTGTTTTTTATATATACGATCTGTGTTGATAAGTATCATTGATGATGTATGTTTGTGTAAATGTATGAAGAGGGTCCAGTCTGAAAATATGATGAAATGTGGCCTACAAGTATTTTTCTATTGAAGTTGTTGGATCCATTATGAAAATTGATGAAACGTGGTCTAAAGGGGTGCTGAGGGTTGTAACCTTCAGTCAGGGGGTTGTAGCTCCCTTCCAGGTGAGGCTGGTAAACGAGATCAGGGGGTCGTAGCTCCCTTCCAGGAGAGGCTGGTAAACGAGTTAGGGGGTTGGAGCTCCTTCCGGAAATTTATTAAACCGGCGCGAGGTGGAGTGCTGCGTCTTTGGGATGCAATCTCGCCTTGACACATTTGTTGTAAGATGTTTTCTCTATAATAAAATATTGAAGGGTGAGCAACTGCAGCGGTGGTTTTCTCCCGACTTGGGTTTCCACCTAAAAATCTTGGTGTTCATGTGTGATGCTTATGTGTGATGATTTATTCTGTTCTTACTGCACATGTTTATTGTTTACTGAACATCTAATGAATGAATGATATAAGTGAAGAATTAATGACATAATTGGATCTCTGTGTATACGAGAGTTTTATGAAAGATATACGCGTGTATACGCTAGTTGGCTTCAGAGAAGTAGCGTATGGGTTTTAGTGAATGGAAAAGTAAAAAGTTTTCAGTTTGCCCTGAATACTGATTCACCCCCCCCCCCCTATCAGTATTTCTCCCAACAATTGGTATCAGAGGGTGGTCCTTCTGCAGAAGCTTGATCGCTTGAAGGAGATTCGTCGCAATGGGAAGGAAGCAAAAGAAGAAGGCTACTGAAAAGGAGATATCTCAGAAAACATGTGCAGCAGAAAATGAAGAAGACGAAACAGGTATTGATTGTTGTTCTTGTGATAAACTTTCCTGTGCATGCAATGGTGAATATAGTGAAAGTAAAGTTTTAGATCTAAAGGAAGCTATCAAGAAAATTGAAGATCAACAAAGATCCTTTAATAAAAGCGAAGCTATGTACAAAGAGTTAATCTCTAGAATGAAAGAACAGATGAACAAGTATCAAAGGTTGTATGACAATGTAACCAATCAATGTAAGGGACTTGAAGTAGAAAACGTTTCTCTAAAAACAGATCTGGAAAAATCGAAAAGGAAGAATAAAGGTCTCGAAGTTGGAATCATCACTCTACAAGAAAAACTTGAAGCATCAAGTAAGAAGAGTGAGGAACCTCTACAACCATTTGAATATGAAGAACTTGGAGCAAAAATCTGGTCTGTCATAGAAGAATCTCTACAAGCAGATCTTGAAGAATCAAACAAGAAGAATGCAAGACTTGAAGCAGAAATCATTTCCCTCAAAGAAGACCTGGATAAATCAAATAAGAAGAATGAAGGCCTTGAAGCATAAATCATCTCTCTCAAAAGGGTTCTAGAAGAATCAAACAAGAAGAATGCAAGACTTGAAGCATAAATTGTCTCCCTCAAAGAAGATCTCGAAGCATCGAAGAAGAAGAATGAAGAGCTGCAACAAACATGTAAAGTAAACGAAAATTGGTTGAAAGAAGAGATTCTAAATCTGAAGGATCAAGTAGAAGATGGAAGAAGGAAAGAAGAAAGCATGACAAAGCAATGTCAAGCCTTGGAGGTTGAGGTAAACATTCTCAAAGGTAAATTAGAAGAAAAGGTTAGAATTTTGAGGTTTCAAGATAGTACTAAGATTCTGGATAATATTCTTAGTAGTCAAAGGTCTCCTTCTATCAAACATGGTATTGGTTTCCATGAAACTATTAAAGGTGAATCTAGCTCACAAGGAAGTGCTAAAAATTCAGAGGCAGTCAATGCAAAACCTGAAGTGTTGAAAGAAACAAAAGGTCAACCAACAATGATGAAATCTCAAAGGAAATCATTCAATAATGTTGAATGTTTCAAATGTAATAATTATGGGCATGTTGCAGCAAATTGCAGGAGTAGATCATTTCAGCCACAAACAAATAGTTCCTACATAGAAAGGTACTCTGGTTTCTTCAAGGGATATTGTTTCTCATGTAACAAGTATGGACATAAAGCAGCTGATTGTAAAAGGAGGAAGAATAGAAATACTCATTATGATTCCTATGTTTATTTCTCTGGCCACATGAGATGTTATGCTTGTAACAAGTATGGACATGTAGAAAAAGAATGCAGGTTGAACAGATCTAAGAAAGTGGACAATTTTTAGCACACAGTTGGAAAGCTCAAGCAAATTTGGAAAAAGAAGGAGGACCGATCAGAAACGTAGGGAATTTAGACCCTACTGCAGTCATCCGCTTCTGGAAGCTTACTTCTCTGATTGACTGCAGGAATGATGTGGGATACATTATGAGATTTAGTAATGTATTGTCATAAGGGGAGCAATGTATGATGACTCTCATGGTTGATTTGATTATTCTGGATATGTATTTCTGACAGTGCATCTGGTGTGAAGAAAAGACAGGAACAGAAGGTAAATTGGCAGGAGGAGATGAAGGTGTGAAATTTTCTATATTTCACTTTCCATATGCAGTTTCTGTGAAACAAAGTCGCGTATACACGCAAGTTACATCAGACACAGTCGCGTGTGCATTAATGATAAGAGAATTTATCTGATAGCTGAAGATCTGGAGCAGAGGTCCAGGGGGAGCATCAGTCTGACTGCTGATGATTGCACTGTTAGCATGATTCTGGTTATACACATGATAATGAAATGATACATGGGTTCCTGTGTTGAAGATTCTGGATGAAGCCTGGTTGCTTTTTGATGAAGAGCATTCGTTGTTGAGATGAAAGACTTATAATTCAAAGATGAGGATAAATCGTACAGAGGTTGTTGTTGACGAAGGTGTTCAGGTTACACAAGCTAAGAAGGAGCACTGGTCCAGGGGGATTAGCAGATCATGGTGATGTTGGACCACATGGATGATTTCTTGACACCTACGTGAAGATGTTGTTCTGATATGAGAATCTCTCTTGGAAAGATTGTATTAATGCTGCAAAGAATCTGAAGGCTTGGTTACTATTGGGCTGATGCTACAACCGTTGGATGACGCTTGAAGACACCACTACACTATTCTATCTATCTGTAGTCCAGGGAAGCATTCAGATATCTCAGAAAAAAAGCTGAACACTGTCTTTGCCTCACAAAGAATCAGATCTGGTTGAAATTTAGAAGATGGCATTGTATACGCGGGTTTCATGAAACACAGTCGCGTATATATGCGAGTTCCTGCACAGAAAACCGCGTATGTCTGATTGCTGACAATTTTTGCTTGGAGTCAGCTCTTTTCAGCACAAGCTGCAGTGCTGTTTAGTATCTCTGATATTGTTGGGTATCTCTGGTGGTGTTCCAGTTCTCATATTTCTGTTTCTAATGTTTTGATGAAGATGCCTTGATGATTTGTTGGTGAAAGTGTTCAGGATGCACAAACTAAGGGGGAGCCTTAGTCATATGAAAAGGATGCTTGGATGCACAGTTTCAGGGGGAGCATTATTTTTGCTGAGTATAATGCATTGCTGGCATTATGGTGGTTCTGATATATGATCTCTCTTGAGGTCTTTTTGGTATTGATTATGAAAAGTCATATTTGTATTTTTGATGAAAAGGTCATGTGGAGACTCATGTTGTAAAATTGTAATATTCAGTCATGTAAGGACTTGTCAATTTTGTAAACCCACTTGGTTGGGTAGCTGAGTAAAATTTGTAAACCCACTTGGTTGGGTAGTTGAATCTCATATGTAAATCCACTTGGATGGATAATTGATGTAAGTATGAGTCCTTGGTGATAGGAAAGTCATTGAGTCATGTACTTCTTTGGAAAATATGTTTGAAGATTCAGCATGAACTCAGGGGGAGCTTGGCCACTTCAGTACATATCAGATCTGCAGAACGTTTCTTCCACATGAGGAGAAAAGGGGGTGAGTATGTTGCTTTTGATCCACCCTTTGCCCTTGATGTCAAAGGGGGAGAGTGACATGGTGTTTGAATGAAGAGAAAGAATGGTGTCAAATATTTGGGAGAGTGACATGGTGTCTTAATGTATCTATCTGTTGTGGTAACCAAACACCATCATGGTTGCCATCAAGTCCAAAGGGGGAGATTTTTGGAAATATGATGCAAAGTGTTGTCCTTGATGGCAACCCACTAAATGAAGATGAAGACATGCGACTATTGACATGTGTTGTCCTTGATGGCAAACCACCTGATGAAGTTATTCTTGACTTGATGGACTTGGTAAATGATGTAAATCTGATGTGATATGATGTTTTTTGACAATATGATGCTGAGTGTTGTCCTTGAAAGGCAACTCACTTGATGAAGATGATGGCAACTTATTTGATGAAGTTGTGCTTGCTAGAATATGTTCTTAATGAAGAAAATATGATGTATCTACAGTGTGTACAGAAGGCAATGAAGAAAGGAATTCAGAATGTGCTCAAAGTATGATGAAAAGAGTATGTCTCTATGTATACGTGGATCTGTCTAAGGGAAGTCGCGTATGCACGCGGAAAAGAACGTTCCAAGTCGCGTATGGGCAAAAGCGCTCAAAAAGTGCAAATCCAGGGGCCCGTGGTATTGAAGGCTCATGGTATTGGTTTGGCTCATGGTATTGAAAAAGGGGCCCGTGGTATTGAAGGCTCGTGGTATTGTTTTGGCTCGTGGTATTGAAAAAGGATAAACCTATATAAGGAGAAGAAATTCATTGTGCAAATCATGAGTGAGGGTGCAAGATGTCTGAGCTTGAATGAATACTTCTCTGTGAAGTATATCTGTATGGAAAGGGTAAAGGTTTGATGATAGATCTGAATCTATGATGCACCTATGAAGAAATGATGAAGCGAGATATCTAGATCTGAAATGTATCTGTATTTGCTAGATCTGTTTATGGAGTGATTAGATCTGTGATGAGGCGAACATCTGTCTGAAGTAAAAGGGTAAATATGAACTGAATATCTGATCTGAAGAAGTATGCTGCTCTATAATGATTGAAGATCTATACGCTACTTCGCCGCAGAGGAAGCGCGTATATACGCGGCTTCGCTGAAGATAAAGCGCGTATGCGCAATGAAATATACACAGAGGTATACGCTGGTTTGTGTGGACGGAAGCGCGTATATACGCGACATCAGTAAAGGGAAAGCGCGTATGCAAACTAGGGTTTGCTGAAGCAAGGGGTATGAAATATCTGATCTGTTCTGCTGTGTTTCTGCTATCTGATCTGAGTTGATAAGTATCTGTTGATGATGTATGTTTGTGCTTAAAAGTATGGAAAGGGTCCAGTATGAAAATATGATGAAACGTGGCCTGCAAGTGTTGTTCTATTGAAGTTGATGGATCCAGTGTAAAAATTGATGAAACGTGGTCCAAGGTGGTGCTGAAGGTTGTAGCCTTCAGTCAGGGGGTTGTAGCTCCCTTCCCGGGAGAGGTACAGTAGCTTAGTCGAGGACCCATGAGTGCCCTTCCGGGGAGAGGTGATTGACGAGTCGGGAGTTGGAGCTCCCTTCGGAGAGGGTGGTAAGCAGCGCGAGGCGGGTGCACAACGTCTTTGATGTGATGCGTGCGACACATATTTTTGTAAGATGTTTTCTCTATAATAAAATATTGAAGGGTGAACAGCTATGAGGCGGTGTTTTTCTCCCGACTTGGGTTTCCACCTAAAATCCTGGTGTTTATGTGTGTTGCTTATGTGTGATGGTTTATTCTGTTATTACTGCACATGCTTACTGTTAACTAAAAATCTGATGAATGAATGATGCATAGACCTAAGTAAAGAAATAAATGCATAATAAGATCTCTGTGTATACGCGAGTTTTTATGAGGATATCCGCATGTATACGCTACTTGGCTTCATCGAAGTAGCATATGGGTTTTAAAAGAATGAAAAATTAAAAAGTTTAGAATATGCGATATCTTGATTCACCCCCCCCCCCCTCTGAGTATTTTCCCAACAATTGGTATCGGAGAATTGGTCCTTAAGGAAGCGATCGCTTGAAGGAGATCGATCGCAATGGCAAAGAAGCAAAAGAAGAAGGCTACTGAAAAGGAGATATCTCAGAAAACATGTGCAGCAGAAAATGAAGAAGATGAAACAGGTATTGATTGTTGTTCTTGTGATAAACTTTCCCGTGCATGCAATGGTGAAGATAGTGAAAGTAAAGTTTTAGATCTAAAGGAAGCTATCAAGAAAATTGAAGATCAACAAAGATCATTTAATAAAAGCGAAGCTATGTACAAAGAGTTAATCTCTAGAATGAAAGATCAGATGAACAAGTATCAAAGGTTGTATGACAATGTAACCAATCAATGTAAGGGACTTGAAGAAGAAAACGTTTCTCTAAAAACAGATCTGGAAAAATCAAAAGGGAAGAATAAAGGTCTTGAAGTTGGAATCATCACTCTACAAACAAAACTTGAAGCATCAAGTAAGAAGGGTGAGGAACCTCTACAACCATTTGAATATGAAGAACTTGGAGCAAAAATCTGGTCTGTCATGGAAGAATCTCTACAAGCAGATCTTGAAGAATCAAACAAGAAGAATGCAAGACTTGAAGCAGAAATCGTCTCCCTCAAAGAAGACCTGGATAAATCAAATAAGAAAGAAGGGAGGCCTTGAAGCGAGAAATCGCTATCACATCCGGGTTCTAGAAGAATCAAACAAGAAGAATGCAAGACTTGAAGTAGAAATTGTCTCCCTCAAAGAAGATCTCGAAGCATCAAACAAGAAGAATGAAGAGCTGCAGCAAACATGTGAAGACAATGAAAATTGGTTGAAAGAAGAAATCCTAAATCTGAAGGATTAAGTAGAAGATGGAAGAAGGAAAGAAGAAAGCTTGACAAAGAAATGCCAAGACTTGGAGGTTGAGGTAAACATTCTCAAAGGTAAATTAGAAGAAAAGATTAAACTTTTGAGGTTTCATGATAGTACTAATATATTGGACAATATTCTAAGTAATCAAAGGTCTCCTTCTATCAAACATGGTCTTTGTTTCCATGAAACTATTAAAGGTGAATCTAGCTCACAAGGGAGTGCTAAAAATTCAGAGGTAGTCAATGCAAAACCTGAAGTGTTGAAAGAAACAAAAGCTCAACCAACAATCATGAATTCTCAAAGGAATTCATTCAATAATGTTGAATGTTTTAAATGTCATAATTATGTTGCGGCAAATTAGGTTGTAGATCATTTGGCCACAAACAAATAGTTCCTACATGAAAGGTACTACGGGTTTCTTCAAGGGATATTGTTTCTCATGTAACAAGTATGGACATAAAGCGCTGATTGTAAAGGAGGAAGAATAGAAATACTCATTATGATTCTTATGTTTATTTCTCTGGCCACATGAGATGTTATGCTTGTAACAAGTATGGACATGTAGAAAAAGAATGCGGGTTGAACAGATCTAAGAAAGTGGACAATTTTCAGCACACTATTAGGAAGTTCAAGCTAATTTGGAAAAGGAAGGAGGACCAATCAGAAACGTAGGGAATTCTGACCCTACTGCAGTCATCCGCTTCTGAAGCTTACTTCTCTGATTGACTGCAGGAATGATGTGGGATACATTATCAGATTTAGTAATGTATCGTCACAAGGGGAGCAATGTATGATGTCTCTCATGGTTGATTTGATTATTCTGGTTATATGTATTTCTGACAGTGCCTCTGGTGTGAAGAAAAGACAGGAACAGAAGGTAAAATTGCAGGAGGAGATGAAGGTGTGAAATTTTCTATATTTCACTTTCCATATGCGGGTTATATGAAACAAAGTCGCGTATACACGCGAGTTACAGCAGACACAGCTGCGTATGCATTAATGATAAGAGAATTTATCTGATAGCTGAAGATATGGAAACGGAAGGTCGGGAACATCGATACGGCTGGCCCGATGATTTCTTGTTAGCATGATTAAGTTGCTCATGATAATGAAATAGTCATGGGTTCTGTGTTGAAGATTGGATGAAGCCTGGTTTGCTTTTTGATGAAAGAGCATTCGTTGTTGAGATGAAAGACTTATAATTCAAAGATGAGGATAAATCGTACGAGAGGTTGTTGTTGTGAAGGTGTTCGGGTTACACAAGCTAAGAAGAACCTTGGTCCCGGGGGGATTAGCAGTCATGGTGATGTTGGACCACATGGATGATTTCTTGTCACCTATGTGAAGATGTTGTTCTGATATGAGAATCTCTCTTGGAAAGATTGTATTGATGCTGCAAAGAATCTGAAGACTTGGTTACTATTGTGTTGATGCTACAACAATTGGATGACGCTTGAAGACACCACTACACTATTCTATCTATCTGTAGTCCAGGGAAGCATTCAAATATCTCAGAAAGAAGCTGAACACTGTCTTTTCCTCACAGAGAATCAGATCTGGTTGAAATTTAGAAGATGGCATTGGATACGCGGGCTTCATGAAACACAGTCGCGTATATATCTGAGTTCTACTGAAAGAAGCTTAGCCGACATGTCGATTCTTGACAATTTTGCCCAGGTGGCTATTTTCGACACATTTCTTGATCTTCATTTGGTATCCCTGATACTGTTTGGTATCCCTGGTGGTGTTCCAGTTCTCATAATTTTGTTTCTAATGTTTTGATGAAGATGCCTTGATGATTTGCTGGTGGAAGTTTTCAGGTTGCACAAGCAAAGGGGGAGCCTTGGTCACATTGAAAGGATGTTTGGATGCACATTTTCAGGGGGAGCCCTAGCCTTGTTGAGTATAATGCATTGTTGGCATTATGATGATTCTGAAATGTGATCTCTTTCTTGAGATATTTTTGGTATTGGTCTTGAAAAGTCATATTTGTATTTTGATGAAAAGGTCATGTTGAGACCTATGATGTAAATTTGTAATATTCATTCATGTAAGGACTTGTTCAAATTTGTAAACCCACTTTGTTGGGTAGTTGAGTCAAAATTGTGTAAACCCACTTGGTTGGGTATTTGAGTCTCATATATAAATCCACTTGGTTGGATCTTTGATGTAAGTATGAGTCCTTGGTGATAGGAAAGTCATAGAGTCATGTACTTCATTGAAAACTATGTTTGAAGTTTCAGCATGAACTCAGAGGGAGCATGGTAACTTCTGTGCACATCAGATCTACAGTGCCCTTATATCTACATAAGGAGAAAACAACCTTGTGTTGGTTTTGATCCACCCTTTTCCCTTGATGTCAAAGGGGGAGAGTGACATGGTGTTTGAATAAGGGAAGAATATCATGTATCCATCTGTTGTGGTGATCAAACACCATCATGGTTGCCATCAAGTCCAAAGGGGGAGATTGTTGGAAATATGATGCAGAGTGTTGTCCTTGATGGCAACCCACTGAATGAAGATGAAGACATGCGACTGTTGACATGTGTTGTCCTTGATGGAAAACCACCCGATGAAGTTATTCTTGACTTGATGGACTTGGTAAATGATGTAAATCTGATGTGATATGATGTTTGTTGACAATATGATGATGAGTGTTGTCCTTGAAAGGCAACCCAGTTGATGAAGATGATGACAACTTACTTGATGAAGTTGTGCTTGAGAGAATATGTTCTTGATAAAGAAAATATGATGTATCTACAGTGTGTACAGAAGGCAATGAAGAAAGGAATTCAGATTGTGCTAAAGTATGATGAAAAGAGTATGTCTCTATGTATACGCGGATCTGTCTAAGGGAAGTCGCGTATGCACGCGGAAAAGAACGTTCCAAGTCGCGTATGGGTAAAAGCGCTCAAAAAGTGCAAAACCAAGGGTAACCACCATGGTATTATTTTTGCTCATGGTATTGAAAAAGGGGCCCGTGGTATTGAAGGCTCGTGGTATTGGTTTGGCTCGTGGTATTGAAAAAGTGGCCCGTGGTATTGAAAAAGGATAAACCTATATAAGGAGAAGAAATTCATTGTGCAAATCATGAGTGTGGGTGCAAGATGTCTGAGCTTGAATGAATACTTCTCTGTGAAGTATATCTGTATGGAAAGGGTAAAGGTTTGATGATAGATTTGAATCTATGATGCACCTATGAAGAAATGATGAAGCGGGAGATCTAGATCTGAAATGTATCTGTACTTGCTAGATCTGTTTATGAAGTGATTAGATCTGAAATAAGGCGAGCATCTGTCTGAAGTAAAAGGGTAAATCTGAACTGATTGTCTGATCTGAAGTAGTATGCTGCTCTATAATGATTGAAGATCTATACGCTACTTCGCCGCGGAGGAAGCGCGTATATACGCGGCTTCGCTGAAGATAAAGCGCGTATGCGCAATGAAATATGCATTGAGGTATACGCTTGTTGATGTGGACGAAAGCGCGTATATACGCGACATCAGTAAAGGGAAAGCGCGTATGCAAACTAGGGTTTGCTGAAGCAAGGGGTATGAAATATCTGATCTATTCTGCTGTGTTTCTGCTATCTGATCTGTGATGATAAGTATCTGTTGATGATGTATGTTTGTGCTTAAAAGTATGGAAAGGGTCCAGTCTGAAAATATGATGAAATGTGGCCTGCAAGTGGTGTTCTATTGAAGTTGTTGGATCCAGTATGAAAATTGATGAAACGTGGTCCAAGGTGGTGCTGAAGGTTGTAGCCTTCAGTCAGGGGGTTGTAGCTCCCTTCCAGGTGAGGCTGGTAAACGAGATCGGGGGGTCGTAGCTCCCTTCCAGGAGAGGCTGGTAAACGAGTCAGGGGGTTGGAGCTCCCTTCCCGGAGAGGCTGGTAAACGAGCGCAGGTGGGTGCCTGCGTGCTGGTCAAGTCTGCGCCAGCACATATGTTGTAAGATGTTTTCTCTATAATAAAATATTGAAGGCTGAGCAACTGCAGCGGTGGTTTTCTCCCGACTTGGGTTTCTACCTAAAAATCCTGGTGTTCATGTGTGATGCTTTGTGTGATGGTTTATTCTGTTCTTACTGCACATGTTTACTATTTATAGAACATCTAATGAATGAATTATGGAATGATATAAGTGAAGAACTAATGGCATAATTAGATCTCTGAGTATACGCGAGTTTTATGAAGGATATCCACGTGTATACGCTACTTGGCTTCATCAAAGTAGCGTATGGGTTTTAAGGAATGAAAAAGTAAAAAGTTTAGAATATGCAGTAAATACTGATTCACCCCCCCCCCTCTCAGTATTTTTCCCAACAAGTTGAAGAGAAGACTATTATATGAAAAATTCTTAGAACATTACCAAGTAGATTCAACCCAAAGGTATCGGTCTTAGAATACAGTGAAAATCTAAACAAACTCAGGAAAGAGGAATTACATGGAATTCTAATAGCATATGAAATGAAACTTGATGAAGAAGAGGGTACTTCACATCTAGAAACTGCGTTCATTGCATCTAAGAAAACCAATAAGGACAAACAAAATTCAATTGAAAAGACATGCACCTGCAAGTGTGAAGAAAATGGAGATGATGAAGAATGTCTTTCAGATGAAGAATATGCTTAATTCACAAGAAAACTAAAAATTGGTAAGGAAAAATTCAAAGGTCAACTTCTATTAATATGTTTTGGTTGTGGTCAGGTTGGGAATTTCGCACCAAAATTTCCAAACAGAAGTGACAGAAACTCAAAAGGAAAGAAAGGATTTAAGAAATTCAACAAGCAAGGTAAGAAAAAGGATCCAAAAGAAACTTTCTCTCTAAAGAAAATAGATCAGCATCCATTGAAGACAATGATAGTGAAGAAGAAGCCAATGAGAGAGTATTATTTGTGGCCAAGCACAATAAACAAGAGGTATCAAACAATGAAGAAGAAGGGTTGACCATAGGATAATTTTCTAAGGAGGCAATCAGGCTCATAAAAGAGCTCAATTCTAAGAAGATTCATTCCAATACTCTTGAAGAACAAGTTCAAGGTCTCAAAATTGAAGTTGAAGAACACAAATGCATTAAAGAGTCACTTCAAAATAAGTTAGAATCTAGAAAAGCATTCTTCTCCAACTCCCTCTGGATGTTTGCTCCAATGCTCGAGATTATTCGATAGTCAACTGAATAGATGTCCCAACACCTAATGAGATAAAACTCACCCTAGCACCAGATCCCATCCAGACCCAAATCCCCCTATCATAGTAGATGACCCAGAGAAGATTCTGTGGCAAGCTTCCGAAACTGACCATCTAGCTACTGGTAGATCCATCCGTAAAACAAGATCAGTACCTAAACATCTCACTATCCTACTAGATTCACCTTTTGAATTAGAGTCGTCAAAAACTCTTTTCAGAAGCAAGTCGCATAGTAAGATAAACTTTGACGATATTGAACCCCTAGACCAACCACAGAGTCATAGTAGAGAAGCCTCACAGTATACTACCCCCCCCCCCGACTTTCGGCTTCTCCATCACTTTGGCTCCTACCATCCCGGATCCTGCTCAAAACCGGATCACTAGTCCAGGATTCATCGCCACACTGTTCGAGCCACCTCGGCTCATCCCACTAGTCCTCATCTTGTACATCATCCATTAGCTCCCGTTATCGCTCCACAGTACGCACCTTTGGTGTTGCCACGCCCTTGGCCTTTGGCTCTCTCCCAAAGAAATATCAAGACAAAATCCCACACTTTACGGAGAAGACACCACCACACCTCAACAAAATATAAGTAGGATCAGTGATGCTTTTGAATACCTGGAGGTACAAGACGAGGCCGTCAGAATGAGAATATTCGCCCAAAGCTTGGGTGGAGAACCCAAAACATGGTTCAAAATCTTATCTCCAAACAACATCCACAACATGCCAGAACTATGTCAAGTCTTCAGAAATAGGTGGGAAGTCTAAAAGAACCCTATTCAAATCTTGTCAGAATATAACAACCTAAAACGGGAAAATGGGGAAAGTGTCCAGGCTTACTGCACTGGTTCAATAGTGTGTATAACTCCCTCCCACTTCATTTCAAACCCCCACTTGGTTTAGCCTTGGAAAAATTCCCTAAGGGTTTCGATCCGGACATGACATATCATCTGAGAGACAAACATCCCCTACCTTAGAGTAAATGCAACAAATAGCCATAAAAGCAGATGCCAACTTAGCAGAAAAAAGAGCTAGGACTAGATCAGAAAGAAAGGTTACATATAAGGACAAGGTCTCCACTTCATCACCTTCCCTAGATCCTAGAATAGATGACTTAGTCAAAACCATGGCCAAAATGTGGGAAAGGATAAATGAAAAGGCCCCTGTTAGGGACAACCAGCCAAACCCTCCAAATAGAAACCGAAACCAAAATTTTAGAAGGGAGCACCCTCAAAACAGACCAAGGGAAAATGACCAACAAATTAGGCCACCATTCAATGAAAATTATGTGGAAGAAGAGGATAGGGATACAAAACCCATTGATGAAAGTCATTTGAACCTTATAGGGTCTGATAATGAGAGTGAGGTGTACCTCACAGAAGAAGAACAAGCATTCTTTTCTCCTAATCAGGATGAGGCCAACTATGAAGATCTCGACGACCCTGCCATAGATTTTCAAAATGCGATAATAGAAGCTCACCGGAAATATGACCTTAGAAGCAAAAGAAACCAAGATAATTCCAAGAAAGGTAACTCAGATACTGCTAAAACCCCTAATACCATCCTTAGGAAAGCAGTAACGATCACAATGGGACTCTGAGTTAGTCATCAGTATTTTTCTCTTGTTGGTGATGACTAAATCTATAGCTGAGTTTTCTAGAAGCTGATCTCCATATGTCAATTTGTCATCTAGAAAACCCTCATAAAACTTTTTTTTCCCTCCTACTTTTCAGTCCTCCCATGTCAAGGTGAAACCTCATTATCACTATCCTACCCAGCCTCAGCCATACTAGTTTTCCCATCAGCACTAAAAGGACAATCTAAATTTGTTCAAAAAACCTCCCTTAAGTTAGGAAGTGGCGCTTTAATGCATCTCACCCTTGGCAAACATCTAATAGCCAAAAAACCTCCATCTGCTACAGACCAGTCATAACAGACCTTCCACTCTTCTAATGAAATTGATCAAAGCCCTAAGTCGCGCCACTTACACACTCCTAAGTCTCATCAATTCATAGACCACAGTCTCAAGCTGATTTTAGGTGTTTTACAGTGTTTTATGGATTTTACAAAGACAGGAAACATGTCATCATCTCAGGAGAAAATTCTTGAATCCACATTTAGAAGAAAAACTGCTTCTCAATGTAAACATGACCCTGAGATACATCTGCAGGGTAAGGAGTTACTCATCAAACTCTTACAGCTTCATTCAGCCTGATAGCACAGTAAAAGAAAGACAACACTGTCAAATAGACTTGTAATTTTTCATGGCCAAGAACCTCCTTCATCTATAAGCAGAGGGTTAAGGCGCCTCCTCATCTACAAGTAGAGGGTGATGGCCAGTGATGACTTGAACAATTGAAAGATGACTGTAAGCACAGGTTTGTTTTAATAAACAGTGAAACAGTAACTAAAAGTTTCTAAGGGAAAGTGATAATCAAGAACAGGGCTAAGATCAGAAAATGTTCAAGTCAAGAGAAAGCAAATTTTTTTAGGTATTGTGTCCTAAGAAAGAGGATCATTTGAAGTTTCAGGCATCATCAGTATTTCACAACAAGAAGAGACCCCATTAATCAAAGCTATTATAACAAAACATCTCTGCAGGGGTCCTAGTATGAATGGCTTAAATCAGTGCTGAGAAGGAAGATACTTCAGTAAAAAGGACCTCTGTGTACTCTTATGTTTCTGTTGGGTTGTGGAATGTAGCCTATGGTTTCTAGATATACATAGAGGAAAATGATGCAAGTGGTGTACAACCCCAGAAATAAACCATCTTGATGTCATTCAAAGAGCCAGTTGCATCCACAGCCAAGCAACCCCTGTCATCTGATTAGATTTACACTGCAGACAAGATTATATCATAAATACCCAGAGAAAAAATGTATTTGATCCAGTTTGTCTCTTGCAAACAGGTATACAAGCTCATCATATGCAAAGGGAACTTTGGCATACCTTCAGACTCTGGAGAGAAGTTCAGAACAGATATGGGCATGTTCATTATTTAAGGGCCCAAGGTACCATAACAAGTGCAAGTTGAGTAAAGGGTGAGGTGTTGGAAAAAGCACCTTTTTAAGGTAGAGAATGATAAAACATATGTAGATGCATCTGTATTTTCACACCTGGCAGTCAAGTCAGTTTCACAATAGGGCCCTGTCACCTTTTAGAGCATCCAGAGTAAACACATTTGTTTAAAGTTTAAAAAAGAAAATCCACTTCATCGCAAAATGGCAAAGGCGCTTCATAACTCCTTGGTGCATTATTGGGCTAAAGTTACATTCTGAAAAGGGTATTCTAGAGTCAACAGTGGCAGATTTTCACCTTCAAGTAAAGCACAACAAGGCCTTTTTACCTAAAACACATTTCTCACTATGCTATATTTTCAAAAAAATCAAACTTCACCTTTTATCAAATATCGGTGCAAGTGGTCGTTTAAAGCTTGTCAAATGGTTTTCAAACCCTCCACCAAGTGAATGAGAAAGAGCTCGAATTTTTCCACTTTAAAAGGGTTAAGGACTGCTGTTGATCCATTTTTCAAAATCCCTCAAGCACGAGCAAAACACCTTTGCTGCCCTTGAGATCAAACAAGGAGGGTTTTGAGCAATTTATAAAGGTTTTTGAAAGTTTAAATTGCGCGGCGCGCCTGTAGATGTGCGTGGTGCGCTCAGAGGCAGAAATACACTAGCATACAACTGTGGCGCGGCGTGCCTATAAGTGCGCGTGGCACGCCTGTGCGCGACGGTTGCAGTGACCCGATAGAGCCACCCAACAGCCCATGTGCGCGGCGCTTTCTCGTTCAAACGCGCCGCGTTTGTTGTTGCGTCTCCAACCGCCTTCAAAGTAATTCCAACTCTCAGAGCAAGGTTTTCCACCGTCTTTTAAGGTATTTTGTCTTCCACCCTTACAATTTTCGAATTGCTAGACAATGTTTAAGGCAATAAGGGCCATGGTGGAAGTCAAGATTTTTTTTTTTTTTTTTTTAAGTAAATGTTTTAAAAGAGAATAATATTCGGTTGAGGTTAGAGGTTGATTCTGGCTTCAAAGAGCCTATAGACTACCCTCCAAACAAGGGTAAGAGATGGAGACACTGTGTTAAGGCAGAAACTCAGTGTTTGCAAATTGAGACAGTGGCCCTAATTTTCAAACCACAGTAATCATCCACATATAACTTGGTCATCATTCAAAGTTTTTTTCAGTGTGCTGAAGAGCAGAATCAAGGCTTCTTTCTTGACCATAAACAGATTCTAGTATATGAAACTGTGAGTTTCCACTTGGAAGTATCGACAGAGTTGTGAGAGAAGATTGGTAAATGCAGGGGCAATGTCTTGATGAGAAGAAGTGTTTGCTCACTACAAAGCTGTTGTGCTGTCCTCAAAACACCTAGGGCCATGTCACCTTGCACCATCACAGTAACCTTTTAACTGTGTATCTTTTGTTGACTGTGTTATGCTCTTAAATATGCTTGTTGAGAGACATACAAGACTGGGAAGGCCACATTTTAAGGACCAGAGGTTTTGTATTGAGAGAGATATTGTGCACAAACATCCAAAAACATTATTTCCTTATCAAAACAGTGGGATTGACAGAGTTTAGCTTAAAGAAGGCATTTTAAAGATAGTGAGACAGTTTGGTGCTTCAAAAGCATATTTAGCCCAAAATTCCACCCAGGCAAGACAGCAGAAGTGGTTTACACAAGAGATATGAGCCAATTTCTACTGAGGAGGTCAATGCACATCCATCCATCCTCTTCAATTTTCATGAGGTAGGTTGTTTGGACTTCTGCCAGAGAGTACAGGAGGTCAAAAGTTTCTCGCCCTTGACACACCTATGCGCCTTGAGGTTCCAAAGAAAACATTTCTAGGTAGCAGGCCTTGATTTCAAGTTTTCCCCGAGGTATGTATCCAAGGCAACTAAAATCCCATACATTGGCGAAAAATGGTTCAAGCAAGCCTATCTAGACTTGGATGACTACAAGCCTTTCATCAAGCCCGAGCACAGAGAAACATGCACTCCTATTTTTCCTTTCTCTCATCTTCTTGCTAGCTATGCTCCTCTTATGAAGATCATAATGAAATATTTCACCTGTGAAGGGAGATTCTCCTGAGTGTATGCATACCACATTCGACTGTTGATGCACTTCACTAGAACCAAACAGATCAATCTTCCTTACTTCTTGTGTAAAAGTATTGAGAAAATGGCCTCTTCTGTCTAGAAAAAGCCTCCATCACAGCAAGTAGCTTCTCTATGCCATCATTCTCTGATTAAAATCATCATCCTTCACCAGCTAGAGAAGAAAGAGGTTTCATGGGATGTTTTGATTAGTCATCCAGATTTCTCTGCTGTCCCTCTGGTCGATACATCTCCCACATCACCTATTCATCGCCCCTCACCTTCCTCTAGCAGAGCCACTCCTAGAAAGCTCAAATTCACTACAGAACAGTCAAAGGAGCATGAAGAAGGAGAGGGAAGTGGACAACAAGAAGAGGAAGGGCATGAGCAAGAAGAAAGGGATGAAGAGCAGCAAACTGAAGATGAAGAACAGCAGCAGGACAGTGGTGATGGTTAGCAGCAGGAGAAAGAAGAAAAGAGTGTTGAACAACATCATCTCAATGATGATGAACAGCAGGGACAAGAGGAAGAGCAGCAACTTGATTTTGTTGTTCAAGGGCAGCAGGTTGAACTACAAATTGAACAAGGGGTTGAGGTAGAACAACAACTTGATATTGGTAAACAGGAGTAGCAGTTTGAGCAACATGATGAAGGTGAGCAATAGCAGTCCTCTCATGATACATTACAGCCTCCTCAAGCTGCACAGCAGTTTCAAGAGGAAGGGCTTTTTCCGAAAGGTAACAAACAAAGTGATAAGGGCAAGGCCATCATGCTTACCTTTCCCGAGAAGATTAAGCCCGGGGCAGCAAAGAAACAAATGCTCAAGGTGGTTACTCCAAAGGTAACAAAAGCTATCCAGAGCAAAAGAAAATTGCCCAAGAGACCTCTCACTAGCATGCCCAGAAGGAAGAGTGCAAGATTGGCCTTCAAAGGGAAGGGCAAGATAGGATAAAGTCAAGAACATGGAGGTGCATTGGCTGTCATTCCAATCCAAAGTGATGATAGCGATAATGAAGCCCGCATTCTTGAAAACCTTCTAATCCATCGAGAGGGCCAAATTGAAGCATTGGAGAATGACCTTCATCGGGCAAAGAACTTAAATCATTTCTTGGAGATCCAAAATAGACAGATGAGTGTTCACCTGGCTGTTCATGAAGCACGGGCAATTAAATAAAAGAAAGAGGCTGCCAAGGCACAAGCAGAAATAGAGGAACTCATTGGTGATTTTGATGAGGGTGAAGAAGAAGACCAGACTAGGCGGAAGAGGCCTAGAATCATAGGGCTTAAAAGAGCCCTGGAAAAGCAAAAAGAAGAAGAACAAGCCCATCTTCAATCCTTTCCCCTCACTGCACTACTTGAGAAAGAAATTGAAAGCAATAAGGAGGCATGGCTAGAAAGAGCCAATAAAAATTTGGAGATGAAGCTTGAGAAGGCAAACAGAGACCTGGAGCTGCAAAGGAAGATGACACAACACTATCAAAAGCTAAATCAGTTTGCCCGGTGCAAGCTAAAGGCCACCCAAGAGAAACTGAAGGAAGCAAAGGGGAAGCACCCGGCACGGAAAGAGAAGAAAGGCACATCAGCACTCGACATTTTGGCTTCAGCTTCGGAACACATTGCTAAGGACCCTTGAGGGTCATGCACCCCAATTTTGAGCCCATTTTGACAATTTTTGGTTTTTTGGCATTTTTGGGTTTTTGGTTAAAAACTCATAAATTCGCCATTTCATTTTGAGGATTCGTCAAGGGAGGAGAATGGTATCATTGAATGCCATAATTTCATGATCATTCCCTCAGCGATTTTCATAACATTTGGAGATCATTTTCCCCCTCAAAACGGCGAAAAAGGCTCTCTTTTTGCACACTCTGCCGGTTTATCAGCAGACTGTAATTTTCTGGTTTTTTACACACATGTGCAGATTTGGAGGACTTTCAGGCATCATATTGGGGAAATTTTAGTTGCACCAGAAAGTAGACACTCAGAGCTTTCCAACGAGCTATCATGAGCCTCGTTTCGACATCAAGAAGGCTGCCAAATGTTTCCGGCAAGTCAGGGGACCTTTTGCTGATGAAAATTTGAAGTATTTTTGTAATTTTTGAACCTCTAAAAATATGCTTATTCCAAATGTGCGTTTAGCTATTTTTGCACATGAAAAATGATGTAAAGTAAATATAATTCCCATTTTTAGCATTTTCTTAGATATTTTATGAGATATTTTGTGCATTGGGCTTTGCAAAGCCTCAAGGACAAGTTTAGATATTTTGATTAGGCCAATGAGGATGCAAGTTGAACCATGAGGTTTTCCTCACTTAAGCCTATATATTCCAAAGGCTCTCATTGTAAACAAGGCTGAACTTGAGAAGAGAAACAATATATGGTCATATGAGCTTTGGAGAAAATACTTGTGTTATGTTTTTGGATTGCCCCTTGGATGTTCTTGGATGAATGATGAAGGATTGTTGATGGATTCCATGACTTGGTAGAATGGTATAGTGTCTCTTGCTTTGTTGTTGTCTTCCAGTTTTCATTCATGAATACATGTTTCTTGCTTGCTATAGATCAGTAGAGAACAAATTTGAGATATGCCCATGGAGGCACCTCAAATTTCCTGAATCTTCATAGCCTTCATGTTTTCTTCTTCCTTAGTTGCATTAAAGAATTCTTAACTGCTCTTTAATAACTTGAGGATATTGTTGCTAGTTTCATTCATAGTTCTATGCATGTTGAGTAGGATGTATGGTGTGCCCTTCTTACCTATGACTGTCCATATTCCCATCCATGAAACTATCTTTTTGACTGATTAGATTATCATTTTGTTTGAACCAAGGAGGCCTAGTTCCGATCTAGCCCTTTGCCTAAAACTATGCAAATATTGTTGTTCAAAGTGCCCAATAACTTGAAGTACTGTGTTTAGGCGTTCCGGCATAGTGTTTTGAGTTGTTAGCCCGTCTTATGTGTTTTCCCCAAATTCTGATAGCCATTTCCCAAAGTTACAGGGTCTTATACTTCTATGCATGGCTTGAATGTTTGTTTCTATGTATTGATTAGTTTATAGTTACATTTTGCATGATTAATGGTTTTCCCTACCATGTTTATGTTATCTATTGAACCGGTGATGCTTGAAACTCTTTGTTGTTCACAAACTTGATGTCCATTTACTCCATTTTTCCCAAAGATCCTTTCTACCTTGAATCAAATCGGCCCTTCAACAGCCTTGTATCGTCATCTAATAGCTTTCTTGACCTTTTGACCCCATAGACCAGTTAATCTAACATCTTGTTATCTATTTTATATCTTTGATCAGTTTCATCCCTCACAACCTAAAAAACAAAAAATCAAAAACTTACTTCATAACTAGCCTAAAATCAGAACACAAATAAGCAAACACACAGATATCCCTTACACATATAGAGAGAGCCCTCTCTGAGTCCAGGAAGGCTAGGTCCTTGGGCTCCAAAGCTTGGTTTGATGTTACACTGTCATTTGGCTTGCCAATCAGCCAAATCACGGGACCCTAACAGAATTCATCAACCCTTGAAATGTAGAAGGTGAATTGGTAAGACCAAAAGGCATGACCAAAAATTCATAATGACCCTCATGAGTTCGAAACGTTGTTTTTGGAATATCTTCAGTCTTCATTCTAATTTGATGACATCCGAAATGAAGATCCAACTTGGTAAAATAAATTTCTCCATGTAATTCATCCAATAATTCATCAATCACATTAATGGGAAATTTATCTTTAATAGTGAGCTTATTGAGCTCCCTATAATCCGTACACATGCGCCATGATCCATCCTTCTTGTGCACCAATATTACTGGAGTAGAGAACGAACTTTAACTAGGTTGAATTATACCAGCCTCTAACATATCTGCAGTCATACGTTCAATTTCTCTCTTTTGAACATAAGGATATCTATAATGCCTGATGTTTGGAGGAACACTTCCTAGAATAAAATGAATATCATGATCATGATCACGAACAGGTGGGAGTCCTTTGGGAGTTTCAAACACCTTGGAATGATTGTCCAAGGCTTTTTGGAGATCTGGAGAAATAGATGATTTTGATGTTGGAACTTCTACTGAGCATAATTGTGAAATTATGCCTCATTTTACTTTCTTTAGAAGCTTTTTCATGACATTAGAGCTTATTATCTTTCTAGGCTTCCCTGCAATACCCTGGAATTTGATTTCCTTTCCTTCATAAAAACATTTCAATAAAATTTCTTGAAAATTAAAAGCTACCGTCTCCAAAGATTGTAACCATTGTACTCCTAGTAAAAAATTAGCACCTCCCATTGGAATGAAAAGCATTGGACTATTCAATACATAATCCCCCATTGTTAGCTTGATATTATGGAATTTTCCAGAGCAATTGATAGTTCCTCCATTTGCAACCATCACTTGACATTCTGGTTCTGGGTATAGGAAACAATTCAATTCCTTGGCTACCTTACAATGGATAAAATTATGGGTACTACCCGAATCAATCAATTCTGTTACCTTTTTCTTCTTGATATGTTCCTCTACCTTGAGATTTTTAGGAGTGGTAATTCTTTCCAATGCATTGCACGATATGGTCAAACTCATTTCTTCTTCTTCTAGCGTTGGTTCTTGGTGTATATCCTCTTCTTTTGAATTTTCTTGTTCATTTTCTTCCTCCTCTTCACAATCTATGTAAAATAATTTCTTCTCAGCACACTTATGACCTTTAGTGTATTTGTTATCACAACTGTAGAAAAGCCCTTTTTCCATTTTTCCTTCCAATTTTTGTGATGTCAACCTTGTAGGTTGTGGAAGTCTAGGAGTAGAAACACTTCCATCTTTATAGATGTGAGTGGTAGGCTTCCTTGTCGCCATAATTTTGCATTCAATTTTCCTTACCAACCTAAATGCCTTCTCCAATGAATCAGGTTCCCAAACACGAACTTCATGTTAGATGTGATCCTTTAAATTCCCTATGAAGACATCAATCTTATGTTCCTATGGAATATCAGTTACCCTTATATTCAATTTTTTGAAGTCCTCAATATGCTCCCCCCACTGAACCCTTTTACTTGAGATTTATCAATTGGCTAAAGGTGTTGCTCTTTGTATCCTCATAATGAGCTATTATTTCCTCCGTAAAAATTGACCAAGTGACAATTTTTTATGGGAGTAAAGCCATCGATACCATACAAATGTATTTTGTTCTAAATGTAAAGTTGCAATGCGTACCTTTTGTGTGTTTTTCACATTATTGAGATCAAAATATTGCTCCATCTATAGTATCCATATTACGGGTTCCTTGCCATCAAACTTCCTCATGTCCATCTTTGGAATATGGTGGTTCTTCCATCCAACATTAGAGTTTATGAAATCAAGATTAACATTTATTTTTTTCTCATCATGAGTTTCCTCTATTATATTTTCACCATTAGGAAACATTTCTTGTATCAACTTTGTCAAAGCTTCCATGTCTTCTTTTAGATCATTTTTCATTTTTTCCATGTTATCTTTCATTTTTTCTTCCATGTCATCCATCTTAGCTTCCATGTATTTCTTCAAACCATCCATATTAGCTTCCATTCCCTTCTTCAAACCATCCATCTTAAATTCCATGCCTTTCTTGAAAACTTCCATTTCATTTTTTATTGCTCTTTGCGAGAGCGAAATTTGGTGCTCTTGCTCTTGCAATTTTGATATGTCATGTTGCACTTCTTCCTCTTCATGAGTCATAGTGGAGCCTTCTGAAGGCTTAATGGGTGTTGAATTCTTCTTAGGTGGAATTTTAGAATCTGATATTGATATCTATGCTTCAATATGCCCTTAGAATCACTTCAAACTGATTTTTCACACAAGACTTATGCAATTCTGAAAAAACAAAATACGCACCTTTTTATTGCTTTTGAGGAGCTTGATATTGAAATTGAAAAAAATACACACATTTCACTGTTTCCTCCTTCTGCTCTAAAATTGAGACACAGGAAACTACCGTCCATGTACTTGCAACCACTTTTTACAGAATTCCAATCTGACGATCAGAGAGAGAGTTATGATGATTTTCCCATGGTCACCTCTTTGAGATGAAATTCGGGAGCCTAAAAAATCCACAATTTCCACAGATCATATCTCTGTAAATATTATGAACCAAGATCTTAAATTTTTTCAGGAAGTACCTCATGATTTCGGCTTTTCTCTGTAAAAATTTTAACTTCTAAATCTTCGTATAAAAAAATTTATAGCGCAAATTCCACGATGACTTGTTTTATGTGAAATTTGAGAGCTTGAAAAAACCCTAAATTCCATAGATCATATCTCCAAAACTATTACGAACCAAGATCTGAAAATTTTACATGACATTCCTCAGCATTTCGGCTTTGCTCTATAAAACTTTCAGCTTTTGAACGTTCATACAAAAAAATTTATAGCAAAATTTCCGTGATGACCTGTTTTGGAGTAGCAAAACCCTAGAATCCAAAGCTTCGATACCAAATGTTATGAAACCATCTCCAAAAATAGAAGAAAAAAGATATCAACGCCTTATAAATAAGCCACTTCGAGGGGGAAACCTCCAATACATTACATAAATGAACAATTATTGGATGATACAAATGACCAAAACCTCCTTCTATATATAGGAGTCCATGGGATCACAATATAATCCTAGCTGACCTAACAACAATAATGTAAGGGCACGATAATAAAAATATTAGGGTTATAGGGTTACAACAATAACAATAAGGGGGTTACAATATCAACAATAAGGGACTATGCTAGTAATATAGGGACCTAACAGTGTGGCTAAAAATAGTGAGTGTCCACTCTTGTCCCTCTTCTCACAGTAGGTTTCCCACCTGTCCTTGACATAAGGGGCAACTTTGAGTGCAAAAGTAATCTTTTCTTAGTTGGAAAAATCGTGGACCAAAAAATACCCTTCTAGAATAATTAACCATTTATCTATGGAATCCACATATCTCTAACCTTCAAATATGGGGATGTCAAAGTTAACTTGTACCTTAAAGGGATTTGCACTTCCAAAGTGGCTACCAAAAGAAGATGTGTCTCTTATGGGTAGGCACCTAAGGATCTGGGAAAATGTATCCATCATCACATTCCTCTATCACTTGAGGGATTCTTAGAGAAGTATTTTAAAATGATATACTCCTCTCTCATCTTTATTTTCTTCCATCATGGGAGGCCATTATGGTTTGCAAAGTTGGTATTACAAAGGTTCAACTAATTTGAGCCCTAACTTCCTATACCCTAACATTGTTGGGGACATGCAAATAAAAACAAAGAAAGTGCGAAGGACTATGATACCACTGATACGAACACAATAGAATACAAATATAACCATAAACAGAAAGATGTAACATAAATAACACTTGATTCCATTAATATCAAAGAATTAAAAAATGCTTACATGCAAAATGTTAATAAACTAGCTCGGGCAATGGTAGCTTATCTCTGAGAAGATATGTGATGGCTAAATTTCTCTGAACTATGTTACAATGAGGCTCAAGGGACTTTTTATTATTAAACAACAAGGGAAAATCTTAAAAAACCAAAAGCCTAACCCCAGGAGATGGCACTCCAAGAGTTTTCGGACTTTGTTGGGGTTAGTTCGGAAGCCAACTTCTAAGGGTTGTAACTTGGCCATATTATCTTCATTTGGAGCATACAATACCTAATTGTATATATCTCTTCGAGTACTCCAATATTTCTTAGAGGGATGTATTCTTGTTGCGGACCTCAAAAAAACGTCGTTTAGGGGGTCAAAATTGCTTTGGAAGTTCATGTCTCAAAAAACTACTAAAAATAGTAAATGCTATTATAAACAAGGAAATTGATGAAACCAATTGGATGTCTTGGTGGAATAGGAGGGTGGCCACCAATATCCACCTGGATCACCATGAGATTTAAACCATTGGTTCCATGAATGTTGTGCTTCCATTTACAACTACACACGTTGAATGTGCATATGTTCAATTTGGAGCTAACCAAGCTTCCAAGTTTATCGAATGAATTTAGCACATACATACAAAGTCAATGATATCTTGAAAAATGTCAACACTAAGTACAAAAAATGCCATGATCAACATTGGTGGCATATAAGTTTTTAGGTGGGAGACAATGTTTGGTTACATTTCTAGAAGGAATGCCTTGCAAAGGCCCTAAATGGAAATTTTTGGTGAAATAGGCTAATAGTTGTCATAGACCTAGTTGATATTCAAAACATATACTTAGATAGACCTTTCGAACGAGCTATCATGTGTACCAAACAAATATCATGTGCAAAATTTTTGACCCAAGGAAGTTAACACTCCAACTTGCCCCATCGAGGCCCATAAGTCTTTGGCACTTCATCTCTTAAGATTAGGGTTTTAGATGTTTAAGGTCTTCTTATTACTTATTCACGATGAAAATGCATTAGAAAATTATTGTAATAGAGTTGACAAAAGCACATAGCCATTATTATATAAAATTAATAAAAAAATATTTGTGAATTTATAAAATCATTAAAAAAATGTAATAATAATAAAAAAAATATTAATATAATAATTAATAGTTTACTCTAACTTATAAATCATGCATTAATTTTTTAAATCAAAAGAATATAAAGTGTGAATATTTATAAAAATGACTAATTAAATTATTATCAAAATAAAACTAATAATAAATAATTCTTTAATTAATTTATGGATGTGTACTAATTATAAATACTTACCTATGTTATAATCTATTAATTTTTAATTAATTTATAGATATGTAAGAAGTGTGTTATATTTTTAACTAATATATCTATAAATATGTAGTTCCAATTTAATACATATATACATATGTAATTGAAGTAAAACATAACTTAAAAGTATTAGTTTATTTTAATATTTAATAAATGTAGACTTATAAATTATATGGGTAAGAAAGAAAAGTAGATATCAAGATACTTGTATCATGATATATTTCAAATTATCAAAATTTTAAAAAATCATAAAAATTTATAAATTATAAATTTATCTTATATTATTATTATTATTTTATTAATTATAAAAAAATAATATACATTAAACATGTATACATATTATGTTTTTATAATGGTAGAGTTTAACATTTCTTTATTTGCTTTTAAAATTGTACTAAGTTTTGGAGTCGGTAGGTTTTTTTTTTCAAATACTATGATCCCAGTTTCAAATTATATGATCCCAGTTCCACTACCAAAATATATTTTTAAGTCTTTTTATTGTTGGACCGTTTCAAAATGGTTATCAATATAGAAATTAAGATATGTTTTTTTTTTTTACTTTAGTAAATTATAAGTTTTTAAACTTATAACTTTAGTGTTTATTTTTTTACACCATAGTAAAATATAACAATTGGTGAGAATATTAATTTTCCCAACCTGTTTCGAATAACTCAAAAATCATAATAATAATTTACTAACTCAAACATCGCTATAATTTAATAAAATGTAATAATAACCTATAAGACTACTATTTTTAGTGACCTTTTGAATACCTCAACTTTAAAGATAATGAGAAATGTTTTTAAAAGTCCACGTAGGATTTGATGATTTCATTGCGTCGTTGGGCCAAAGCTATCGAAATTGTTTAATCCATAGAATATGAACCAAGATATCTACACACATTAATTAAAAGTCCAAAATTTCTTAAATATTGAAAATTTGAAGGAAGATTTTTAATCCCTTTCCTGATGAATAACGAATTTTCCAAATGGAATTTGGAAAACCAATTTAAATCCATTTGAACTCCTAATAGATATCGTACGTTAAAAGACATAAAATAAAAAATAAAAAATTAATAAAATGTTGGCATTTCCAAAAAAATAAAATGTTAGCACTTTTAAGAATTTGATTTAACTCATTTATATCATAATTAAAATATTCTAATAATTTGTTGGTAAGGAGAAGAGGAATCCTCCTATGATTAATATAGAGTTCAAACATGTGACACTATTAAAATATATCATAATTCTATGTTTATGATATGTTAAGTGATTCATGATAATGAACATATTTTTTTTAATTAAAAAATGATTTAATATATCAAAATATTGAATTTAAGTTTACAAAATAAATTGTTAATAATAATAATGTTATAAACTTATATATATATCACTTATTATTATAATGCATCATAATAATTTATTAATATATAATAACAACTAATAAGATTAGTGAATTGTTTTTAACCCTTTAAAAAACTATTATTACTGTAATTTAGACAAATCATACCAAAGCAATTTTATAAAAATACTCAACTGTAACCACTAAACTTTTCTTAATCACCAATCTTCGATAACTAATTATGAATAATAAAATATGTAAAAGTTTCACTGAGCCATTTCAACATTTCAACTTCAAATTGTGAGATAGGATTTTGTACTCAAATTATTTAACTCATACAACATGATAGAAAGACAAAGAGATAGTTCTAAAACTTGACGGAAATTATTTAATATTAGATTTTATCAATTTTTCCGTCAAACTTGATGATTATTTAACCCATACAACATGACAGGGAGACAAAAAAAAATCCTATTTAACCCATATAACAAGATAGACAGGAATCAAATTAAACATAAAAGATACATAAGATAAACAAAGTACTATAGAATCACATCAAAGTAACTTATGATTTCTCAGAAAAAAGTAACTTATGATACTACAATACCCACGATCCATTGACACAGCAAATGGGCTTAACGCCTCCAACGAATCCTGCTGCACGGCCCAACTCTTGAAATTCCTTCTCTGTCCGCTCCTTGCCGCCCGGAAAGTATGCCAACATCAATAAATCTAAATGAAATGCCTGTCGAGCACACGGTGATGTCTCTGCAGCCACTAGGAGGATGCTATCTATCACAATCACCTTCCCCTTCTCTGGCAATGCCTTGTGGCAATTCTGCAAAAGTTTTACGCAATCATCGTCACTCCAATTATGCAAAATCCACTGAGGAAAAACAATCGATAGATATATAATCATCGTCACATCAATTATGCAGAATCCACTTGAAAAGATAAACAATCGATATAATTAAAATTATATCAACAACTGAAATCCATAGCCATACCTTGATTAAGATAGCTTGCCCACTTGGTACGCTATCAAACATGTCTCCACTCACATGTTTCACAGCTGAACAAACACACACATTCACCATATTAGCACAGATATTACATTCTAATATCAGTGGTTGAACTTGGGGATTCAGACTTACCTGGATAGTGAGGAGCCTCGGCCACCACATGAGGCATGTCGAAGTTGATTCCCCTGACGTGGGGATACCTAGACACAATGAGACTGAGAGTCGACCCAACTCCTCCTCCCACATCCACCAATTTCTGAACCTCCTTAAAACCCTCGTAACTATCCAGAATCTTGCTCATCAACATGGTAGAAGGCTCAGACATAGCCCTGTTGAATAGCATGTTCAATCTTGGGTCGATGGCCAGGTACTCGAACCCATTCATTCCATGGGCTTTGGTGAATGGCTGGGAGCCTTCAAGCACAGCGTCCTTCAGAAAATACCAGGACTCCATCGCCACCTTATCTTGATTCATCAACACCAGTGGAGCCAGAGATACTCCATCCTGGTTCTTCACAAGATATTTACAGAGAGGAGTGAGACCATACAACCTCTCGGCCTTCCCGTTCTCGTTGGTGGTCACAGAGCAGCTCAGAACCGAATGGCTGGCCAGCACTCTCAGGATCCGATCAAGAGTAATGGCGGCGTCGGGGTTCGTGGTCGGAATATGGGCAAAGATTTGTGTGGGCGAGAGTTGGACGGCATTCCCGGCATTTGCTATGATTTGGAGAAAATCAAGTTCGACCGCTGCCTTCATGGCCATGGGAAGGCATGAGAAATCTGCGAGCTCCATGCCCAGAAGCCATTCATCCTCATTCACAATCTTCTTCATAATCGATTCTGAGTTTTCAGCAGCTGTTGACGCCATTTCGAGAAACTTATTACTGGGTCGGGGATGACCACACTCTAAGGCAAGGTCTCTTTTATACTCTTCAATTTTCATAGTAATTGCTAAAGGACAACAATCTATCGAATCTACCAACCTATATTGAATGGGCGAGACTCTATTTAACTGACCATACTCTTTTAAAGTTATAATATTAACACCACCTACATTTTCTTCTCGTGTTTAAGTGGTATCTTTGAACCATAACGTCAAAGTGGCGGTGATATTTATTAACCGTGATGTAGGAGCATTGTAACTATTTTCACTCTATGTAATTTTTATGTAACTTTTATCTTATTTCTAGAAGATTAAGTTAGATAAGTAGGTGATGAGATGCTAAGCCAAATAAAGTTTCTAATCATCACGAGATTGGAAGCAATAGCTGTTGGGATTTAATTTTTATTTTAGAATGAGATCATATTATTATGGATCTAAAATAGAATTTGGATGTAAATTGTGGCCACAAATAATACAACTCGTGAAGTGTGATAGCACGGAGGGTGTTTCTGGAATAATGAAGTCTTTTTTGGTCTATTAGGAATTTGTATATGCTCAATGGCATATTGTTTTATTTTTAAAATTCTTATGTCTAGGGGGAAGAGAATTTGTTGTGCACCATTTTGTGAGAGGACTCGACAATTTCAACGATTCCAAGGTTTCCTCGAGGGCGTGTGTCCACGAGTGGTCTCATCTGCAAAGATTTTAGCTCTCGCTAGAAGAGATGTCGTAGGAATGCCGAAAGTTGGTTCTTCTTGGATGGTGCGAACTAGGCGTAGAGAGGACCTTATAACCAATTAGAGCGAATAAGGTTGAATATTTACACATGGTCAAGTTCGATCAAAGGAAAATCAAACCTAGAGAGGTCATAACGAAGTGGAAGCTCACAATACGGCATTATATAGGTTCATATCAGTGCGTTAGAGAAGGAGCCTTATCTCAACAAACGATTTTTACTCACGCTCTTGTTCCTTGCTAGAAACACCGAAGGTGTCCATTACAATAATAATTTTTTTTTCTCCCTACAATTTGTGTATGGTTAGTAGGATTGGAATGGTTTGATCTCTAAGGGCAGAGCATTCCTATCACCGAGAATAGCTCTCATACCAAAAGTCTCCTCCCTAAAAATTTCTCGGACTTCTTAAAAGATCTCTGATGTATTTGAAAATTCCAGAGCAACAATGGAGAGAGTAATACTGTTCTCTTTTAACACAAAGAAATAAAAATTTTCACTTACAGGTAATAGAGTTTTCACTCAAAACACTATTTCAGTAACTTTAAAAAAAAACTGATACAAATCTCGACTACTTCAAAAACACAGTGCCAATCAACCAAAACAATACACTGTCTGTGTATTTTTTACGCTCTGTCTCACTGGAAAAATACACTGCTGTGTTTTTTTTCTTTCCCGCACTACTGTGCAAATTACAAATAATGAAAATTACATTACATAATAGGCTCTCGGGCCTTTTTCTTTTATATGCCACAAATATGAAAATAAAACAGAAAACTATACTAAAACTTAAACTTAAAACAAATCTATTTGAAAGTTGTCGGGCCCACAACAACAATGCGCTTTGAATTGCGCGATTTAAATCAAATCTATAAAGTATCGGGTCCACGACTTTAATCAAAACAAATGGTTCAAATGAAAACTCCGATCTCCGATTGAGGATCAGACGCGATGACCAATTCTTAAATCCGCCATATAACATGGCGTCGGGTCCGGACTCCAACATAAAACAAACGACCAAATAAAAGTTCCGATGTCGATTAGAAACCGGACATGATGAACCAATATTTAACTGTGGCTTATAAAATGGATCGGGTTCGAATGTCATATAGCAATCAGCCCATATCATAAACACTCCCGATGCGATACTTGCGATACTTGCAATCGGGCCCAAAACAAAAGGGTTGCGACTGTTGTTTGAACTGCCGCGTGGTCTATGGGACCACCTGTGGACTTCGGCTTAAAGCAGAGGGCGATTATAAAGGGTTGTGTTATTATATATGATGCCTCCAATTGCGTTGAACGCATTGGATCTCCTTCATCAACAAGACACTGATGTGGAGACCACGACATACATAAAAATAAAATGCCCGCATGCAGATAAAAATATCTACACTGTTTTTAAAAATTAAAAGTACTCTGTTTTGTCAAAAATAGAGACTGTCTCAAACACTTAAAAAGTCTGTCTTTCAAATAAGAGACTACGCTAATTCAAACAAAATCTGAACTGACTGTTCACTGCATTTTTAGAAAGCAGCTGGAGGATAAAAACTGGAGAGAAAAAATAGAAAGCGGCTCTGCACAATCACTGTTGAAAATAACGTTTCAACACTCCCCCTTACTTTCAACTGATGGGTTATCAGTCATACCCAGACATTTTCTCAAAAACTCAAAATTCTTCTGCCCCAATGGCTTGGTCAGAATGTCTGCAAACTGCTCCTGAGTTCTGCAATGTTCCAAAACAATTTCTCCATTTCTTACCAATTCTTTGATGTAATGAAACTTTGTGTCAATGTGTTTCGTTCTCTTGTGAAACACAGAATTCTTAGATAATGCAATAGCTGAGCTATTATCACAAAAAATCATTGTTTCTTTTGTCTTCTCTTGGCACAAACTTCTTAACATCATCCTCATCCAAATTTCTTGACACGCTGCTGCTGTAGCTGCCACATATTCCGCCTCTGCTGTAGACAACGCTACAATGGGCTGTTTTTTAGAAGCCCATGAAATGGCTCCTGAAACCATGTGAAAAACATAACCGGAAGTTCTCTTCCGATCATCTACACTTCCAACCCAATCACTGTCATTGTATCCAACTAAATCTGAACATTCTGAAGTAGTATATAAAATTCCATACCTTTTGGTTCCTTTAACATACCTCAAAATTCTCTTTGCTGCCTGCCAATGTGTATCCTTTGGCTTCTCCATGAATCTGGAAATCAAACTAACAGTGTGCATTATGTCGGGCCTAGTTGCAGTCAAATACATGAGGCTGCCAACTATGCTCTTGTACAAGCTAGGATCAAAATCCTTGCTGCTGTCCTCTCTGCTGAGTTTTAATCCCATCATTGCGGGAGTGATTGTTGCTTTGCTCTCCTGCATATTAAATCTTTCAAGAACTTCATTAACATACTTTGCCTGTGAGATAAAAACCCCATTTTCATCTTGTTCTACTTCTATTCCTAAGAAGTATTTCAACAAACCCATGTCAGTCATTTCAAATTATTCTTTCATGACTGTTTTAAAATTTTCAATAAGGTAATCATCATTACCTGTGAAAATAACATCATCAACATATAAAACTACAATCAACATTTTACCATCCTTTTCTTTGATGTAGAGGGTGGGTTCTCCCTCACACTTTTCAAATCTATTTTCCAGTAGATAGGAATCTATCCTATCGTACCACGCTCTTGGCACTTGCTTCAGCCCACATAGAGCTTTCTTCAACTTGCACACTTTGTGCTCTTGGCCTTTCTTTTCATAACTGAGAGGTTGTTCAATGTAAACCTCTTCCATTAACACTCCATTTAGGAATGCTAACTTCACATCCATTTGGTAAATTTTCTACTTGTTTTGTGCTCCTATGGATAGCACTGCTCTCACGATTTCCATTCTGGCAACCAGTGCGAAAGTTTCCTCATAATCTATCCCATGCTTCTGCTTATAACGTTTGACAACAAGTATGGCCTTGTGTATCTCTCTTTTGCCTTCAGCATTACTCTTAGTCTTGCAGACCCATTTAACTCCAATGACATCTTTACCTTTTGGGAGTTCAACCAAATCCCAAGTCTTGTTTCTTTCTATGGCATTTATCTCCTCATCCATAGCTTCTATCAATTTCTTATCCTTAATAGCTTCTTCAAAGTGGATAGGGTCATCAACATGAAAATATGAACAAAACAAAGAATTGATACCTTCATTTGCTGCCTCTTGTGCATAAATGTCATTTAAATTTCTGAACTTCTTACCTCTTTCGTTAGGTGTACAAATGCTTGAATAAGCACTTGAATTTCCTCCTTTTGGTGTGCTTGGAGAAGCACTTTCATTTCTCATCAAAGGTGTGCCATGCTTCCCTTGTGTTGGTGCTGTTGTTCGGGGATGTATTTCAGCCAACTCATCATCATTTTCATCATGAGATAAGCAGTGTTTTACATTCGTTGTTTTCTCTATGCTTCCATCCCAAGCTTCCTCTTCAATAAAATGAACATCTCTGCTCACGATAAACTTCTTGGTGGATGGGTTGTATAACCTATAAGCCTTGGATTCCTCACTGTATCCAATGAAAATACATTTCTCCCCCTTGTTGTCCAACTTCTTCCTTCGTTGATCCAGAATGTGTGCATAAGCCACACATCCAAAAACCTTCATGTGTGTGACACCTTGCTTTGTGCCACTCCATGCCTCTTTCGGCACTTTGTTCATAACTGCTTTTGTAGGGCACCTATTCAAAATGTATGTTGCACAATGTACAGCTTCAGCCCAATAATCATTAGGCAAATTCTTTGCCTTTAGCATACTCCTCACCATGTCCATTATGGTTCTATTCTTCCTTTCGGCTACTCCATTTTGCTGCGGAGTATATCTAGTTGTAAAATTCTTATGAATACCATTTTCTCTACAAAAACGTAGAAAATCTTTAGAGATATACTCACCTCCTCTATCAGTCTTTAGGACTTTGATGTGCAGCCCACTTTGGTTCTCAACAAGTGCTTTGAAATTGCAAAATATTTCAAACACTTCACTTTTGTTTTTCAAAAAGTAAACCCAAGTTTTTCTTGTAAAATCATCTATGAATGTTAACATATAGTGGCTGCCAGCAAGCGATGGAGTTTGCATCGGTCCACACAAATCTGAGTGGACAATCTCTAAGGGTGCTTTTCCCCTTATGCTTTTCTCGGAAGGAAAAATTTCACTGTGTTGTTTCCCCAAGATACAACATTCACAAAGGCTGTCCAGTTTCTCTATCAATGATAAACCTCTTACCATTCCTTTTCTGTTCAACAAGTTAAGACCTCCAAAGTTGAGATGTCCAAATCTCAAGTGCCACAACCAATTTTCATCTTTTGGTTCCTTTTGGATAGCCTCTTGTGCCACTATTGCTTTCTCTTCACCATTCTTTAAATCTACTCTCATTCTAAGAGGGAACATCCTGTTCGTTGTCATGTTCACTTCAGTAATACATTGTTTGCTAGGTGGTTTGTCCATGATGGTACAAACATCATCCTCAAAAAATACATTGTACCCCTTTTGAACAAGTTGTCCAATACTCAAGAGGTTACACTTCATTCCTAGAACATAATAGACATCTTCTATGGATTTCTTTGCACCTTTCCTTGTTAAAACATTTACATTTCATTTTACCATAACATAAACTTTGCTATCAGTTCCTAGTGTGACTTGTGACTTCACACTCTCATCTAACATAGAAAACATAGCTATGTTTTCTATCATATGGTTACTATAACCAGAGTCTAGAAACCATAAGTCTTCACTTTTTTCTTCAGCCATATTACAAGCTAAAAAAAAAATATCTTGGCTGATATTTTCTCTAGTGAAATTTGCACTAGTTCTATTTCCCATATCATGTTGCTTCTTTCTGCATTCATTAGCATAATGACCATATTTTTTACAATAGTGACATTGGACATTGGACTTATCATGCCTTTGTCCTTGTGCATTCCGCTGACCACTTTGCTGGCTGCTACCTTGGCCTTGATGCTGATTTGGATTGTTGCCCCTTCCTTGAGCATTTGCTGGACTGTTCCTTCCACCTCTGTTTTGGCTTCTACCTCTTCCTCTCTTGTTTCCTTTGCCTTTCCCTCCTCCTCTTCCGAAAGACATTTGGGTCTTAAAGGCATGCTCAGGAGATGAGTTTTCACTCCTACCCAATCTCTACTCATGGGTCATCAGTGATGCATGTAGCTCATCCACTGAAAAATTTGTGAGATCCTTAGTCTCCTCTATGGTGGTGACAATCACCAAAGAGGAATTTTTTTTATTAGGGTCTACATTAACACCCTCGTGAGATACAATATGACCCAGATATTCCACCTCTTGTACTCCAAAGGAACATTTGGATGTTTTTTCATATAATTTTTTCTCCTCCAAAAGTTTGAGCACCCTGTCAAAATGTTGAATATGATCCTTCTAAGACCTGTTGTAGATTAGTATGTCATCAAAAAATACTAGCACACATTTTCTAAGGAAGGGTTTGAAAATTGAATTCATCAACCCTTGAAATGTAGAAGGTGAATTGGTAAGACCAAAAGGCAATGCCAAAAATTCATAATGACCCTCATGAGTTCGAAACGTTGTTTTTGGAATATCTTCAGTCTTCATTCTAATTTGATGACATCCCAAACGAAGATCCAACTTGGTAAAATAAATTTCTCCATGTAATTCATCCAATAATTCATCAATCACATTAATGGGAAATTTATCTTTAATAGTGAGCTTATTGAGCTCCCTATAATCCGGACACATTCACCATGATCCGTCCTTCTTGTGCACCAATATTACTGGAGCAGAGAAAGAACTTTAACTAGGTTGAATTATACCAGCCTCTAACATATCTGCAATTATACGTTCAATTTCTCTCTTTTGAACATAAGGATATCTATAACGCCCGATGTTTGGAGGAACACTTCCTGGAATAAAATGAATATCGTGATCATGATCACAAATAGGTGGGAGTCCTTTGGGAGTTTCAAACACCTTGGAATGATTGTCCAAGGCTTTTTGGAGATATGGAGAAATAGATGATTTTGATGTTGGAACTTCTACTAAGCATAATTGTGAAATAATGCCTCATTTTTCTTTCTTCAGAAGCTTTTTCATGACATTAGAGCTTATTATCTTTCTAGGCTTCCCTGCAATACCCCGGAATTTGATTTCCTTTCCTTCATAAAAAAATTTCAAGAAAATTTCTTGAAAATTAAAAGCTACCGTCTCCAAAGATTGTAACCATTGTACTCCTAGCAAAAAATTAGCACCTCCCATTGGAATGGAAAGAATTGGATTATTCAATACATAATCCCCCATTGTTAGCTTGATATTATGGAATTTTCCAGAGAAATTGATAGTTCCTCCATTTGCAACCATCACTTGACATTCTGGTTCTGGGTATAGGAAACAATTCAATTCCTTGGCTACCTTACAATAGATAAAATTATGGTTACTATCCGAATCAATCAACTCTATTACCTTTTTCTTCTTGATATTTTCCTCTACCTTGAGAGTTTTAGGAGTGGTAATTCTTGCCAATGCATTGCACAATATGGTCAAACTCATTTCTTCTTATTCTAGCGTTGGTTCTTGGTGTATATCCTCTTCTTTTGAAGTTGGCTGTTCATTTTCTTCCTCCTCTTCACAATCTATGTAAAATAATTTCATCTCAACACACTTATGACCTTTAGTGTATTTGTTATCACAACTGTAGCAAAGCCCTTTTTCCCTTTTTTCTTCCAATTTTTGTGATTTCAACCTTGTAGGTTGTGGAAGTCTAGGAGTAGAAACACTTCCATCTTTATAGATGTGAGTGGTAGGCTTCCTTGTCGCCATAATTTTGCATTCAATTTTCCTTGCCAACCTGAATGCCTTCTCCAATGAATCAGGTTCCCAAACACAAACATCATGTTAGATGTTATCCTTTAAATTCCCTATGAAGACATCAATCTTATGTTCCTCTCGAATATCAGTTACCCTTATATTCAATTTTTTGAAGTCCTCAATATGCTCCCCCATTGAACCCTTTTATTTGAGATTTATCAATTGGCTAAAGGTGTTACTCTTTGTATCCTCATAATGTGTTATTATTTCCTCCGTAAAAATTGACCAAGTGACAATTTTTTATGGGAGTAAAGCCATGGATACCATACAAATGTATTTTGTTCTAAATGTAAAGTTGCAATGCGTACCTTTTGTGTGTTTTTCACATTATTGAGATCAAAATATTGCTCCATCTATAGTATCCATATTACGAGTTCCTTGCCATCAAACTTCCTCATGTCCATCTTTGGAGTATGGTGGTTCTTCCATCCAACATTAGAGTTTATGAAATCAATATTAACATTTATTTTGTTCTCATCATGAGTTTCCTCTATTATATTTTCGCCATTAGGAAACATTTCTTGTATCAACTTTGTCAAAGCTTCCATGTCTTCTTTTAGATCATTCTTCATTTTTTCCATGTTGTCTTTCATTTTTTTCTTCCATGTCATCCATCTTAGCTTCCATGTATTTCTTCAAACCATCCATATTAGCTTCCATGCCCTTCTTCAAACTATCCATCTTAACTTCCATGCCTTTCTTGAAAACTTCCTTTTCATTTTTTATTGCTCTTTGCGAGAGCGAAATTTGGTGCTCTTGCTCTTGCAATTTTGATATGTCATGTTGCATTTCTTCCTCTTCATGAGTCATAGTAGAGCCTTCTGAAGGCATAATGGGTGTTGAATTCTTTTTAGCTGGAATTTTAGAATCCGATATTGATATCTATGCTTCAATATGCCCTTATAATCCCTTCAAACTAATTTTTCACACAAGACTTATGCAATTTTGAAAAAAAAATACACACATTTTTCTTGCTTTTGAGGAGCTTGATATTGAAATTGAAAAAAACACACACGTTTCACTGTTTCCTCCTTCTGCTCTAAAATTGAGACACGGGAAACTACCGTCCATTGACTTGCAACCAATTTTTATAGAATTCCAATCTGACGGTCAGAGAGAGAGTTATGGTGATTTTCCCATGGTCACCTCTTTGAGATGAAATTTGGGAGCCTAAAAAATCCACAACTTCCACATATCATATCTCCGTAAATATTATGAACCAAGATCTTAAATTTTTTCAGAAAGTACCTCAGGATTTTGGCTTTTCTCTATAAAACTTTTAGCTTCTGAATATTCGTATAAAAAATTTTATAGCGCAAATTCCACGATGACCTGTTTTATGTGAAATTTGGGAGCTTGAAAAAACCCTAACTTCCATAGATCATATCTCCAAAACTATTGTGAACCAAGATCTGAAATTTTTACATGACGTTCCTCAGCATTTCGGCTTTGATCTATAAAATATTCATCTTTTGAACGTTCGTACAAAAAAATTTGTAGCAAAATTTCCGTGATGACCTGTTTTGGAGCAGCAAAACCCTAGAATCCAAAGCTTCGATACCAAATGTTATGAAACCAGCTCCAAAAATAGAAGAAAAGAGATATCAACGCCTTAGAAATAAGCCACTTCGAGGGGGAAACCTCCAATACATTACATAAATGAACAATTATTGGATGATAAAAATGAACAAAACCTCCTTCTATATATAGGAGTCCATGGGATCACAATATAATCCTATTCGACCTAACAACAATAATGTCAGGACACGATAATAAAAATATTGGGGTTACAACAATAACAATAAGGGGGTTACAATATCAACAATAAGGGACTATGTTAGTAATATAGAGACCTAACAGTGTGGCTAAAAATAGTGAGTGTCCACTCTTGTCCCTCTTCTCACAGTAGGTTTCCCACCTGTCCTTGACATGAGGGGAAAATTTGAGTGCAAAAGTAATATTTTCTTAGTTGGAAAAATCATGGACCAAAAAATACCCTTCTAGAATAATTAACCATTTATCTATGGAATCCACATATCTCTAACCTTCAAATATGGGGATGTCAAAATTAACTTGTACCTTAAAGGGAGTTGCACTTCCAAAGTGGCTGCCAAAAGAAGATGTGTCTCTTGTGGGTAGGCACGTAAGGATCTGGGAAAATTTATCCATCATTGCATTCCTCTATCGCTTGAGGGATTCTTAGAGAAGTATCTTAAAATGATATACTCCTCCCTCATCTTTATTTTCTTCCATCATGGGAGGCCATTATGGTTTGCGAGGTTGGTATTACAAAGGTTCAACTAATTTGAGCCCTAACATCCTATACCCTAACATTTTTTGGGACATGCAAATAAAAACAAAGAAAGTGCAGAGGACTATGATACCACTGATCCGAACGCAATAGAATACAAATATAACCATAAGCAGAAAGATGTAACATAAATAACACTTGATTCCATTAATATCAAAGAATTGAAAAATGCTTACATGCAAAATGTTAATAAACTAGCTCGGGCAACGGTAGCTTATCTCTAAGAAGAGAGGTGGTGGCTACATTTCTCTGAACTATGTTACAATGAGGCTCAAGGGACTTTTTATTATTAAACAACAAGGGAAAATCTTAAACAACCAAAACCCTAACTCCAGGAGATGGCACTCCAAGAGTTTGCAGACTTTGTTGGGGTTCGTTCAGAAGCCAACTTCTAAGGGTCGTAACTTGGCCATATTATCTTCATTTGGAGCATACAATACCTAATTGTATATATCTCTTCGAGTACTACAAGATTTCTTAGAGGGCTGTATTCTTTTTGTGGACCTCAAAAAAACGTCGTTTAGGGGGTCAAAATTGCTTTGGAAGTTCATGTCTCGAAAAACTACTAAAAATGGTAAATGCTATTATAAACAAGGAAATTGATGAAACCAATTGGATGTCTTGGTGGAATAGGAGGGTGGCCACCAATATCCACCTGGATCACCATGAGATTTAAACCATTGGTTCCATGAATGTTGTGCTTCCATTTACAACTACACACGTTGAATGTGCATATTTTCAATTTGGAGCTAACCAAGCTTCCAAGTTTATCGAATGAATTTAGCACATACATACAAAGTCAATGATATATTAAAAAATGTCAACACTAAGTACAAAAAATGCCATGATCAACATTGGTCACACATAAGTTTTTAGGTGGGAGACAATGTTTGGTTACATTTCTAGAAGGAATGCCTTGCAAAGGCCCTAAATGGAAATTTTTGGTGAAATAGGCTAATAGTTTTCATAGACCTAGTTGATATTCAAAACATACTTAGATAGACCTTTCGAACGAGCTATCATTTAACACCAAACAAATATCATGTGCAAAATTTTTGACCCAAGGAAGTTAACACTCCAACTTACCCCATCGAGGCCCATAAATCTTTGGCACTTCATCTCTTAAGATTAGGGTTTTAGATGTTTAGGGTCTTCTTATTACTTATTCACGATGAAAATGCATTAGAGAATTATTGTAATAAATTTGACAAAAGCACATAGCCATTATTATATAAAATTAATAAAAAAAAATTTCTAAATTTATAAAATCATTAAAAAAAATGTAATAATAATAAAAAAAATATTAATATAATAATTAATAGTTTACTATAACTTATCTGATAAATCATGCATTAATTTTTTAAATCAAAAGAATATAAAGTGTGAATATTTATAAAAATGACTAATTAAATTATTATCAAAATAAAACTAATTATAAATAATTCTTTAATTAATTTATGGATGTGTACTAATTATAAATACTTACCTACGTTATAATCTATTAATTTTTATTTAATTTATAGATATGTAAGAAATGTGTTATATTTTTAACTAATATATCTATAAATATGTAGTTCCAATTTAATACATATATACATATGTAATTGAAGTAAAACATAACTTAAAAGTATTAGTTTAATTTAATATTTAATAAATGTAGACTTATAAATTATATGGCTAAGAAAGAAAAGTAGATAGCAAGATACTTGTATCATGATATATTTCAAATTATCAAAATTTTAAAAAATCATAAAAATTTATAAATTATAAATTTATCTTATTATATTGTTATTATTTTATTAATTATAAAAAAAAAAAATATATACATTAAACAGGTATACATATTATGTTTTCATAATTGTAGAGTTTTAACATTTCTTTATTTGGTTTTAAAATTGTATTAAGTTTTGGAGTCGATAGGTTTTTTTTTCAAATACTATGATCCCAGTTGCACTACCAATCCAAAATAATTTAACATTTCTTTATTTTGTTTTAAAATTGTATTTAGTTTTGGAGTCGGTATGTTTCTTTTTCAAATTATATGATTCCAGTTCCACTACCAATCCAAAAACATATGTTTAAGTACTTTTATTGTTGGACCTTTTCAAAATGGTTATCAATATAGAAATTAAGATATGTTTTTTTTTTTTTCTTTAAATTATTTCGACTTTAGTAAATTATAATTTTTTTACAAACTTATAACTTTTGTGTTTATTTTTTTACACCACAGTAAAATATAACAATTAGTGAGAATATTAATTTTCCCAACATGTTTCGAATAACTCAAAAATCATAATAATAATTTACTAACTCAAACATCGCTATAATTTAATAAAATGTAATAATAACCTATAAGACTACTATTTTTAGTGACCTTTTGAATACCTCAAGTTTAAAGATAATGAGAAATGTTTTTAAAAGTCCACGTAGGATTTGATGATTTCATTGTGTCGTTGGGCCAAAGCTATCGAAATTGTTTAATCCATAGAATATGAACCAAGATATCTACACACATTAATTAAAAGTCCAAAATTTCTTAAATATTGAAAATTTGAAGGAAGATTTTTAATCCCTTTCCTGATGAATAACGAATTTTGCAAATGGAATTTGGAAAACCAATTTAAATCCATTTGAACTCCTAATAGATATCGTATGTTAAAAGACATAAAAAAAAAATAAAAAATTAATAAAATGTTGGCACTTCCAAAAATTAATAAAATGTTAGCACTTTTAATAATTTGATTTAACTCATTTATATCATAATTAAAATATTTTAATAATTTGGTGGTAAGGAGAAGAGGAATCCTCCTATGATTAATATAGAGATCAAACATGTCACACTATTAAAATATATCATAATTCTATGTTTATGATAATGAACATATTTTTTTTAATTAAAAAATGATTTAATATATCAAAATATTCAATTTTTACAAAATAAATTGTTAATAATAATAATAATGTTATAACTTATATATATAGCACTTATTATTATAATGCATCATAATAATTTATTAATATATAATAACAACTAATAAGAATAGTGAATTGTTTTTAACCCTTTAAAAAACTATTATTACTGTAATTTAGACAAATCATACCAAAACAATTTTATAAAAATACTTAAGTGTAACCACTAAACTTTTCTTAATCACCCGTGGGGCTTAAATTTTTGAATAGCTCAACGAAAAGATATTTTTATACTTACAATCTTCGAGAACTAATTATGAATAATAAAAAATGTAAAAGTTTCAACCATTTCAACTTCAAATTGTGAGATAGGATTTTGTACTCAAATTATTGAACTCATACAACATGATAGAAAGACAAAGAGATAGTTCTAAAAATTGACGGAAATTATTTAATATTAGATTTTATCAATAGTTCCGTCAAACTTGATGATTATTTAACCCATACAACATGATAGGGAGACAAAAAAAAATCCTAGTTAACCCATATAACAAGATAGACAGGAATCAAATTAAACATAAAAGATACATAAGATAAACAAAGTACTATAGAATCACATCAAAGTAACTTATGATACTCCAATACCCACGATCCATTGACACAGCAAATGGGCTTAATGCCTCCAACGAATCCTGCTGCACGGCCCAACTCTTGAAATTCTTTCTCTGTCCGCTCCTTGGCGCCCGGAAAGTATGCCAACATCAATAAATCTAAATGACATGCCTGTTGAGCACACGGTGATGTCTCTGCAGCCACTGGGAGGATTCTATCTATCACAATCACCTTCCCCTTCTCTGGCAATGCCTTGTGGAAATTCTTTAAAAGTTTTACGCAATCATCGTCACTCCAATTATGCAAAATCCACTGAGAAAAAAACAATCAATAGATATGTAATCATCGTCACATCAATTATGCAGACTCCACTTAAAAAGACAAATAATCGATATAATTAAAATTACCCAAAAACTAAAATCCATAGCCATACCTTGATTAAGATAGCTTGCCCACTTGGTACGCTATCAAACATGTCTCCACTCACATGTTTCACAGCTGACCAAACACACACTTTTGAAATTATTAAAGTCACCCACCGTGCCTTGGGCAGGAAGAACAAAGAACAAAGTACAGCAGCAGCAGCAGCAGCGCAGAGAAGTTTGAGTGCACAACACTCTGTATTTAAGAAGAATGAATTAAATGTTTGATGGGCCGTAGCCAAGTATAGCAGAGGAATTAATTTTGTTATGGGCGAGAGGTTATGTCAGCGTAAGAATGAAGATTTCCCGTAGTGTTAAATTACGAAGGAGCAGAGGTGATGCAGGGTTAACCTGCAATACCCAGGATCTTCAATAAACATGCATATAAGAATGCATGCTTAGCAATGCTCAAATCCAAATCTCAATCTCTGGCAAATTTACACTTTACCATTTATGCGGAAGCTCATTTAACTTCAATCATAAACATCAACATGCACATGTGTTTATACACATCATCCCAAATTACAATTTGCATTTCCAATCCCAGTTTACATGCCTTCATATCTAATAAACATCATTCATTCTAAAGCCCAATATTGTACATGAGCCTTTTAAGATCAGATTTCTTTTCATGATCAAATTTCAACCAAACAAATGCACCATGTTCTAATATTCAATTAGACATTGTTTTAAACCAAACCAACCAAACTCATAAAATCGAATGCTAGAACGTCATGCTTACCCAACGCTGCCTTCAACGAATTTTCCAGACTTGTATTTCCACAATTCTCTAGTGTTGACACAATTCTTCGACACTGCTTCCAAACTGGAATTCGATTCCTCCGAATCTGAATTACACAGACCTTTAAGTTAATTCAACTCAAGATTTTTAACGCTCTTCTCTCATATGGGTATTCTTTATCTGCTGAAATCGAGTTCACTTGTATTAACTCATCAACAGCATATTTAATCGAACAAAATTCCTCCAATCGATGCCACTAGAGGAATCGATTTTAGCAACATACCCACAAAGTTCAGAAATTGACTTATTGCGTCCCTCAGACACCAGTAATTCGTGTAAAACTCAGATTCAATATTGACTTCTTCAAATTAGAAAATGTTACCAACGCTTTTAGCATTCCATGATTCTGGTTTAGAATAGTGTTAAGAGAAAATGGAATTTAGAACATTAAAATTTCATTTACCAAATCGATACATTCTTCAGCGCTGTCCAATCGATCTTCCTCTTCCAGCAAATACGCCTTCAATTTAACTCCATGTTGTACCTTCATATATGCCACACCCAACGTTCTTCTTCTGCACAGATTCAATGCAGAAACCAATATAAATCAATTTCCAAAACAACATGAAATTGCTTACCTCATCTACCAGGTTGTCTTCCACCGATTTTGAAAATGCTGTCTATCGTTCATTACGCTGTGAGTTTGCACCAAATTGAATTTTTTTTGCAATGCTTTCTTTGCTGGATACACATAAATTCTGAACAAACACTGCTGACAGCACCTACCTTTGATGGTATTAACCCTTCTTCACCAATAACGTATTGGCCTAATAGGTGATGCCGCTGCTTTTAATGATCAAGACATTTCCACAGTTCTTTATCCCTTGTGATAATAAGCATGTCAATAACCTTTCGATTGGTTACACGGGCTTGCTTTCAAAACTGGGCAGATGCAACAAAACGCAACTGAAAAAGGGTGATAACTTCGTGGAGGTTGTAGATCTCCATGATCTGTTGTGAACACATATGAATAATGCATAAACTAGGACATTCACAAACAAGGAATCTCATTCAACTCGAGTTACACATAAGTTCTCACAACGCAACCAAACAGCGTGTGATTTTAAATTAAATTCAATTGATGTTTTATGCAGCACGCATTGAACATCGTTCACAAACTCATCGCTATATATCACAGCAAACACCAATTTAATACTACAGAAAATGCTCAATCTATCTCGACATACATCGATCTTTCCACAGCTACGCATTCAAGGTATTATAAGTGCCATTCACAATTTGATTGATATTGAACCCAATTTCAGAAACTAAATATACAATAGCTTCCAATTAATTTCCGTTCCACGCCTTTGATTCAGGCTTGATTCAACGCCTTCTTACACTCAAACAAATTTGCATTATAGTTTTGACAATATCGACATCAATTATTCAAATCGATCTGCCAGTGCTTACAAAGTACAATTCATTCAATTGTTTTGCTTGAATTCATAAACGCATCCAATACAAGTGCACATTATTCAACTCGCAGTTTCAGAAATTAACAAGAAACAAATATACAATCCCAATCAACCAATATATATAATCTGAAACACACAAAATTACTTACAACTCTCGTCTTGGCCAGGTATTCGAAATTGATGGCCCTCTACAAACTGCCTGAAGGCTTCCAAGGAGAACCCTTGCTCACTTGTCACACTCACTCACAATCTCTTCTTCATGCCTTTGAGGCTTGATGAATTTATACAATTTTAAAAATGATCTAATTTAATGCTCAATCCCCTTAATATCTCAATATCACTAAAATATCTCAACAAATCCTATTATCCAGAATCTTATCCCTTTATATCCTTAACTAACCAAATTCTCTCATATCCTTTTAATTAATAAAAGGATATTTACAAAATCCTCACTTCCTCCTATTTTATTTGAAATAACAAATTAATTAATAAAATATTAAAAATTGTCACACCCCCTTTTCTAACATATTTACAAATAAAAATGCCCTTGATGCTGCTGCATCAGACTCCCCATGTAAGAAAATTCATGACCACCTGGTCATAAGTCTGGATAATTATTTCCTCCTGGATCCCAAATTTTATTTTGTAATATTTCCTTGCTTGTCAATTGCTTTACTGTTGTTGTTATCTGCTGTTGTCCTCTAGGTTTCCATATTTTGTGCTGTAATGCTCCACTTGCTCCGCTCTTGCAATCTTTCGTTGTCTTTCTCTTGTTGTCTTTCCTTTTCTTTCTTGCTGTTGTCTTTCTCTGGGATGTTTTTATCATTAACCTCTTGATCAACTGAATTTCTCTGTCCAGTATATCCTCTGTCTGCTGATTGTTTGCAGCATCTTCAATAAAACCTGTACTCACAAAACAATTGTTAGAATAAAAACCATAAGGCTTCAGTGCCTCCATAGATGTTACTTCAGCTGTCACTATGGATGTTGCTGCCTCCCAAACTTCCTGTCCCTCTGCAACATTCCTTTGCTCATCACCTGCAATTTCATCTGCAACTTCTTTCTCTGGTTCAAATGTCTCCAACAAACATTTCAGTGTTTCATCAACATGCTGCAAATTAAATCCAGCATAACCTCCATCTTCCCCTTCGACAATCTTCAGTAATTGTCCATCATCTTGATTGATTCTGGCAATCAAATCAAGTTTTTCCAATACTGTAACCTCATCCTCTATCACTGTAGCAGCTCCAAAAAATTTTCCACCAGTCTTCTCTTCGTCATACAGACAAGCCAACTCTTTCTTGTCACCCATGGTAACAAGCCTCTGCATATGAGACATGATTGTCTCATCTTCTTTCTGCAACTGTTCTCCTTCTTCCAAGACAATTCCAAGTGATGAACTGTCTTCTGTATCACCTGTAAACACAATCACATTGTCAGCTTCAAAATCACAAGACCCAATTGTCTTACTTGTTGATTCAGTCATCCGCAGTTCCAAGTCTTCTTCAGGACTCAGAAAATCTTCACTAGTTTTCTCCTCAGCTTTCTCTCGCAACACTCCATTATGCTGCTCTGAGTTCCTTCTCGACTCCTCTGTCAGCACATTAGTATGCTGATTTGCATTCATCAAGAGAATGTTAGCTAGTCTTGCCTTCTTACCATTATCTGCTTCATGACTGTCCTTCATGAAAACTTCCTTACCTTGCTTCCCCAGCAGATTATCCTGCACATAAGTCCTTTGTCTCTCCAATTCTCTTCTTTGAAGATCTAGTTTCCTATACAATTCAACGACTTCATTAGGAGTAGAACTTGGAAACTTTACACAATTTTCCATACCTTCACCAGCTCTTAACCAATCATCAACTGGTCCTTCTCTCTCTGCACCATCATCCTGATTAGACTCCTTTGTCTTCATACCTTCCTCCTGAGATCTTTCTATCTCAGCATCGATCTAACCAGCCTTCAGATTCAATTCTCTCTTCTGAACAAACTCTAAAGCTTGCTCACCTCCCTGTACTGTACCTGCAAACATACACAACTCATTAGTTTTAAAACCGCAAGACTTTTCAGTCTTGACTGCTTCCTCAAGCACTCCCCTATGAACAAATCTGCATGTGGAATTTTCAAATTCCAACTCTGGCTCAAGAACTCTAAGTCCTTTCTTCAATAAGGCAATCAAACTTTGCCTCAACTTCACCTGCAATTGTCGCCAAAATACTCTCTTTCCCTTCAGTGGAAAGATCCATTCTCTTTTCTGAATTTCCTGCTCTTGCAGCCATTCCTCTAGTACCTGCAATTGTACCTTCATTACTGCAATCTCTCTTTCTCGAACTTATGCAGTCATCTCATCTCGGTGGCATTCCTGTGAACCTTTTCTCTGATCCTCCATGATCATCTTCTCCATGAGTTTCTCACTCACCATGAGTTGTACTAGCCTCTACGACAACAATCTCTTCTGCTGCCACTTACCTCACCAAGCTCTCCTCACTCAGTCTTTTGGTAAGTACTTGGTTCACCGCCTCTGGAACCTTTTGAGCACTCTCCTCTGCTCTTTCTCTAGGCTATCTCTTCAACTCACTTTCTCTTCAGGACACTGAAATTGTCCTCCCTATCCAGCCTCTAGCTGAATGTCAGGTTCACTGCCATCTTTCTGCAACCATAAACTTCAATCACAAATTTCAAATCAGAAAAATCATCTCACCTTTAAGATCTTGCAGGATCTTGTTCTCCTTTCGCTTCTGTCATCATGTTCACTACATTTGTGTAGCTTGCATATCAAATTTAAAACTCTGATCTTCCTTTCAATCATTCATCATACAGTCAAAAATACATTTTAGTTTTCAACAAAACCTTCTTGCACTCATTCAGAAAAAAACAAACATCTTCAACAGAGCATTCCAGCTCTGATACCAAAAATGATGCAGGGTTAACCTGCAATACCCAGGATCTTCAATAAACATGCATATAAGAATGCATGCTCAGTAATGCTCAAATCCAAATCTCAATCTCTGGAAAATTTACACTTTACCATTTATGCGGAAGCTCATTTAACTTCAATCATAAACATCAACATGCATATGTGTTTATACACATCATCCCAAATTACAATTTGCATTTCCAATCCCAGTTTACATGCCTTCATATCAAATAAACATCATTCATTCTAAAGCCCAATCTTGTACATGAGCCTTTTAAGATCAGATTTCTTTTCATGATCAAATTTCAACCAAACAAATGCGCCATGTTCTAATATTCAATTAGACACTATTTTAAACCAAACCAACCAAACTCATAAAATCGAATGCCAGAACTTCATGCTTACCAAACGCTGCCTTCAACGAATTTGCCAGACTTGTATTTCCACAATTCTCCAACGCTGACACAATTCTTCGACACTGCTTCCAAACTGGAATTCGATTCCTCCGAATCTGAATTACACGGACCTTTAAATTAATTCAACCCAAGATTTTTAACGCTCTTCTCTCATATGTGTATTCTTGATCTGTTGAAATCGACTTCACTTGTATTAACTCATCAACAGCATATTTAATCAAACAGAATTCCTCCAATCGATGCCACTAGAGGAATCGATTTCAGCAACATATCCACAAAGTTCAGAAATTGACTTACTGCGTCCCTCAGACACCAGTAATTCGTGTAAAACCCAGATTCAATATTGACTTCTTCAAATCAGAAAATGTTACCAACGCTTTTAGCATTCCATGATTCTGGTTTAGAATAGTGTTAATAGAAAATGGAATTTAGAACATTAAAATTTCATTTACCAAATCGATACATTCTTCAGCGCTGTCCAATCGATCTTCCTCTTCCAGCAAATACGCCTTCAATTTAACTCCATGCTGTAGCTTCATATATGCCACACCCAACATTCTTCTTCTGCGCAGATTCAATGCAGAAACCAATATACATCGATTTCCAAAACAACATGAAATTGCTTACCTCATCTACTGGGTTGTCTTCCACCGATTTTGAAAATGTTGTCTATCGTTCATTACACTGTCAGTTTGCACCAAATTGAATTTTTTTTTCAATGCTTTCTTTGCTGGATATGCATAAATTCTGAACAAACACTGCTGACAGCACCTACCTTTGATGGTATTAACCCTTCTTCACCAATAACGTATTGGCCTAATAGGTGATGCCGCTGCTTTTAATGATCAAGACATTTCCACAGTTCTTTATCCTTTGTGATAATAAGCATGTCAATAACCTTTCGATTGGTTACACGGGCTTGCTTTCAAAACTAGGCAGATGCAACAAAACGCAACTGAAAAAGGGTGATAACTTCGTGGAGGTTGTAGATCTCCATGATCTGTTGTGAACACATATGAATAATGCATAAAATAGGACATTCACAAACAAGGAATCTCATTCAAATCGAGTTACACATAAGTTCTCACAACGGAACCAAACAGCGTGTGATCTTAAATTAAATTCAATTGAAGTTTTATGCAGCACGCATTGAACATCATTCACAAACTCAGTGCTATATATCACAGCAAACACCAATTTAATACTACAGCAAATGCTCAATCGATCTCGACATACATCGATCTTTCCACAGCTACGCATTCAAGGTATTATAAGCGCCATTCACAATTTGATTGATATTGAACCCAATTTCAGAAACTAAATATACAACAGCTTCCAATTAATTGTCGTTCCACACCTTTGATTCAGGCTTGATTCAACGCCTTCTTACACTCAAACAAATTTGCATTATAGTTTTGATAATATTGACATCGATTATTCAAATCGATCTGCCAGTGCTTACAAAGTACAATTCATTCAATTGTTTTGTTTGAATTCATAAATGCATCCAATACAAGTGCACATTATTCAACTTGCAATTTCAGAAATTAACAAGCAACAAATATACAATCCCAATCAACCAATATATATAATTTGAAACACACAAAATTACTTACAACTCTCGTCTTGGCCAGGTATTCGAAATTGATGGCCCTCTACAAACTGCCCGAAGGCTTCCAAGGAGAACCCTTGCTCACTTCTCACACTCACTCACAATCTCTTCTTCATGCCTTTGAGGCTTGATGAATTTATACAATTTTAAAAATGATCTAATTTAATGCTCAATCCCCTTAATATCTCAATATCACTAAAATATCTCAACAGATCCTATTATCTAGAATCTTATCCCTTTATATCCTTAACTAACCAAATTCTCTCATATCCTTTTAGTTAATAAAAGGATATTTACAAAATCCTCACTTCCTCCTATTTTATTTAAAATAACAAATTAATTAATAAAATATTAAAAATTGTCACACCCCCTTTTCTAACATATTTACAAATAAAAATTCCCTTGATTCTCCTGCATCAAGAGGTTTAATGGAGAAATTCATTTCGGGCTTTAAAGCCCTCAACAACCAAAAATGAATGAAATTGATCGAACAGGCGGAAGTCACTTATGAAGCGGAAGGACAAGTGGTCCCTACCACTTGAGTGCAAAAGCGCAAGATCGCAATTTCAGAAGTTCAGAAAACCCAAGTGTCTTGTTGATATGGAAATCTGCAATGTGCGATGGTTGCGCCATCGCAGCATCGCAATATCGCATTTTAACGCAATCACCCTCCACACATTGCCAGATTTTTGTTGAGATTGCGATGTGTGATCGTTGCACCATCGCAAGATCGCAATATTGCAATATCGCATTTTCATTATATGTGTTCCGCCATGTATCATCGTAAAAGTTGAAAGTTGCGATGTGCGCCCGCCGCACCATCGCACCGTCGCATTTTTGTTTGATCGCAAGTTTTGTTATTCCGCCATATCGCATATTGCAATTTCCGAAATTGCGATGGCCGACTACGACGTGGTCCCTACTCGTACGTCGCGCCAATATCAATTTTTTATGTTTTGCAAAGTTTTTCCTTTGTAATTGTTTTTATTGTCGTTTTACGTATTTTGTTCCGCCGCGCCATATAAAAGGAAGAAAAAGCCCGAGATCCAAAGAGAGTAATGAATGTATTGTATTGCATTGTAAATGCTGTGTGAGCCCACAGGTAAAGAAACCACAGTAAGAAGAACTGAGCACTGCTTGTGCGTTCTTGGGAGATAGAGAGAGAAGTTTTATTTTGTGGAGCACTGCGTCTGTAGCAGTCCCTATTCATATTTTTTGAATCCCTCACCGTTGAGGAAGAAATTTGTAACAGTTTTTGTTTTTAAGTTCTGTTATTGAAATAGAAAGCATTTTCATGCCATCTCTGTCTCCTGTCTGCAAGCGAAATTTTTTTTTTAAACATCTCTGTGTTGTAGAGGAGAGTTTATATTCTCTCCAATGTTTGTTTGGAATTCCTCAATAATTCCAACACACACATTAACCATATTAGCACAGATATTGCATTCTAATATCAATGGTTGAACTTGGGGATTCAGACTTACCTGGATAGTGAGGAGCCTCGGCCACCACATGAGGCATGTCGAAGTTGATTGCCCTGACGTGGGGATACCTAGACACAATGAGACTGAGAGTCGACCCAACTCCTCCTCCCACATCCACCAATTCCTGAACCGCCTTAAAACCCTCGTAACTATCCAGAATCTTGCTCATCAACATGGTAGAAGGCTCAAACATAGCCCTGTTGAAAATCATGTTCAATCTTGGGTCGATGGCTAGGTACTCGAACCCATTCATTCCATGGGCTTTGGTGAATGGCTGGGAGCCTTCAAGCACAGCATCCTTCAGAAAATACCAAGACTCCATCGCCACCTTATCTTGATTCATCAACACCAGTGGAGCCAGAGATACTCCATCCTGGTTCTTCACAAGATATTTACAGAGAGGAGTGAGACCATACAACCTCTCGGCCTTCCCGTTCTCGTTGGTGGTCATAGAGCAGCTCAGAACCGAATGGCTGGCCAGCACTCTCAGGATCTGATCAAGAGTAATGGCGGCGTCGGGGTTCGTGATCGGAATATGGGCAACGATTTGTGTGGGCGAGAGTTGGACGGCATCCCCGGCATTTGCTATGATTTGGAGAACATCAAGTTCGACCGCTGCCTTCATGGCCATGGGAAGGCATGAGAAATCTACGAGCTCCATGCCCAGAAGCCATTCATCCTCATTCAAAATCTTCTTCATAATCGATTCTGAGTTTTCAGCAGCTGTTGACGCCATTTTGAGAAACTTATTACTGGGTCGGGGATGACCACACTCTAAGGCAAGGTCTCTTTTATACTCTTCAATTTTCATAGTAATTGCTAAAGGACAACAATCTATCGAATCTACCAAGCTATATTGAATGGGCAAGACTCTATCTAAACGACCATACTCTTTTAAAGTTATAATATTAACACCACCTACATTTTCTTCTCGTGTTTAACTGGTGATCTTTGAACCATAATGTCAAAGTGTCAGTGATATTTATTAACCGTGATGTAGGAGCATTGTAACTATTTTCACTCTATCTAATTTTTATGTAACTTTTATCTTATTTATAGAAGATTAAGTTAGATAAGTAGGTGATTAGACGCTAAGCAAAATAAAGTTTCTAATCATCACGAGATTGGAAGCAATAGCTGTTAGGATTTAATTTTTATTTTAGAATGAGATCATGTTATTATGGATCTAAAATAGAATTTGGATGTAAATTGTGGCCACAAATAATATAACTCGTGACGTGTGATAGCACGGAGGGTGTTTCTGGAATAATGAAGTCTTTTTTGGTCTATTAGGAATTTCTATATGCTCAATGGCATATTGTTTTATTTTTAAAATTCTTCTGTCTAGGGGAAAGAGAATTTGTTGTGCACCATTTTGTGAGAGGACTCGACAATTTCAACGATTCCAAGGTTTCCTTGAAGGCGTGTGTCCACGAGTGGTCTCATCTGCAGAGATTTTATCTCTCGCTAGAAGAGATGTCGTAGGAATGCCGAAAGTTGGTTCTTCTTGGATGGTGTGAACTAGGCGTAGAGAGGACCTTATAACCAATTAGAGTGAATAAGTTGAATATTTACACATGGTCAAGTTCGATCAAAGGAAAATCAAACCTAGAGAGGTCATAACGAAGTGGAAGCTCACAATACGGCATTATATCGGTTCATATCAGTGCGTAAGATAAGGAGCCTTATCTCAACAAAGGAGTTTTACTCACGCTCTTGTTCCTTGCTAGAAACACCGAAGGTTTCCATTACAATAATAATTTTTTTTTATCCCTACAATTTGTGTATGGTTAGTAGGATTGGAATGGTTTGATCTATAAGGGCAGAGCATTCCTATCACTGAGAATAGCTCTCATACCAAAACTCTCCTCCCTAAAAATTTCTCGAACTTCAGACCAATATTTTTTTACAATGTGATCCACAAACTGATTTCCAAGGTAATTTCTTAAAGGATCTCTGATGTACTCTCTGTTGGAATATTTTAAAATTCCAGAACAACAATGGAGAGAGTAATACTCTCCTCTTCTAACACAGAGAAATAAAAATTTTCACTTACAGGAGATAGAGTTTTCACTCAAAACACTATTTCATTAACTTTCAAAAAAAATTGATACAAATCTGGACTACTTCAAAAACACAGTGCCAATCAAACAAAACAATACAATGTCTATGTATTTCTTACGCTCTGTCTCACTAGAAAAATACACTGCTGTGTTTTTTTTCTTTCCCGCACTGCTGTGCAAATTACAAATAATGAAAATTACATTACATAATAGGCTCTCGAGCCTTTTTCTTTTAAATGCCACACATATGAAAATAAAACAGAAAACTATATTAAAACTTAAACTTAAAACAAATCTATTTGAAATTTGTCGGGCCCACAACAACAATGCGCTTTGAATTGCGCGATTTAAATCAAATCTATAAAGTATCGGGTCCACGACTTTAATAAAAAAAAATGGTTCAAATGAAAACTCCGATCTCCGATTGAGGATCGGACGCGATGACCAATTCTTAAATCCGCCATATAACATGGCGTCGGGTCCGGACTCCAACATAAAACAAACGACCAAATAAAAGTTCCGATGTCGATTAGAAACCGGACGTGTTGAACCAATATTAAACTGTGGCCTATAAAGTGGATCGGGTCTGGATGTCATAGAGCAATCAGCCCATATCATACACACTCCCGATGTGATACTTGCGATACTTGCAATCGGGCCCAAAACAAAAGGGTTGCGACTGTTGTTTGAACTGCTGCGTGGTCTGTGGGACCACCTGTGGACTTCGGCTTAAAGCATAGGGCGATTATAAAGGGCTTTGTTATTATATATGATACCTCCACTTGCATTTTATGCATTGGATCTCCTTCATCAACAAGACACTGATGTGGGGACCACGACATACATAAAAATAAAATGCCCGCATGCAGATAAAAATATATGCACTGTGTTTAAAAATTAAAAGTACTCTGTTTTGTCAAAATAGAGACTCTCCCGATCACTTAAAAAGTCTGTCTTTCAAATAAGAGACTGCGCTGATTCAAACAAAATCTAAACTGACTATTCACTGCATTTTTAGAAAGCAGTTGGAGGAGAAAAACTGGAGAGAAAAAATAGAAATCGGCTCTGCACAACCACTGTTGAAAATAACGTTTCAACACTCCCCCTTACTTTCAACTGCTGGGTTATCAGTCATACCCAGGCATTTTCTCAAAAACTCAAAATTATTTTGCCCCAATGGCTTGGTCAGAATGTCTGCAAACTGCTCCTGAGTTCTGCAATGTTCCAAAACAATTTCTCCATTGCTTACCAATTCTCTGATGTAATGAAACTTTGTGTCAATGTGTTTCGTTCTCTTGTGAAACACAGAATTCTTAGATAATGCAATAGCTGAGCTATTGTCACAAAAAATCACTGTTCCTTTTGTCTTCTCTTGGCACAAACTTCTTAACATCATCCTCATCCAAATTGCTTGACACACTGTTGCTGTAGCTGCCACATATTCCGCCTCTGCTGTAGGCAACGCTACAATGGGCTGTTTTTTAGAAGCCCATGCAATGGCTCCTGAAACCATGTGAAAAACATAACCGGAAGTGCTCTTCCGATCATCTACACTTCCAACCCAATCACTGTCATTGTATCCAACTAAATCTGAACATTCTAAAGCGGTATATAAAATTCCATACCTTTTGGTTCCTTTAACATACCTCAAAATTCTCTTTGATGCCTGCCAATGTGTATCCTTTAGCTTCTCCATGAATCTGGAAATCAAAATAACAGTGTGCATTATGTCGGGCCTAGTTGCAGTCAAATACATGATGCTGCCAACTATGCTCTTGTACAAGCTAGGATCAAAATCCTTGCTGCTGTCCTCTCTGCTGAGTTTTAATGCCATCATTGCGGGAGTGATTGTTGCTTTGCTCTCCTGCATATTAAATCTTTCAAGAACTTCATTAACATACTTTTCCTGTGAGATAAAAACCCCATTTTCATCTTGTTCTACTTCTATTCCTAAGAAGTATTTCAACAAACCCATGTCAGTCATTTCAAATTATTCTTTCATGACTGTTTTAAAATTTTCAATAAGGTAATCATCATTACCTGTGAAAATAACATCATCAACATATAAAACTACAATCAACATTTTACCATCCTTTTCTTTGATGTAGAGGGTGGGTTCTCCCTCACACTTTTCAAATCCATTTTCCAGTAGATAGGAATCTATCCTACTATACCATGCTCTTGGCGCTTGCTTCAGCCCATATAGAGATTTCTTCAACTTGCACACTTTGTGCTCTTGGCCTTTCTTTTCATAACTGAGAGGTTGTTCAATGTAAAACTCTTCCATTAACACTCCATTTAGGAATGCTGACTTCACATCCATTTGTTAAACTTTCTACTTGTTTTGTGCTCCTATGGATAGCACTGCTCTCACGATTTCCATTCTGGCAACCGGTGCGAAAGTTTCCTCATAATCTATCCCATGCTTCTGCTTATAACCTTTGACAACAAGTCTGGCCTTGTGTATCTCACTTTTTCCTTCAGCATTACTCTTAGTCTTGCAGACCCATTTAACTCCAATGACATCTTTACCTTTTGGGAGTTCAACCAAATCCCAAGTCTTGTTTCTTTCTATGGCATTTATCTCCTCATCCATAGCTTCTATCAATTTATTATTGTTGAGGAGGTAAATCCCCTCTGCGGACGGAGGCGATCCCTACCAGCCCAACAGGGGTCTAGCAACAATCACAAAATGTTACGACGCAAGCTCCTAGTTACGAATGAAAAGACCAAATATGGAGGCCTACCTGGAATCCAATGCTACGATCCAAAGAAGAGAGCGTTCCCGTTCCTCAGCCTCGGCAGATCATGATCCTCCACGATCTCCATAGATGGACACCTGCACATGCAAGAAACAAACAGATACAAGCATAAAATCCAGCATACGCAACTAAATATCAGTCAGAAAGGATATTACTCATATTAACATGATTGAAAACAGAGTGGAACCATAATCGTAATCATTCATTAAATAAAAATCGAAGAGAGATTACAACCAATGTTCTGACGTCATGGTCTCCTTCGGATGGGTCTCCGGTCGTTCACGTCTCGCAAAGCTCGCTAGGGAAAGGGTAAACCTCTCCAGAGTCTCTCGATGATAGTCTCCTTACTTGAGTCGGCCTTAAGGGAAGAAAGAGGGCTCTTACAGCACAAAGGCTCTTGGGAATTTGGAGATTCAAAGCTTAGGCACTTCAAGACTAGCTTGCCATGGAATTGAGCAGGCTTTTATAGATGGGAAAGGGGGGAGTTGGGATCCCTATTATTATGGGATTGGCACTATCATCAAGGAAGGTTCCATGGGAGGTGGCAAACCACTTCCCTTCCATAGAACTCCCGCAGCAAAACCTCCCAACTCAAGATAGGCAATGGTTTCTGAGTTTGTTGAAACACAACTTCCGCCATCTTTATTTAAAAAACACTCCTTAAATTGGCTGGCGCGACTACTGCTCTGGGACAGAGCGCCAGTTGGCGCGGCCTCTTTGTAGTATTTTCCCCATTGGCGCGAGTGCTGAACTGTCTGCCCGCGCCAATGCAAAAGGAGATGTTTTTCATGATTTTTGCAAGGAGATGTCTTTAGGGAAATTGAAGCTCATGCTTAGAGGAATGCATTGATGATGTTTTCAAGGCATGACAATGTTCACAAGTCACAAAATGGGTCCTCCATTGTGCGGGACGGGGAATGGTAGGGACGGTGACAAATTACTGTGTAACAGATGCCCCCTAAAGTATGAGGCCCGAGAGAGAGAGGGGTGAAATGCTTTACGAGAACATGTTCAACTGAAGCCCCGCCGTCGGAAGACCTGCGCAGAAAAATACAACTGATATCTCAAGTACATGATGTATATGTGGTATGGACGCAGCCATCCAAAATATAGTATGCTATAATCCAGATCCAGGGTATGGGCGCAGCCATCCAGCGAGGATCAAATAAATAGACTCAGGTATGGTTGCATCCATCCAATCAGTGAGTCATGTACATAATGATAATAATCCACAATCGCAGCCTGGATTACAACAGACACAATCCAGGGTATTGCGCTCCATCTCGACCCAAACAAAGTACAAGTCCAAGCATGCGAATATGTGAGCTGAAGTCGAACATGCAAGAACATCGTCTGATTACCAGCCAATGATGAAAGCTGTTAACAGACGCGTGAGAAACCACCAATAATGACAATGGTCCTCAAGGTACTACAGGTACAATCTACGGCGTGTGAATAAATGAGTTGGCGTCGAACACCCGCAGAATCACTCGATCAGAGGTCAATGATGAAAACCTCACGTCGAATGCGACGAACCTGCCATTAAGGCATGCAGGCTCCAAGGTACCATGAAGGAGTCTCTAGATCAACTTCCTGGATAATGAGCTGAAGTCGACAAGAAGTGACCTTGATCGAAGGTGGGCCATAATTTTTCCCACATCATCGACACGAGACAGAGGAACATGATGTTTTTGTTATGAATCAAGATCGTATGAGAATCAGAGGAAGGTTGATATTTGGAGAGGCCAACTTCTCTTGAACATATAAATGGCACGGCATTGGACTTGGAAGTATTTGACATCAACGGATCAGAGGTCATGGTGATGAGGCAATGAGCAGATGAGAGGTCAAAAGGGATTATCCAAACCCATGGAGGCAAAGTGAAGAAACGAGATGAGATGTCCCCAACCCGACACGAATGTAGACAAGTGCCATGTTCAAGAGCGACATACTGCCGACGACAACGATGATGGTTCCATTTTTCCCCCACCATTTCTGGCGAGTACCCCAATTATTTTTGATAACAAGCTTGAAGGGGATAGCATATGCTTGTGATATAAGTCCGCCCTTCGGGCGAATCCATCCTAGTGCATTTAACGAGTCCTGGGAAGGAGAAACTCGGAGAACGTCATTTCGACGAAATCCAATGTCATCAGGGTTTAACGAGTCTGACAAAGGAAGAACTCGGCGTCTTTTCATGTTTAGAGAGTTTGAAAAGACAGCTGAAAAGAAAACTCCATAGGTCCCTTTTCGTAAATAGTTCCCCAGATCCGAAAAGGTAGAAAACAATATCCGGGAAAACCTCCTAGTCGCGATAGGCTAGGGTATTCCTTTTTCGTAATCAATCCATCCCAGCCCGAAAAAGGGTTAAACTTATACTGGGTGGATGTCGATTCGTGTCCATTTTAACGAGATCGAAACGATAAGGGCCTCGGCAATCTTTTCATATTTAGAGAGTCAGAAAAGAGCTGAAAGATGACTCCAAAGTGACTTTTTCGTGTATTTACCGAGTCCGAAAAAGTATAAAATACAACTCGTCTCCATCATTAAAGTCGCAAAAACCTGCTGCTGCACATACCAAGTAAGCGTAAAACCCATTTTCGACATAACATATCAAAATATTTGGTAAAAATAACTCTTTAGAACTCATTTTATGTCAAAAAGCTATAAATATGCCAAAATGGTAAAAATAAAATTACATTTACTATTTACCTTGGTAAAAAGCAACAGTGATCCATTTGGAGCAGAAACTTCTGACGGCGATTGCGACAGATCCGGTTGACCATTCAGTTTCTCGTCTGCTACAGGTAAGAGGCGCTCCCTTGCTCTACATTTTCATCCATTTTTTAATAGTTTTCCCTTGTAAATCAGTTCTATGTGGCCACTTTTGAAATTTTAGGGCCGCGCTCATTGGCGCGGGTATCGGGCACGGACCCGCGCCAATGGGCTCTTTTATACAAAGGGCTCGCGCCACGTGGCGCGACTGTTCACAAAACAGCCGCGCCAGCGGCCGAACCTAAAAATCCGCCTAAAAATTCGATATTTAAACCAAATTGCATGGAATTTGAGGCCTACCAGAGATCTAACTAAGGGTTTATGACCATATGGATGCAGGTAATCAAGCAAAATGGTGATTGAATGGAAAGAACGAGAGCATGGAGAAGAGGATGAACAGGCCATAGAAAGTGAGGCTTGCATGAATGCCCTTAGAAACTGTGGGCTAAAGAAGTTCTTCCTTACACCCTGTCTACGAGCTCAGCCCGAGCTCCTCCAGTATTTGATCAGTATTTGGGATGAACATGAACAAGTGTTCAGGTTGCGAGATCAGGTATTAGAGCTGGAGGTTTCTGATGTTTATTTTATCACCGGATTGTCCCGCAGAGGTCCGATCCCTGTCTTGACTGGAAGCAGACCATCTGGGGAGAAGATGGAAGAAGTGATGGCACGAGTGTGCCGAGGAGCACAAATGGGATCGGGAAGCAAGAAGGTGGATATCCACACTATCCCTGATCTGGCATTGAGAGTTGTCCTACATACCATCACGCGGGCTGCAGGGTCGCAGGCACCGCACGAGGCCATAAAGGCCCAACTCCTGCTGGCCTCAGAATGCATGAGTCCCTTACTGTTCGACTGGGCAACAACAGTAACAATCAATATGAAAAGGCAGCTCACAAAATGCAAACAAGCTAAACTGAAACAGTTTGGCTATGGTTCCATACTGGTATCGTTCATTCTAGAACGTTTACCAATCTTCCAGGGCCAAGGGGCCTCAGTAGCAGATCCGATACCATGAGAGCCAAGAATGGCTCGCTGGGCAGCATTAATGCCCAGAGCTGAAGGCGGCCAACAGATGTCCTGGAGGCCGGATTTCTTTAGGTGGTTACGGCGCCAGCTGATTGTAGTGGAAGACTGGCCCTATGCAGGAACTGACTTCACTGGAGACCCAGATCTCCCACTGCCAGAAGGAGATGACTGGGACGAGGAGTTGGGTAAGACCTCATGTTTTTTATTTTTATGTTTTATGTTTTTTTTTGTTAATACACATTCGTCCTAACACATTTTATATATGTATGCAGATGTGGGACCTGAGAGACCAGCTGGGATGTCTCCAATCTCACGGAGGACTCAACTCGCCCCTGATCCTCAGGGAGAGGGCACCGGAGGAGAGGAGTTGATCCAGAATCTTGAGGGCATTGCCTGAGGGATTCCGGACTATGCTCGGCTGGCGGACGTACCGATGGCATACCAGCGCCACACGGTGGGAGTTCCAAGTCGGATCCACCGAATCCTGAGACGCTTAGTGCGTGCAGTCACATGCTATCATGAGCACCATGTGGATTAGCTCTTAGGATTTATACCACACCTATTTTTTGAGAGACGTATCGTCTCCGGATGTACTTAAGACGATTATGTATATTTTGACTTTATGTGACACACTCTATGTAAACATTTTGATATCTATATATATATATGCATATCTATTTCTGGATGGATCTTTTTTTACATGTCATGGTGATTTACAAATTGCGCAAATGTCTGTCTAATACCAAATTTGCTACTGCATCTATTAATGTATTCAAATGCCTGGGTATATGATGATATGTAATGTAGTCAAAATTTCTTTCCAGTAATCGAATACGCAGATACAGACGTAAGATGGACGGGTTCCTTACCGAATAGTGTCCGTTCAGTTGTAACACCACAAGTTGCGAATCTAGATACACGAGCAATTCACGGATACCAAGGTTTACTGCCTCGGTTAATAATTCTAACACAGCACTATATTCCGCGATGTTGTTCGTGGTACATCCTAGACACACTCCTTGCAGGTCAATCAACTCACCAGCAGGATCATAGATTACCCAGGCTGCTGAAGACAGATTCCTGGTACTGCGGGAGGCACCATCCACGAAACCAACAAATGGATGAATAGACATCTGCACAACCAGGAAGACCCGATCAGCAGAAAGATGTTTACAAAGCACACCACACTATACATGCACACAAATGAAAATCACACACTTATGTACACACACCACACCAAGAAATCACTTCAGGCATAGTACTTTTTGAGGTACAACCCATTTCTGGGCTGCGCCAGCGGAACTCCTTCATAATCTATAAGCTCGTAGGCCCCGTTTTTCAAAACGCGTTTTACTATATAGGGCCCATGCCACATAGGTTGGAACTTACCGGCTCCAAGCTTGTCATGTGCTTGATCGTACAGGAGGACGAGGTCTCCTTCAATAAAGGAACGGGGAGAAACAGATTGATCAAAATGAGTTTTGACCCTCTTCTTTTTTGCTTCGATGACCAAAGCAGCCAGATGACGGGTTTCATCTAACCGTTCCAGATACAGAAGACGTTCTTCCTCAGTAGAACTATTAGGTAGAAGCTCCACAGCTAATTTCAACAAAGGAATCTCACATTCAACCGGAAGAGTGGATTCCAGACCGTACACCAATTGAAATGGTGTGAATCCAGTTGCACTCTTAGCAGATGTTCGGTATGCCCAGAGAGCTGAGAATAGTTGGAGATGCCAATTGGATTTGTGAATACCAACTGTTCGCTGAAGCATAGTGACCAAAACCTTGTTCACTACTTCAACCTGACCATTCGCTTGAGGGTAATATGGTGTCGAGCTGTCGTGACGCAAGCCCAACGTTGAAGTCAGCTCCGCCATCATATAATCTCGGAAGTGAGTACCGTGATCAGTGACGATGGCTTGAGGAACCCCGAACCGTGCAATAACGTGGTTGAATATAAATTGAGCAGCCGTTTTCCCGTCAGCAGCTAGTGTAGGCATCGCCTCGGCCCACTTGGTGAAGTAGTCGACAGCGACAATGATATATGCATGCCCCCCGGCCGAGTGAGGGTTACACATCATAAAATCCACGCCCCACTTCGCAAAAGGACCGATGGTAATAACAGGATGCAATGGTAAAGGTGGCACACGCATCTTGCGCTGAAATATCTGGCATGGATGACATTTACGGACTGCAGTGATACAGTCTTTGAATATGGAAGGCCAGAAATAACCTGCTCGCAGAATCTTCTGGGCAGTAGCATACCCGGACATATGTCCACCACAAGCGCCACTGTGGCAGTCATTTAGGACCTTTTCAGCCTCTTCCAAGGTTAGGCATCGCCGGAGCACCGAATCTACTCCAATGCGGTATAAGGTATCTCCTACTATACGGTAGGGCTGGGACTGGTGCCAAATCCGACGGTGGGCAGCTTTATCCAACTCAGACCGAAATGTCGAGGTCTGAAGATACATTATTATGTCACCGTACCAAGGGTCACGAGTACTGATGAGGAAGAGCGTTTCGTCCGGTATATGATCTTCAGAGTGTGAGGGAGCAGAGTCTATAGGGAGGGAACATATCAAATCCGCGATGACCAGTGATTTAGTTGACTTAGCGGTAGTGAACTCTAAGTCAAACTCCTGTAGGATCACAATCCATTTGGAGTACTTGCCCCCCAGCAATTGTCTAGAGAGAATATATGTCACAGGGTTGTATTCTGAAACCACTGTTATCGTACGCAAAAGGATGTAATGGCGAAAGCGTTGTACAGCGTGTACTGCTGCTAATGCCAACTTCTCGACATGAGCATAGCGCGTTTCTGGATCGAGAAGGTTCCGTGACAGCTAATAAACAACATTTTCATCACTGTCATCGTCATCCTACACCAAGACCATGGCTATGGTGCTAAATGCGGCGGCTAGATATAAAGTGAAGTCGCGGTGGTAGTCCGGAGGACGAAGCAACAGAGCATTGACAAGCAACGTCTTCAGCTTCTCAAAGGATTCTTGAGCAATTTCGTCCCAATGAAAGGGAACGTTCTGCTTTAACAAACGAGTGAATCCTTTGGCCACCTCGGCATAATTCGGGATAAAGCGCCGAAGAAAATTCGCTTTCCCTTGCAGACTGTGTAACTGATACAGGGAGGAGGGTGATGGGAGATTTACGATGGCATCGACCTTTAGAGGGTCAAGGCGAATTCCATCTTTCGAGACTATGAATCCTAAAAGACGGCCAGAATCAATGCAGAAGACGCATTTATGAGGATTGAGCCTGATATTGTAGCGCCTGCAACGAAGGAAGATCTGGCGGAGATGCTCAGGATGGTCCTCTCGCTTACCCGAATGGGCTGGCAAGTTGTCCAGATAAGGCTGAATGATATGGCGAATGTCATGAAAAGCGTAGGACATCGCACGCTGAAAAGTGGCTCCAGCGTTCTTTAAGCCGAACGAGAGTTTTTTATACACGAAAGTGCCCCACGGACAGATGAATGTGGTCTTGTGTTGATCCTCAGGCGCAATATTGATTTGGTTATATCCTGAGAAACCGTCCATTAAGGAATAGATCTCACTCCCAGCACATTCGTTGATGATCTGGTCGATAAACGGAGTGGGATAATTATCCTTTGGACAGGCGCGATTGATGTCGTGATAATCCACACTGACTCTAATTTTACCCTGCTTTTTATCGACAGGGACAATGTTAGACACCCATTCTGTAAGGGGGATGGGATAAATAAAACCGGCGTTCAGAAGTTTTTCAACTTCTGCCTTGATAGCGGCGGCTTTCCGAGGATGCGTGGGACGTAAGCGTTGCCGCACGGGTTTTGCACCTAGATAGGTTGGAATCTCGTGCACTACAATACTAGGATCAATCCCTGGCATTTCCTCGTAAGACCATGTGAAAACATCTCTGAATTCTTTGAAAAGCTCAGTATAGACTTGAATCTCATCGGGAGAACAAGTTTCACCCACGTGAATATTCTCAACGATCCCCGTTTTAACAGAGATGTTGATTGGAATAGTTTGAGTAATGTTACCCAGGTTGCCCTCCGAAAAAACCTCGTGTGTCAAGATGGGCGTTTGAAGAGGAGGGGTAGAAACCTGAGTAGCATAACGCTCCAGACAATCAGTCATTGCCCCCAAGCTAGGCATAAACGAGGAGCGATGATGTCCATCGCCCCAAGGCAGCTCCTCAAGAGACATAGTTTCAATGATAGCCTCATCTGAAGGAAAAGTCTCTCTGAGAGGATCAGGTGAATCAGCCTGACCAAGCCAGGGGGATTGGGAGTAGACGTCGAGAGCCATGCTCAAAGGAGCATGTTGAGGAGGTGGAGGATCCGATGCTGCAAAAATCTCACAGTAGCTGATCCCTACTGGCGTTAAAGGCATGTATTCTCCAAACTCATATACCTGCTCAGGCGTAGGAATAAGCCAGGGGTCATCGGACCTGGACAACATGTTGACTTGAGCGGTATGCGGTGGCGGTGCGGGAAAGATACCCATGAGGACTGGGTCTTTGAAGAGACCAGGTCCTACACTGTCTGGGGGATTCGGAATTTGATCCACGTATGGCACGTTGTTCTCAAAGTTAGAGGTGAAAAATGACAACTGATCCACCGTGACATCTTGCCCTCGTGAGGGAACTTAATGAATCGAAAGACGGTAGACGGAATGCAGAGCATGGCATGGGTCCAGCTGCGGCCAAGAAGTATATTGTAGTTGAGTTTAGCGTCAACCACTTCTACTTCTACGTTGACAGTTTTTCCCTGTAATGTGATCGCTAGACTCTCGAGAACGCCCAGGGGTTTAGATTCCTGACCATCAAATGCCTCAAAGGCATTGGGAGATGACGACAAGGCTGGAGAGCCGATGGCCTTCCAGCAAGCGGAGGACATAACGCAGGTAGATGCACCCTCATCCACGACGGCCCTATGAATGTTCAGACCGTTAATCCTGACTTGAATAACCAAAGCGATTTGATGTGGAAGCCGGGGAGTGAAATTCTCCAAATCGAAGGTGAGAAGGCTCAAGTCGGCGAGATCGATGCCACCGATTGCAGACAGTAAAGCCTTCCGTTGTGAAGGGCAACTTTGAAGAACCTCAAGTGAATATATAGCACACGGCGCCTGTGCCAGATCCTCAACAATATTGTAATGTTGAGCGGCACGAGCGTTTGGATTATAAGAAGATATTCGAAGGACACCTTTAGGAGGTGGCTTCACAACGGGTTCGAGAGTTGGCTTCTCGATTTCCAACGGACCAGAGACAAGTGGGGGAGGCAGCCCATCCGCAACTGCCTTCCCGGGTGCCTGCCGCGATTCGTTGTAATCCTTCGACCGTGTAGCGACAGAGATAGGTGCAACACTCTTCATCATGAAAACCTGAGACCCAAACGGTGCAGATGGTGACGGTTGTTCGACCATCTAGGTCTGTTGAGATGGAAATGGCTCTTTTAAAACAGCTGGAGTCCCTTTAGGGCCCTTAAGAAGTTGACTAACCTTGGATCGTCGTGGAAAATCCTTAGTATAATGGTCCCCTTCACAGATGAGGCAAGGGTACTTCGGTTTATGCTGGGAGCCATCCTCAGTTCGAGATTTAGATTCTGGTTTCAGGGCATCAGATTTAGATTTTCCTTTTCCCTTCTTCTTCCCCTTGGAGGATTTGTCCGCAGGATCGGCCTGAACAGCATTCACCTCCGCGGTTTTGCCAGAATTAGATGAGGCAGGATTAGCAGAAGTATTTTTGGAAGAATTAGCCTTTTGCTTCCCATTCGAAGATTTCTTCGAATTTTGAGAGACAGAACCAATGACACCATCCACCGCAGGGGTAGGCGGAGCCTTAGTGGTTCCGGGCCGTGGAGCATCAGTCAAGATGTCATAAAGCGTGCCGGACTGAGAATAGACAAGATCCAGGTATTGGGCACGCGCGATGGCTTGTTCCTCTGTCACGCACGCTCCCATCGCAATATCCTGAGCGATTTTATTCACAAAGGAGGTGGTGAACCAGTGAGTCAGTATCTGATCAGGTATGTGAAACTTGATCAGTCTACGACGGCGCCACCACTCATGAATGTGATCCGAGATGTGAGTGGCTTTATCCTGCTTCAGGGAAGTCAGGAGGTGCGTCCCGGCTTCATACCGAACCGGTAACTGAAAATGCGTGAGGAAAGCCATGGCTAAAGAATTGAAATCTTGAAAAATGCCACGGGATAACTCTATGTACCACTTAGCAGCAGCTCCAGTTAAAGTACGCTGGAAGAGGCGCAGGCGAATCGAATCGTCGACCCAAGAGTTAGATGAACACCAAAGATGATACGTCATCACATGCGCCTGGGGGTCCTCTCCAGCTTTTCCCTCAAACTTGGGGCAATCACCTGGTATCTTGGTGGGAACCGGAGGCCAATATGGATTATGTAAAATCGGATCATTGGTCAATTTTGAAACATCCGGCAGCTCCAAGGTAGCTAGGAACGGCAATGGTGGATTAACCATCATGCCAGGCCCAGGATGAGGTCCGGTACCCATACTCCACGATGGTTGTGAATATCCTTGCCCCCACGGGTTCTGTCCTGCAGGATTCTGACCGTAGGGGGCATAGGTCGTATAACCAGACTGATTTGGATGCTGGTAACCATAGTGTGGGGCTTGATAACCAGGGTACGGACCCTGATTATGTGTCGGCCCTGTATAAGCAGCGTTTGGATTTGGCTGCTGAGTGTAGGTAAAACCGGGCGGAGGAGGATAATACTGAGAGCCTCTGGGGTGGTTATAGTTCGGTTGAGACTAACCATGAGGATAATAACCACCCTGAGGATGAGTAGGCTGCTGAAAAGTGGAACCCTGCGGAGCCTGATAAGTAGGGCGCAACTGATGATTTGGCTGCGGTATTGAATGAACCGGCTGCTGTGCAGGGTTAATGGAATGAGCGGGTTGCCCTGAATGAACAGGTTGACCCGACTGAGAGGGCTGACCTGAGTGAACAGGTTGACCCGGGTGCAAGGGTTGACTTGAATGACCAGGCTGACCCGGATAGACAGGCGGCGCCGGTTGCGCAGGTTGACCTAGTTGTAAGTGAGCCCCAGGTTGTACCGGATGGACCGGTTGGCCTGGTGGCGGAACACCGGGTTGTACCGGATAAGCCGGTTGGCCTGGTGGTGGAACAGGACCAGGTACTTGCTGGAAACCGGTTTGACCTGAAGCAGAACCATAGGATGGTCCTGGCTGATATGCAACGTTAGAAACAACAGGATACTGCGGTTGCATCGGTAAAGAAGGCTGGATTTTCCCCCCAGGACCATAGACCGGTCCCGGTTGGTACCCCGGCTGAGGCTGGACAGGTTGACCGGAAGGGCTGTAATACTGTCCTTGGGGACTGTACGATGGCCCTTGCTGGCCCGCAGGGTAGCCCTGGATGGGCTGCCCCTGTGGGTCATAGGGATAACCAGGTTGGCCCGTAGGTTGGCCTTGGAAAGGTTTCCCTTGCGGGTTATAAGCCTGGTGATGGGGTAAACCTTGAGCATAGAGGAAAGCCTTAGGAGCGGGTAGACGCAAAATCTCCCCGTGCTCGTCGTATTGACCTGGAAAAGCATACACGGGAGTACCATCCTGTGCATAGTGCGAAAAATAAGATCGGTAGGGATCTTGGGAGGATGGTCCAACCTCGACGTTCGGCTGTTGCAAAGACAACCGATACTCCTCCGGAGAGATGTTCTCCGTTATAGCAGTCGCTAGATAAACATCTTCAGGAGTTGGCCCGCATCAGTAGTGATAAACAGACAATAAGAGACCAACCACGTGCTCGACCTAAGGGAGCTGAAGTGACGGCGTTCGAGGAGAAAAGTTCGGTGGTAGTAGCAATTGGTCTCGCTGTGAGATGAATGGGCCATAGAGGGTCATAAATTAGAATGATCCGAATTCCAGATCTGTATCCCTGTGGTAAAGAAGGACTGGCTGTTGACATGCTAGCCAGCTCAGAGTTGTCTCCCTGAAACAATCTACGCGGGAAGAGCTGATAGTCTTCACCAGACGTTGGGATTTCCTCACCAGAATAACTCATGGTTTATCATGCCGTTAAATCTTGCAAGAGACAGCGAGGACTAGGAGGAAATACAACAGCAACAAAAGGCGAACCCGATGTAAGAGAAAGGAAATTAGCTCCTAATCTCAATTCAGACACAGGGTCCGAAAAGGGCCAATTGAACTCAACTGGTCCTCCAAAGGGTTGCTCAGTGAGAACCGGTCCCCCGTCAGGAAACTAGGAAACAACAGGCTGCTGTGGTTCAGCAGAGGATTGGGAAGCCTCTGAAGAATCATCCATGTAAGGACTACCAGTAGACGAAACCGAAGGTTCCGCCACTGTGGCAAAAGACCAGAGAAAAAGAAGCAAACACACACACGGGCTGAAAACAAGTTAAGACACACGATCAAACGGTCAACAAGCAATATCTAAGCGGGCGTGTAATCGTGGGTGATTAATTTTTACCACATTGAAAAGTAAGAAACTCTACCATTTCATGTTTTAAGAGTCGAGAAACGATAAAAAGATGACTCTATCTCTTTCAGATTTGACACAAGCGTGAAAGGACAAGCGCTTGACGGTCTTTTCAAGTTTAGGGAGTCAGAAAAGACCAAATGACTGCTCAGGAAATACTAGGCATAAAGGGTGTACCAAATATCCGTGAACTGCAATATACACCTTGGTTTCAATAATGAAACAGAAATCGACCAAGGAATTTCCGTACGTGCAGGTAGTCTCCCCGAATGCTGTGTTCAGTGTATCACGGGTATAGGGCAGCAGACTCGGCTTCATATGGATAAAGGGTTGAAAACCTAGAGGGGTCTCCCTTTATATATGTGACGGTACGGGGAGCACAAGTCCGTACTAGCGCTGTCTAAAGCCAAAAGGCGAGCGACAGCTGCTAGGTTTAAAGACGCCGGAACACGTCTCTAGCCTAGACCTCTAAAAATGTTTCGTTAAATTTCAATGCTGCCTTAGGTTAATTGAATAAATTTTACAGTTGATCTTCAATTAAGTTTCAATTTTCAGGCCCTATCGTATGTAATGTCTTAAAAGACTCTTAAATGCAAAGCTACATGCCACAGTCCAACATTTCGTTCGATGAAAACTAGCTATGGAAGAGTTGAGAGCTTTTGCACAAACGAAATGATCGGAAGACAAACAATGAGATCTCTAATGCAACTAATTGAATTGAAAAATTTTCATTCAAATCACTAATCACTAGCAAAATCGAAAAGATTACAATTTGCACTAATTAACCAAAAGCAAAAGAGATTTTTTTTTTAAATTTTCAACGTTTGATAGCTAAATGCACTAAACAAACTGAAAACAAACGGAAGAACTTGAGAAACGATATTGAGAGAGCAAAAGAAACAAATTTCACTCAATGACACAAGCAATCAGATCCCAAATCGACCAAAGTCTCTCAAAACCAAGAAAAAGACTCAAAGGCTCCAATGGACCGTGTGATCTAGGCCCAAAGCAAGACCAAACGAAATCTGAATGAAGGAATGAGAAATCACCCAAAAATAACAACAAAACAGTGAACAACTACTAAGAGGATGCGGAGGAGCAATCAGAAAGTCGACTCGACAAACGAAACACCAAAACTCCCAAGGAGGGCTCGATACACTAAGCCACTAGATGCCCTAGGGCTTAAAACGTGAAATCGATAGATAAAAGCGAACAACCAAAGGACAGAGGTGAATTCCCAGTCAAACAAGACTCCAACACGCTCAGGTAGTTGGAAAATCAAGAAGAAAAGCACTGACCAGATCCAGAGAGCTCAAAACTAAGCAAACTCAAAAACCCTAAAGGAGTGGCGCGACTGTAAGGCTGAAACTAGCGCCAGAAAGCAATTGGCGCGGGCTAAACAAAAGCAACATGCGCCAATTGGTGCGACTGTCGGGCTAAAAAGCGCGCCAGTCGAGTTTCTCAGCCAAAATTAAAAAAGAACTACTCCAGAAGTAGATCAATGTAGACTAAGCAAACCAAGAAGAAAAAAACAACAAGATAACCCAACCCAGAAGGCTAACCAACCAAGGAAAATCATAAAATCAATCAAACGAGACAATCCAAACGAGACAGTGAAATCTAGACGATCCCCAGTGGAGTCGCCAAATTGTTGAGGAGTTAAATCCCCTCTGCGCACAAAGGCGATCCCTACTAGCCCAGCAGGGGTCTAGCAACAATCAAAAAATGTTACGACGCAAGCTCCTAATTACGAATGAAAAGACAAAAGATGGAGGCCTACCTAGAATCCAATGCTACGATCCAAAGAAGAGAGCGTTCCCGTTCCTCAGCCTGGCAGATCATGATCCTCCACGATCTCCGCGGATGGACACCTGCACATGCAAGAAACAAACAGATACACGCATAAAATCCAGCATACGCAACTAAATATCAGTCAGAAAGGATATTACTCATATTAACATGATTGAAAACAGAGTGGAACCATAATCGTAATCATTCATTAAATAACAATCGAAGAGAGATTACAACCAATGTTCTGACGTCATGGTCTCCTTCGGATGGGTCTCCAGTCATTCACGTCTCGCAAAGCTCGCCAGGGAAAGGGCAAACCTCTCCAGAGTCTCTCGACGATAGTCTCCTTACTTGAGTCGGCCTTAAGGGAAGAAAGAGGGCTCTTACAGCACAAAGGCTCTTGGAAATTTGGAGATTCAAAGCTTAGGCACTTCAAGACTAGCTTGCCATGGAATTGAGCAGGCTTTTATAGATGGGGAAGGAGGGAGTTGGGATCCCTATTATTGTGGGATTGGCCCTATCAACAAGGAAGGTTCCATGGAAGGTGGCAAAACCACTTCCCTTCCATAGAACTCCCGCAGCCAAACCTCCCAACTCAAGATAGGCAATGGTTTCTGAGTTTGTTGAAACACAACTTCCGCCATCTTTATTTAAAAAACACTCCTTAGATTGGCTGGCGCGACTACTGCTCTGGGATAGAGCGCCAGTTGGCGCGGCCTCTTTGTAGGATTTTCCCCATTGGCGCGAGTTCTGAACTGTCTGCCTGCGCCAATGCAAAAGGAGATGTTTTTCATGATTTTTGCAAGGAGATGTCTTTAGGGCAATTGAAGCTCATGTTTAGAGGAATGCATTGATGATGTTTTCAAGGCATGACAATGTTCACAGGTCACAAAATGGGTCCTCCATTGTGCGGGACGGGAAATGGTAGGGACGGTCACAAATTACTGTGTAACACTTATCCTTAACAGCTTCTTCAAAGTGGATAGGGTCATTAACATGAAAATATAAAGAAAACAAAGAATTTATACCTTCATTTTCTGCCTCTTGTGCATAAATGTCATTTAAATTTCTGAACTTCTTACCTCTTTCATTAGGTGTACAAATGCTTGAAGAAGCACTTGAATTTCCTCCTTGTGGTGTGCTTGGAGAAGCACTTTCATTTCTCATCAAAGGTGTGCCATGCTGCCCTTGTGTTGGTGCTGCTGTTCGGGGATGTATTTCAGCCAACTCATCATCATTTTCATCATGAGATAAACAGTGTTTTACATTCGTTGTTTTCTCTATGCTTCCATCCCAAGCTTCCTCTTCAATAAAATGAACATCTCTTCTCACGATAAACTTCTTGGTGGATGGGTTGTATAACCTATAAGCCTTGGATTCCTCACTGTATCCAATGAAAATACATTTCTCCCCCTTGCTGTCCAACTTCTTCCTTCGCTGATCCAGAATGTGTGCATAAGCCACACATCCAAAAACCTTCATGTGTGTGACACCTTGCTTTGTGCCACTCCATGCCTCTTTCGGCACTTTGTTCATAACTGCTTTTGTAGGGCACCTATTCAAAATATATGTTGCACAATGTACATCTTCAGCCCAATAATCATTAGGCAAATTCTTTTCCTTTAACATACTCCTCACCATGTCCATTATGGTTCTATTCTTCCTTTCGGCTACTCCATTTTGCTGCGGAGTATATCTAGTTGTAAACTTCTTATGAATACCATTTTCTCTACAAAAACGTAGAAAATCTTTAGAGATATACTCACTTCCTCTATCAGTCTTTAGGAATTTGATGTGCAGCCCACTTTGGTTCTCAACAAGTGCTTTGAAATTGAAAAAGCTTTCAAACACTTCACTTTTGTTTTTCAAAAAGTAAACCCAAGTTTTTCTTGTAAAATCATCTATGAATGTTAACATATAGTGGCTGCTAGCAAGCGATGGAGTTTGCATCGGTCCACACAAATCTGAGTGGACAATCTCTAAGGGTGCCTTTCCCCTTATGCTTTTCCCTTGAGGAAAACTTTCACTGTGTTGTTTCCCCAAGATACAACCTTCACAAAGGTTGTCCAGTTTCTCTATCAATGATAAACCTCTTACCATTCCTTTTCTGTTCAACAAGTTAAGACCTCCAAAGTTGAGATGTCCAAATCTCAAGTGCCACAACCAATTTTCATCTTTTGGTTCATTTTGGATAGCCTCTTGTGCCACTACTGCTTTCTCTTCACCATTCTTTAAATCTACTCTCATTCTAAGAGGGAACATCCTGTTCCTTTTCATCTTCAATTCAGTAATACATTCTTTGCTAGGTGGTTTGTCCATGATGGTACAAACATCATCCTCAAAAAATACATTGTACCCCTTTTGAACAAGTTGCCCAATACTCAAGAGGTTACACTTCATTCCTGGAACATAATAGACATCTGCTATGGATTTCTTTGCACCTTTCCTTGTTAAGACATTTACATTTCATTTTCCCATAACATAAAATTTGCTATCAGTTCCTAGTGTGACTTGTGACTTCACACTCTCATCTAACATAGAAAACATAGCTATGTTTTCTGTCATACAGTGACTACAACCGGAGTCTAGAAACCATAAGTCTTCACTTTTTTCTTTAGCCATATTACAAGCTAAAAAAAAATTATCTTGGCTGATATTTTCTCTAGTGAAATTTGCACTGGTTCTATTTCCCATATCATGTTGCTTCTTTCTGCATTCATTAGCATAATGACCATGTTTTTTACAATAGTGACATTGGACATTGGACTTATCATGCCTTTGTCCTTGTGCATTCCGCTGACCACTTTGCTGGCTGCTACCTTGGCCTTGATGTTGATTTGGATTGTTTCCCCTTCCTTGAGAATTTGCTGGACTGTTCCTTCCACCTCTGTTTTGGCTTCTACCTCTTCCTCTCTTGTTTCCTCTGCCTTGCACTCTTCCTCTTCCGAAAGACATTTGGGTCTTAAGGCATGCTCAGGAGATGAGTTTTCACTCCTACCCAATCTCTACTCATGGGTCATCAGTGATGCATGTAGCTCATCCACTGAAAAATTTGTGAGATGCTTAGTCTCCTCTATGGTGGTGACAATCAGATCGAATCTTGAGGGTAGACTCCTCAAGAGTTTTCCCAAAATCCTCTTATCTTCAAGAGTCTCTCCATGAGATCTTATTTGTGTGACCATTCCAATCACATGAGTGAAGAATGAGTCAATGGTATCTGACTCTTTCATATAGAGAGTCTCAAAATCTCTCCTCAACAACTGAAGTTTTGTTGTCTTCACTTTTTCCATGCCTTGATAGGCTGTCTTGACAGTTTCCCACGCTTCTCTGGATCTCTTGGCTACTTCTATCCTTGGAAACACACTCTTATGCACTGCTTGATACAACAAGAAGAGAGCTTTGGAGTCTTTCTTCCTATTGCTCTTCAGTAACTCTTTCTTTGCCTCAGTTAAATCATCAAACTCTTCTTCATTTGCTGGCTGTTCAAAGCCATCCTCAACAAATTCCCTTAAGTCTTGGGAAGTAAATAAAGCTCTCATATTTATTGACCAGTGGTCATAATTTTTCCCATTAAATTGTGGGAGGTGGATATTTCCAATACCCATGCTAGTGCTGGCTCCATCCATTCTGCACTCTTAACTATGATTCAAAAAACGCTTGACTGTGTATTTAAGATAGCTGACTATTTTGCAACAGTAACGCAATAAACTGTATAGATAAATACCTTGAATTATTTTTGGCTAATTCTTCACACTGCTGGAGAGCCTGCTGCAACAAAGAACTCCTTTCCTTCAACTTCTTTGATCTTCAAAGAGCCTGGACTAGCTTTGATACCATGTTGGAATATTTGAAAATTCCAGAACAACAATGGAGAGAGTAATACTCTCCTCTTCTAACACAGAGAAATAAAAATTTTCACTCACAGGAGACAAAGTTTTCACTCAAAACACTATTTCATTAACTTTAAAAAAAAAACTGATACAAATCTAGACTGCTTCAAAAACACAGTGCCAATCAACCAAAACAATACATTGTCTGTGTATTTCTTACGCTCTGTCTCACTGGAAAAATACACTGCTGTGTTTTTTTTCTTTCCTGCACTGCTGTGCAAATTACAAACAATGAAAATTACATTACATAACAGGCTCTCGGGCCTTTTTCTTTTATATGATGTGCATATGAAAATAAAACAGAAAACTATATTAAAACTTAATCTTAAAACAAATCTATTTGAAAGTTGTCGGGCCCACAACAACAATGTGCTTTGAACTGCGTGATTTAAATCAAATCTATAAAGTATCGGGTCCACGAATTTAATCAAAACAAATGGTTCAAATGAAAACTCTGATCTTCGATTGAGGATCGGACGCGATGACTAATTCTTAAATCCGCCATATAACATGGTGTTGGGTCCGGACTCCAACATAAAACAAACAACCAAATAAAAGTTCCAATGCCGATTAAAAACCAGACGCGATGAACCAATATTTAACTGTGGCTTATAAAGTGGATCGGGTCCAGATGTCATATAGCAATCGGCCCATATCATAAACACTCCCGATGCGATACTTGCGATACTTGCAATCGGGCCCAAAACAAAAGGGTTGCAATTGTTGTTTGAACTGTCGCATGCTCTGTGGGACCACCCGGGGACTTTGGCTTAAAGCGGAGGGTGATTATAAAGGGATGTGTTATTATATATGATACCTCTGATTGCATTGAACGCATCAGATCTCCTTCATCAACAAGAAACTGCTGTGGGGACCATGGCATACATAAAAATAAAACGCCCGCATACAAATAAAAATATCTGCACTGTGTTTAAAAATTAAAAGTACTCTGTTTTGCCAAAAATAGAGACTGTCCCGAATGCTTGAAAATACTGTCTTTCAAATAAAAGAATGCACCAATTCAAACAAAATCTACTGTTCACTACATTTTTAGAAAGTGGTTGGAGGAAAAAAACTGGAGATAAAAAATAGAAAGCGGCTCTGCACAGCCACTGTTGAAAGTAACATTTCAACACTCTCTAGCCATATCTCCTGTGAGCAATATGGCTTCCTCCCATATCATCTTATCCACGATGCCATTGCTATATTATCAACGATGCCATTGCTACTACTGAGAAATGTATGCATTCCATTCACACAAAAAAGATGAAAGTTGTAATCATGAAGGTCGATCTATATAAAGCACATGATAATCTCGATTGGTCATACATTCACATGGTTCTCCATAAGATTGGTCTAACAACTCATAATATGCAATGGATCAGAGAATGTATTGCGCCAGCATGGTATTTTTTTATCATTAACGGCCTCCCCACTGATTTTTTTCCGAGAAAGTCATGGTCTTCACCAAGGTTTCTCTCTTTCACCTCATATATTTATTTTCATCATGCATGGGCTCATTATTTTCATTAAAGGGGTAAATTTATTTTCGAAAACATACAAATTACACATGGGGTCATGCTCAAATACTTTTTTTTTGTTGATGACATCTAGGCCTTCGGAACTATATCAAGAGCTCAGTGGTCTAATCTGCACTATATTTTTCCTCGATATGGTGTTGCCTCTGGTCTGCAAATTAATGGGGCAAAACCAATTTAGTTGTTTGCCTCGTATGACAAAGCAGATATGGAATTAGTTGCATGTCTCTTTAAGGTGAACCTTGCCCCTCTTTCGGAGGGCCTCACTTACTTTGGTTTTACGCTAAAGCCTTGTAGCTATCGCACCAATGATTGGTTCTGGCACTCAGAGAAGTTCAAGAAAATATTGAATAATTGGACTCATAAATGGCTCTCATTCGAGGGTTGTTTTGTTCTCATACAAGAAGTTCTCCAGCAACTAGCCGTCTATTGGGCACATATCTTTGGCCTCCCATCACACATCATTTCCTTTTTCAAGGCTATTTTCTCAAGTTTTCTCTGGTCAGGAGCCCATTGAACAAAAACGTTTCACCTTTGCAAACTGGATTTATTGGAAATCTCCAAACTATATGGTGGCTGGGGTTTTCTTGATATTCGATCCTTCACTCAGTCTCTCTTGATCAAGTCTCTTTAGTGGGAAGTAACGAGAACAAGTCTTGGGCCTATCCTATTCTGATCTAAATATTTAAATGGTATGGATCTACAACAACTATTTAGATTACAATCTCTCTGGTAACGTAGAGGCTCGTACATTTGGCAGGGTTTCAGGGACATAGCTGCACTTTTCATAAGTAGCATCATCTAGGATTTTGGGAATGGTCAGAGCACCTTATTGGGTTTTGACATCATTCGTGGCTCTCCTTCGGATATCAAAATAGAAAACCACCTTCAATATTCTCTTTCTCATAAAGGTATTTTTTTTGTCAGTCAGGTTATATCACATTAGCAATAGGGTTGTCCGATATGGAAATCATTTGCCCAGCTGAGGTTGTTGGGTGAGGATGTAGTTGAATGGAAATATTATATGAACAAGCTAAGATTGAGAGTTTCTGTTTACATCCCTCATGGGAAAGAATAGTTTGGGTTGGAAAAATTATTAGTGAGTCAACAGTGGTAGCAGACATATATAGCAACATCATAACACAAAAAATACAAAGCACAAATCCATCATGTTTCAGAAATATTTGGAAGAGGCCTATCCAAATCAAGATTATATTGTTTGTGTGGCTTGCATGGCAGAACAAAACCCTCACTTGGGATAACATGGCCAAGTGTGGATTTCTATGTCCTGGGCATTTCCCTCACTGCAAACTAGTCTCACAATCAATTGCTCATATTTTTATAAATTGTTTAGTTTTTCTCTCCATATGGAAATTTTTTTCTCATTTATTGCTTGACCTCAATTCGTAGCCTCTGAATATCATAAAATGCATAAAATCCTTGGAACGGACACACCTAAAATTATTCTCTCTTCCTTTTTTCTTCTTGTGGGAGATTTGGCTGGCCATCAATCGGTATATATTTGAGGGCACATAGATGGTCCTCTCCCAGATTCACTGTGCTATTATTTCATCACTTGAAAGTCACTCTGCATCTCCTCCTTCTCCTAAGGATCTATCTCTCTGCCTTTGCCCTCCTCCAGTTGTTTGGCCACCAGGTTACATTCATGGGCCGAATGGCAGGGTATTTGTGGATGTGGGTCCTCAATCAAACTTGATCACAATGAAAAATACCACATATTCTTGAACGGTGGCCTTGCCACGAACATAAAGGCCAAAATCCTTGATCTATGGAGTCTGCTCTGGGTTGCTTACAATTTGCAGCTCAGGACTTACACATTTATAGGGATGCTAAATCTGTCATTGATGGGGTAAATGGTCTTTCCAACCTGGAGCATTCTGCACTTCAATGTTGGATTAATCACATCAAATATCTACTTAAACACCTACATGCTCCAGAAATCAATAACATCTACAAGGAAGTCAATCCAAGGGATGACTCTCTTTAAGACATGTTTAAAAGAGTATTTCAAGCACACTCAAGCTCAACACTACAAGGATGGTCATATGATGGACGCCAACTCCATACAACTCCCATGAACACACTGCAACAAGGAATAAGTTATTTTCGTTTCTCTCTTCTCTCCCTTTTTACTTCCAGTTTTTTGCTTCTATTCTTCTAAGTCAAAATTTCCAAGTTCCATGTCTGTACTCTTGTATATATTTGTTGTTGCTGATAATTCGAGAAACATATTGTTGACTACTCATAACCAAATGGATGTATAATCTATATAATTTCAACATTAGAACCATCTCTATGTCCAACTTTTGCCACTATTCCTGGTATTCTCACAATTGAGCAATATTGGAGGATATATCCTTGATAATATGTATTGTTTTGTAATATGTTTTTAATACAAATGTAGTGTTTTTTCTCCTATGAAAATAAAGGGCAGAGCGTTGCTCTTGTGAAAACGTATAGTGCAGCAGCTCCAAACATGGCAACACTCCAATGATTGATGTCAAAAGACCGATAATGATCTTGGTTGAAATTCAAAACTTCAATTTTTTTTCTAATTGTATTTTGAATGAGTTGAATGAGCGTTGGTGAGTTGTTTTCCATCACCAATTCATAATGTAAATGTTATAACTCACAGTGCACGATGGGAAAAATAATTTAAGTAGAATAAATTATAATTAATCGATTGATGAATAATTTAATTTCAATGTACATTTTTTATATTATTTGTATAAATAAGTGTTTACTGAGTTTGATACTATAAAGTTATAAATAATTAAATTTAAATATTTGTTTTGTATTATTTAAAGGAATAAATGTCCACGATTATATAATAAGTTTATAAGTGTTTATTTTGTAAATATTTCAACTTAATTATTTATTTATTAGAGTAGTACCTTGCTTTCTGGAAATGGGAAAAAGAATTTTTATTTTTATTGAATTGTGAAACTGATTTTTTTTATTGAGAAATGACACTCAGAGTTGGAAGAGGTAGAGGTCGAGGAAGAGGTTGACCAACTACAAATGCGGAGTTGAGAGATGAAGTAATAACTCTATAACAAAGACTAGAAGCCATGGAGGATACCGGGAATCATGATCACACAGGGGAGAACACTGAGGGGAATTGAGAGATGAAGTAATAACTCTATAACAAAGACTAGAAGCCATGGAGGATACCGGGAATCATGATCACACAGGGGAGAACACTGAGGAAGAAGAACTTCCAGAAGAAGAAGAAGAAAGAGTTGAAGAACCCTAGACTTTAGATTTCTAAAGTCGATTTTTGGTCCAGGTTTCAGGTCAAATGAAGAAGTACCTACATGCAATGGCAACTTACATCCAAAAGAATTAATAGATTGGATTAATGCTATGAATAAGCATTTTTATTTTGCAGAGGTCTCAGAAGACAAGAAAGTCACATTTGTTGTTACGAAGTTAAGAGGACATGTTGCTTTATGGTGGGATGGACTGCAAGAAGAACTGGCCTTGAAAAATAAAGACAAGACTAAGACTTGGAATAGGATGACTACTAAACTAAAAGGTAAGTTCCTTCCTAAAGATTGTCAATTAATTTTGTTTAGAAAGATGAAACATCTTAAGCAAAATATGATGATTGTTAGGGAGTATATAGAGGAATTTTACAAAGTGAAATCAGATCACGATACATAGAAGATATATGTGAGATATTTTCCAGGTATACCAACAGATTAAGGTTTGATATTAAATATGATTAAGTTTAATGTCCTTGAAATATGTTGAGGAAGCATACCAATTTTCATTGAGGTTGAGGAAAAGATGATGAGAAAGCAAGGTCAGAAAACGAGAATAAGAAGCGTCAGAACAAATGAGCAGAAACAAAAGGGAGAAGCTAGCAGCTCAAACAAACAGTCACAATTCCAGAAAACTAGTGATCTGAGGGGAAGGAGGACTCCCTCGAGGGGTGGAGGAAGAAGCAGAGATCAGGTGGGATGTTCACTTGTGGAAAGTTGGGAAATTATTCATCTGAATGTCCAAAAAGGTTGGCAAATAAAAAGGGATAAAATTAGCACAAACTAAGTCGCAACCTGAACCTACAAAGGTAGTGGAAGAATGTGTTAACCCACCAGAGGAAGGAGAAGCTTTGTTGTTGAAACAAGTGTTGAATGTAGATGAACTTGTGTAAAGATGGATATTATTTAATATGACATGTAAGGCAAAAGGTAAATGTTGCAAATTAATTATTGATAATGGAAGTTCTGATAACTTGGTCTCTATAGAAATGGTCGAGAAGTTGCAGCTGGATAGAATGCCACATTCTGCACCATACAAAGTTTCATGGCTACAAAAGGGACAACAAATTTTGGTGAATAAACAGTTTCAGGTGGCGTTCCAAATTAGCCAATACAAGGAAAAAATTATCTGTAGTATTATGCAGATGACACGTCTTGCTTCGAATACCCTGATAGTATGACAAAAGGGTGAACTAGGATGGTAGTATGAATACTTACAGTTTTGAAAAGGATGGACAAACTCGTGTGTTACTACCTATAAAAACTAAAGGTGCCAGAGAGCTAGCGGATGCAAACATATTGTTAATGAGTGTGAAAAAATTGGTTACCAACAATGAAAAAATTACAAAGAAAAGCAACCAGTGGAAGCAGAGGTGACCAGTCTACCTTCAAAATATTAGAATTCATTTAATTTCAAAGATGAAATGTTTCGTGAACAGCAAAATTTAAAATCAGCAATTCTTTCTATGGCACAAATAGTCATGGCAGAGGAGAATGAACTTAATAAACGACAATTAGTAGTAATGGAGAAATGTGGACATGAAAAGCTTGAAAATAATGCTCCAAATGACAAAGGAGGAGGAAATATTGACAAGAAAGAAAATTCGGAACAGAAAAACGAGCATGCATTGTCTCAATTCATCTTTATAGTTTTATGGTTTTAATTGCATGGATAATGAAAGAATGAATTTGTTGAATTAAGGAAAAACAATTGCAAAAACGTTATGTATCATGTAAAAGGTGGAAATTTCAATTGTAGTCAGTGAACCTATGCTAGAAGAAATGGATGAGAGGATTTTTTAAATGCGTGAACCACACAAATAAGAAACCTTGGGTATTTACTACATTGTAACGAAAAAATAGTGGAAGGGAGCCTCATAAAAAGAGTCTAGGAACAATTTGAAGCTTGGGTCTATGATTTAAGAGCATCGTAATTATTTTAACTCTATGTGCACCTTTTATCCTATTTCTAGAAGCCTAAGTTAGATAAGTAAGTGATGCGGTGTTCAGCCAAATAATGTTTCTAATCATCCTGAGATTGGAAGCAAGTAGTTGTTAGGATTTAATTTATATTTTAGAATCAGATCCTATTAATATGGATCTAAAACAAAATTTAGTTGTAAATTGTGGCCACAAATAATATAAATGGTGACCTGTGATAGCAGGGAGGGTGTTTGTGGAATAATGAATTCTTTCTTTGTAGTCTATTAGGAATTTGTATATGTGCAGTGGCATATTGTTTTGTTTTTAAACTTCTTCTGTGGAGGGGAAAGATAATTTGTTGTGAACCATTTCTTGATAGGGCTCGACATTTTAAACAATGCCAAGGTTGCCTAGAGGGAAGGTGTCTAGGAGTGGTGTCCTGTGCAGAGATTCTAGCTCTCACTACAAGAGATGTTGTAGGAATGCCTAAAGCTGGTTCTTCTTGGATGGCGTGAATTGGACACAAAGAGGACCTTATAGAAATCCATAATGAATAAGGTTGAATATTTACACACCGTAAAGTTAAATCAAAGGAAAATCAAGCCTAGAGAGGTCATATAAAAGTGGAAGCTCACAATCTCGCATTGCAGAGGTTCAGATTAGTGTGTAAGAGAAGGAGCCTTAGCTTGGAAAATGATTTTTACTCATGCTCCCGTTCCTTGCTAGAAACAACAAAGGTATCCATTACAAAAATAAAAAGAATTCTACCTACAATTTGTGTATAGTTGGTCCGATTGGAATGATTTTATCTATAAGGGCAGAGCATTGCTATCACTCGAAATAACGCTCATACCAAAATCTTCCCTCCCTAAAAATTTTCGGGACTTCAGACCAATCTCTCTTTGCAATGTGATCTACAAATTGATTTTGAAGGTAATTTATCAAAGGATCTCTAGCGTGCTCTCTGGCCATATCTACTGTGAGAAATACTGCTTCATTCCAGATATTCTTCTCCACGATGCGATTTCTACGGCTAAGAAATGTATGCATTCCATTCACACAAAAAACATGGAAGCTCTAATGATGAAGTTCGATCTATATAAAGCATATGACAATGTGGATTGGTCATACGTTCACCCGGTTCTGCACAAGATTGCTCTGACAACTCATAATGTGCAGTGGATCATGGAATTTATTGCACCAGTATCGTATGCTGTTATCATTAACGGTCTCCCAACTAATGTTTTCCACACAGGTCGGTACCTTCACCAAGATTGCTCTCTTTCACCTATTATATTTATTTTCATCATTGATGGGCTCAATATTCACATTAAAGAGGCACATTTGTGCGAAATTTTTGAAGGCATACAAATTAACCCTAGGGTCACAATTACACACTCTTTTTTTGTTGACCACATCTAGGCCTTATATATTATATCGAGAGCTCAGTGGTCTACTTTGTGCTATATTCTTCTTCTATATGGTGATGCCTCGGGTCTGGAGATTAATGGTGAAAAATCACTTTTATTATCAGCCTCCAGTGACACAGAGCGAATATGGAATTAGTTGCAGGTCTCTTTAAGGTGAAACTTTCCCCTCTTTCGGAGGGCCTCACTTACTTGGATTTCAGGCTAAATCGTTGTAGCTATCACACCAAATATTGGTTCTGAATCTTGGATAAGTTCAATAAAATATTGAATAACTGGACTCATAAATGGCTCTCATTGGGGGGTTGTTTTGTTCTCATACAAGCAATTCTCCAACAGCAAGGTGTCTACTGGGCACATCTCTTTGTCCTGTCATCACACATCTTTTATTTTATGAAGGCTATTGTCTCAAGTTTCCTTTCGTCGGAAGCCCATGGAACAAAAAAGTTTCACCTCTGCAAACTGTATTCGTTGGCAATTCCCAAACTATATGGTTGTTGGGGTCTTCCTGATATTGGATCCTTCACCCAATCTCTCTTGATCAAGTCTCTCAGGTGGGAAGTAACACGAACAAGTCTTTGGCCTATCCTATTCCGATCTAAATATTTAAATGGTACGGATGTACAACAACTAATAGATTACAACCTCTACCGCAAAGTCGAGGCTCATACATTTGGCAGGGTTTCCGGCGTGGCCGTACTTTTCATAAGTAGCCTCAACTGGGATTCTAGGAATGGTCAAGGCATCTTACTGGGTGTTGATGACATTCGTGGCTCTCCTCCAGATCTAAAAATGGAAAACCACCTTTAGCATTCTCTTGCTCATAAAGGTATTTTTGTTCTTAATCAGATTATATCACATTGGCAATAGGGTTGCCTGATATGGAAATCCTCTTCCTAGCTGTGGATGTTGGGTGAGGATGTAGTTGAATGGAAATATTATATGAACAAGATGAGATTGAGGGTTTTTTTTTTACATCCCTCAGGTACAAAATAATATTGGCTGGAGAAATGGTTGGTGAGTCAACAATGGTAGCAGACATATATAGCAGCATCATAACACAAAAAATTCAAAGCATGGATCCTTCATGTTTCAGAAATTTTTGGAAGAGACACATCCAGGTTGAGCACTACAAGGATGGTCAGATGTTGGACGCCAACTCCATACAACTCCCATGAACACACTGCAACAGGGAATGAGTTATTTTGGTTTCTCTCTTCTCTCCCTTTTTGCTTCGAGTTTTTTCTTTTGTTCTTCTAAGTCAAAATTTTCAAATTCAATGTTTGTACTCTTGTACATCTTCGTGATTAGTCAAAACCAAATGCATGTATAATCCTCATAGTTTCAACATTATATAAGTCTTTATGTCCAGTTTTTTCCAAATATTCTGACAATTAAGTAATATTAAAGAATATATCCTTCATAATATGTATTATTTATTAATACGTATTTAATACAAATACAGTTTTTTTTCTCCTACCCAAAAAAGGACAGATCCTTGCTTTTGTGAAAAGGTACAGTGGAGCAGCTACATAACATGGTAACACTCAAACATTTTAACACTCCAATGATTGATGCCAATAGACCAAACACGATAATGATTGAAAGTCAAAAATTCAAATTTCTTTTTTATTATGTTTTGAATGAGCTTTGATGAGTAGCTTTCGAACATCAAATCGTACTGTAAATGTTATAACTTACCATGGGAAAAATAACTTAAACACAATAAACTATAATTAATGGATTCATGAATAATTTAATTTCAATGTACATTTTTTATATTATTTGTATAAAGAAATGTTCATTGTATAAATAATTAAATTTAAATATTGTTTTTGTATTATTTAAAAGAATAAATGTCGACCATTATATAATAAATTTGCAAGTGTTTATTTTGTAAATAGTTCAACTTAATTATTTATTTATTATATTAATCAAATATATAGATATTTAAAAGTATTATGATTTTTTTTATATTATTGATAACTCATTTATAAATAAGTTAATTTACATGTTTATTTTTTATATTATTTAAATATATATACTTGTCTTATTCATATATGAAGGTTAGTACAAATTTAGAAATATTTTTATTTCAAATAATTAAATCTAATTATTTTCTTGTGGAAAGGAATAAATGTAAACAATTATAATAAAATTTTAAATAATTATTATTTTTAAATAACCCAATTCAATTATTTTTTATTTTTTATTAGTTATTTTAATAAAAGATTTATATTTTTATATTATCTTAAAAAAGATTGAGTATTCAATTCCATATTATAAAAATATTTATTTAGGAAATGATCCAACATAATTATATATTTTATCATTTTTTATCATTTTCTACCCTTGATAAATTTAACATTAAGATGGATTGAGGATGTGATTTTTTTTTAGCTCTTGACAAATTCAAAATAATGAAATATTTAGGTAGATATAATCACGAGTGACTACATATTATGTTTGTACTTAAAATTATATAGTCATTTCAAGTTTATTCAGTTTTCTTAGTTTACTCAAAGTATTTTTTTGGAAGACCATTATCAATTTACTTTCTTCAATATTTTTAAAACTAATATAATTGGAAAATCATCAAAATTATATATACTTATAATAATAATTGGATAATTTGAAATTTACTTATGTTTTTCTATTGAATATATAGAGTATTATTGAGAAGCATCAATTTTAGTGTATTTTTTTAATTTTTAATATATAATACATTTTTTCAAACAAAATTATATACATGTTTGGATGAATGTCATAATTTTAAGTTTACTTAATTTTTTTTATTATAATGTATTATTCAAACTTATGCATTAAAACTTATATGAAAAATAAATTTAATATAGAATACAACAATGTTGAATGATGAAAAATGTACACTAAAATCAATGCATATATATTAAAATCAATGTGTTGATTTTAATATGCATATCAATTTTGATATGTTATGATTGTAGCACACATATTAAGTACAAATCCATTGTTTTTAGTGTACGAGTCTATTCTTATTAAATTTTTAGTATAAATGCATTGATTTGGATGCACATATCTATCCAAAACTATCATAACTCCATATTTTTTATATGCTAAGATATATCAAAATGTAAAGAAATATTTGTATCCATTTATTTATTATTTAATATGTCACAATTAATACTAACATGAATTTTTTTTGTAAAAAAAAAATTAAGTTTACATATTAAATTGATTATTAAGCCAATTTTTCTTCAATGCTAGAGGGACTTGGTCTTTCCAATGACCAAGAGCTAAATCCTTATTTTCTAGCTTTCCTTTTTTTCTAACAGGCTGGAGCTTATGTGGTAGTATTTTTTTCTTTAACGACATCCTTTGAATCCACCAAATTTAGAAAGTTTTTTTATTATCAAAACTTAAACTCCAAATAAATTTCATAATTCCATCATTATCTATTTGATATTTATTTTTATATTCCAATATTTAATCTAAGCTTTTAATATATGACTCAATCATAATTAAAGCTATAATAAATATAATTCAATAATTTAATATTGTTAATAAAATATATATATATATATATATTTTTTTTTTATATTTCAATTTTTAATCTAAAATTTAAAATCTCTATCTCAAATTTTTTATTTTTTATTTTTTATTTTAAATGGTCACAAATATTATTTTACTAAAAAGATATATTAGAGAGCTCATCATCCCTCGTAGTCAACTATTTCAATTAATAATCATTAATGGATTTAGACTTCACAAATGTGAATGGATCCTTGCAAGTTTGAAATTATAAATTATAAATGGTTATTCGTTTTCTCAATTTAAAACCAAGTATGAAGAGAGTTGTTGCAAGTTAAAAGCTTCCTGGAAATAAAGAGTAATCAATGAATTAACTCTAGTGTTCGAAAAATAAAAACACGATAAGCTTCAAACTTGTTTCAATTGAAATGTTTAATATTTCTTTGTTTACACTTAAAATTATAATATTCTAGTTGAAAAGCTAATTGAAAATTGAACTTTGAGTATTCTTGAGAATGCATATATTGAAAAATATTATCAATACAGAAATTAGAGGTGATTTTTTTTTTAAAATTTTTTTTTTCTTTCAAATTTAAATATGAATATTTTGATTTTAGTAAATTTTAATATTTTTATAAAGCTGAAAGAGAATTTAAAGTGAGCATAAACATAATATTTTCTGAAAATAAAAGAATATATGCTACATTAAAATAAATATGACAGTTAGTCTAATTATATTGATAGTAATCGGTTTTTTTTAAATACTATTCAATTTTATCTTAAAAAAAAAGAAAATTAGAAAAAAATAAAAAAACACTATATTATAATGCATCATAATAGTTTAGTAAAATTATAATAACAAAAAATAATACCATTCAAATTTTTTTTAACTTTTTGAATAACTACACATCATATTAATTTAGTAATATATAGTAATTAATACTAATTTTTTTTCTAACTATATTAATTTAGTAATATATAGTAATTAATGCTAATTTTTTTCTAACCATTTGAATAGCTTAACTTTAAAAGTAACCATAATGGTTTTTTTTAAATCAACAAAACCACATATATTTTCATTATTTTAAAAGCTACATTATGTCATTTTAACTTGAATTTATGAGCTTTGATTATAGTTTTCTAACATTTGACCAAGCTTCATAGAAATTATTTAATCCATACAACATGATCCACACAACACATACTCATTAGTTAAAAGTTCCAAGAAACTTATCAATAACACATACCATATACTCATGAGTTAAAAGTTAAAACAATTAAATATATTTCAACTCCCAATATATCATGCACTAAAAGAGATAAATAGCACTTCTAGAGATTTATATGTCTGATTCCAGGATGTTTAAAACATTTCAAAGATTTGCTGCTAAATATAAAGGATGTTTAATTCCTCCTATGCCCAACATAGAGATAAAACATGCCACATTAAGAACTGTTGCTAATCCATCATAACTCCATGTTTATCATAGGTTAAGATAGATTAAAATTTAAGGAAATGTTTGCATTTAGTGATTTAATCTATCATAATTATTATAAACTTTTTGGCCAAAAGAATAACATAATAAATCAAGAGAGTGAATTTAAGTTTACATATTAAATTTATCATTTAATCTATAACTAGAAATTTCATTAGATGTTGCAAAGGAAAAGTATTAAGGCATAAATTCCATAAGAATCGTCACATTGACATCTAAAAAAATCATTGAAGAAAAAAATTCTTAAACAAAATTCCATTCAAAGTTAGAAGATAAAGAGAAATCACTTACATTATGTTAAATTGGAAAATTCTATAACCTTTCCAAGATAGATTGTCTCTTAACCTTCAAAGATGGTGTTTCAAATTCCAATAACAAATATTTGATAGATTTTGGGAAAAAACAAATGGTAGATTAGATCAACTAAATAACATAATATTAATTCATGAACAATATGATGACTATATTTCCAAATCTAAAATTACATCACAATCTCACAAAATTTAGAAAGCATATGGAACGTTAATGAGAAACTCTAGTGAAGTATAGTTAATGAAGTTCAATATCTCCAATACTTATTCTAATGTTAATAAATTAAATGACAATAAAAAATAAAATTATGAATAAACAAAAATAAAAATTATAAAAATATAATAACACTGACCTATATCTTGATCTTTCACTCACGCAAACAAATTAAAATTCATAATTCCATCATTATGAATCATAGTGATATCCACAAATTAAAATAAATTCTAAAATTCATCTTTACAAATAGCAATCATCATTTTTATCTGTTATAATTTAGAAATTTGAGAGAAACATAAGTATGCATTTATATAAATTAAAAAAGATAATAAGCATTCATAGACATCAAAAGTCTTACCTCATGATTACTAAAATTGTAAAAAATATAAAAATTTATTAAAATACAACTTTATTTTAAATTATTATTATTATTATTTATTAAGAAAATTGAGACATAAGTTATATATATATAAACAAATAACCGGATTATTAACTATAAAGAATCACTCACTATATCATGTGAGTAAGATTTGTTACCATATACCAACCAAAAAAATTAATTAAAACTAATTAATATTTACAAAATATTATAATATTTATAATAGCTCATTGTACACTTATTAACGATTTCATTAATAAGTAATATTCATGGTACACTCATTAATGATTTCATTATAAATATTATTTATTAGATATTTTTCTATTACATTCGAATATTTAACCAATATTTTAATATATGACTCAATCTTTATTAATGCTTTAGTAAATATTGTTCTATAATCTAAAAGTGTTGATATCATCTAGTTTATTTTCCTCCGCGTATATTTTAATTTTTAATCAAAATGTCAAATGGTCTAGCTCAATTTTTTTTTTAAATGCCAGAACTACGTTTTTTAGTCAAAGAAATATTAGAAAGCTAATCTTCTGTGTACTCAAATAATTGAGTTGATTATCATCCATGGCTTTACATCACAAATGTGAATGAATGAAGAATTGTTACTTTCAATTCTAAAATTATAGTTTATGAATAATTTTTTGGTTTTCTTAGAGGTATTGCAAGTTCAAGATTTACAGAAAATAAAGAGAAACGAATGAATTAACTAAAGAGTTTTACAAATTTAAAATTTTTATAAATATATACAAAAATTTAAAAATTTTCTCAATTATAAAGTTTATCATTTATTTGTTTGTATTTTATTTTAAATGATAATAAGTTTTTTGGGAGTAGGGTTAGCTCAAGTGGTAGTGAGCCAATATGTGGGCCTCTCCGTTGAGAGAGGTCACGGGTTCGATTCTTGAGTCTTTTGGGGTCAGGCGCCGAAAGTCCGCCGAACGGTTTACCGCACGTACCATACAGAAATTCTGGGGAAGTACGCCCGGGTTTCCCGTGAGCTTTCCCCTCGTGAAAAAAAAAAGTTTTATGGGAGTATGTTTTTTTTTTTGGGATACTAAATGCCTCCAGAATGTGCCCATGACACTCTTTTCTTGGTTCACCAACCCCCACATTTAGTTTAATATGGTAAGTTTTAAAATTGAATTCTAAGTATTTTGAAACTTAGACTTCTTCAAAAGTTCTATTAATATAAAAATTAGGAGATGATATACTTATTTTTTCTTTCAAATTTATTGTTATTTTGACTTTAGTAATGATCATGAATAGATCACTAATAAATTTTATAAAGAAAACAAGATATTTTATATAAGTTATATTAATATTAATAATTATTTTTCTAAATATTATTCAATTTTCTCTATCATATATATATATAGAAAGAAATAAGGATATTATAATTAATATTAATAAATCACTTACTACTGTAACTCATCATAGTAAAGTGTAATAACAATGAATAAGAATAGAAAAAATTTCTAACCTTTTGAATAGCTCATGTATCATAATAATATAGTAACAATTTATGAGAATACTAATTTTTTTTAAGGTTTTGAATAACTCAACTTGTAAAACATGCAAGATTGCAAACCAAACTAAACTATATGAAATATTGATCTTAATGAATTATGTACACAATGTAAATATAAATACATAATGAAATCATCGATTCAGTTTCCAAGTTTCTCAAAATTCAACAACTAATCACACTAACACACCATAAATCAAATCACAACACAAGGATTAGGTGTCTAACACATCCCCGTTAATCTGAAGGGATGTATCAAAGTCCAAGAACGAGAGCTCAAAATGAAAAAATGTATCTCAACTAAGAGTTGAATGTCTCTCGGAAATGGTATTTAAGGATAACCACAAACCAATATGGTGGTTTTTAAGAGAAAACCACAAAGGATACCCACATATAGAACCTTGAGAGTAGTTCTACGATCAATCAAAAATCTCAACTCTGGAACCATCAATGTAGTTCCTTGAACAAATCTGAATTTGGAAGTACTTGTTCACAAAAAATTCATGAAACAAAAACTAAAGTCTCTCTAGCTATCTCTCTCGCTACAACTCTAGCTCTAACTAGTACAGGTTGTGGCTCAGGTTCACTTTTGGATCTTCGCCTTAGGCTCGCTTAACAAATATTTTGACAAATCTTTGAACCTGTAGCAGAACATCAAAAATTCCCCCTTTGTCGGATACAGGGCAAGAAGATGAAGTATTCTTCATCACTGCAAGGCTGGTCAACACTCTCAAACATATCTTGTAGTATGATCTCTAAATATTCTTGGTTATTTTAAACCAATCCCTAGAATCAATCCATCCAAAATATAGTTTCTCTCTTGCAGTAGTCCTCTTTTTGTAACATATGTTTGAATGGGGATTGTGCTTTCCACAATTCTCACATGGGTGAAGATCAAAACACTAACATTTCACATTTCAAACTCTGTTACATTCTTGAACTCGATCAAATTTTTCAAGAACAACATTATCCAGAAATCCAACACTACAAAATTGTATAGGTATAGAAAAATCATCAATATGAAAAGATATATGTAGGATATCCTTGTTATATCTCAAACCAAATTTGTGTTTCTTATGCACAATTTCTTCCCACAGTCTTATAAAGGTTTTAGGAATGAAAAGCTTCACATATATATGCAAATGAATCTTGCATACCCTTGCCTGAACATGACTTTTGGTTGCGTCCAAACTTTCTCCTAAAATGGATTCATTACTCTTTGACTATTGTTTGAAATTATGAACATCTCATTGTACTTGAGACTCAATCTAGAGAAATTCAACTGTTTCCAGTGCATCATGTAATATACTCTAATATCAACAAGGCTTACTTTGTTGACATTCATAGTTTCATCAGCAGTATAACTAATGAAATTGCTTAATATTTCCAATACATTCCTAATTCGAGCCATTTTAGTTAATATTCGATGTCGAGTTCAACTGAAAATGCACCCTTTTTACAAAGTATTTTCAACAAAAAATTATTAGATAACAAATAATGACATGCTCAAATAAAATTGAAATTGTTGCAGAAAAAATGTCCTCTTCTTATGATACCTTCCAAAAATATCTTCCAAAATTGTCTTGACAAGGATTTGAACTTGCGACCTTAAATATACCATGTAATTATATGAGATTTTCTAAAAAAATTTCTTTCTTTACAAGTTCAATTTAATTACACATACATGCATCCCAAGTACTATAATTCTCTGGCCATAAAAAAAAAGTCTATCTCCTTTATAAATTTATCTCTCGAATAAATAAACATATATCTCCAATAAAATAATGTTTCAATAATGTCAAAATTATCTCTTCTCCAAATTGTATAAATTATACAAGCAATATGTATACCAATAGATTCAATTCAATCATGTAATATACTAAAACAAGATATTGAATCCTTCTAAAATATTTGTGGAAAATAAACACGACCACACAATCACACCAAGTAAGAGAAAGAAGAAAATCAATCGCATAACATAGATATTTTTCCTAGGTAAATATTTCTACTCAAAAAACCTCTATCTTTATTGTATAATCAACAAAGGAATCATTAAACAATACAATGTACTCTTCTCACAAGAGTCTGCTACACTCTACCAACTGTCTCACACTGATCCGGACAAAATCGACCAACACCTATCCAATATTCTTCCTTTGCTTAGCCGGCCTTGCTTGTGCAATTATAAGAACAATTGATCCCTATTAATTTGGAAATTCAACCTTCCAAAAATGCACAATAGATCATGGGAACTCCTATGGTTTCCTAATTGTGTGCCGGTAATTTACTAATAATACAACTGATAGATAACATCCCTTTAACCTCCCTCTCAACTAGGTATTCATCAGAACTTAAATGCATGCAGCTATTAATAATAAATCATGAGTCAATTGAAAGATCATTGCATGTGAATTTAACCTTATTTATTTCACTTGACCTCTGATTAGTGCAACAATTAGTTACAACTAGTTAGCCTGACTTTAACTCACTTAATTGAGTTAACTGATTTCTCATGCATTAAAATAATACACTAACTTCAACCTGGACTCTAAAACAAATAGAATCACTCTACATGCCTCACCAACCACCCTCAACTCGAATTTCATGAGCTAACTGAGTTTATCACACTCAATTAAATATTACAAGTGATGATGAGATAAGATTACAATTTATTGTCTGATTTAATTAAGGGAAAGTTAAATTAGACACACATTTCTTGTTGAATTTTCAACACTCCCTCTCAATAAGAAAGTGATTATCAGCTACCCGATCCTGCCTCTATGCTATTTGAATTTTCTCTTGGCGATCGCCTTTGTCAGAATATCTGCATCCTTATCCTTCATGGGAATGTACTGAAGTAGCATAATGAGTCTACGAACACAATCTCTAAGATAGTGGTGTCAGATGTCAATATTATTGGACCTATCATGAAACAATAGATTAAGCAGGAGTTTTATGCAACTCTATTTATCGCAATGTATCACCGTTGGATCCATCTAATGTCCAAATAGACCAAAAATTATCTTCCTCATCCATATGACCTCACATGCCACTTGAATCACTACCATGTACTCTGCCACAGGTAAACTGAGTGCAACTGATGTCTGCTTCCTGTTATACCAAGAAATTGATGTCAATCCTATGCTAAAGATCCCTCTCGATGTGATCTTCTTGTCTGATGGACTCCTTTCCCAATCTGCATTAGTGAAGCCTTGAAGATTCACTCTCTCTGTCTATCTGTACCATAATCCATACTTTGTAGTGCCCCTGAGATATCTCAAGACATTCTTCCCCACCTTCCAAAATACCTTGGTCGGCTTAAACATAGCTTGACTAAGCTGGTTAACTGCGTAACATATGTATGGTCGTGTGTTCACCAAATACATGAGTTAACCCACAAGCTGCTTGTAGACAGTAGTGTCCACTACCTCACCTGAAGTAGCATCCTCCTTCCTCTAGTTTCCTACAAGAGGATTCTCCATGGGTTTACAGTTCTCCATGTGGAACTTCATGTTAGGAAACCAACTCCAAAATAGAAGAAAATATAGATCAATGCCTTATAAATAAGCCACTTCAAGGGTAAAACCTCCTTTACATTACATAAATGAACAATTCTTGGATGATACAAATGACAAAACCACCTTCTATATATAGCAGTCCATGGGGTCAAAATATAATCCTAGCCTACCTAACAATAATAATGTAAGGGCACAATAATAACAACATTAGAGTTACAAGGGTACAACAATAACAATAAGGGGGTTATACTAACAACAATAAGGGACTATACTAGTAATATAGGGACCTAACATGCCCCTCTCCTTCAAAAATGTGTTTTCCTCAATTCTTGAGTAGCTCTGGATGCTTCTGTATAAAATCATCATTCTCCCATGGAGAATCTTCAGTGGGTAAGTTCTTCCAATTGATGAGATAATCTGAAATTGATCGATTTCATAGTTTTTGAGTTCTTGTTTCCATGACTACTTCAGGTTTCAATATGATTTTTCCTTCCTCATCAAGTTCTCGAAATATTTTTGAACTGGAAGTTTGTCCCCTATAACCTTCATTAAGCATGAAACATGGAAAACTAGATGTACTTGGGAAGAAGCATGAAACTCCAATTTGTATGTGAGAGTACCAATCTTTTGTAACACCTTGTAAGGACCATAGTACTTTTGCGATGATTTATTATCCCCGTTAGCTTGCTTGAGGGACATTTGTTTGTATGGTTTTAGCCGTAAAAATACCCAGTCTCATACATCAAAACTTCTCGCTGCAATGTTGATCTGTGTGTTGTTTCATTTGATTTTGTGCCAAATTTAGGTTATCCTTTAAGAGTTGGAGAACTTCTTGTTGATGCTTGATGTGATCTTCCACTACTTGAACCTTACAATTTTGTCTTAAAGAAGATGTGATGGACGGTGACTGATATCCATAAAGTGCCATAAATGGGGGCATTTTTGCTGCAGTATGGAAGAAAGTGTTATACCACCATTCAGCGAGAGTTAACAACTTGATCCATTGTGTTTTCCTATCAGATACAAAACAATGAAGATATCATTCCAAAAATATATTCACTATCTCAGTTTGACCATCGGATTGAGGATGATAAGATGTGCTATGATCTAGTTGACTACCCAAACAAGAAATAATTTCCTCCAAAAATTTCTAGTAAAAATCGGATCTCTGTCACTTACAATAATCTTTAGGTTTCCATGTAGCTTTTGAATTGTTTCCATAAATAAAGTAGCAATTGTACTTGCTTTAAATGGATGAGATAATGCACAAAAGTGTACATACTTGGTAAGTATATCAACTACCACCATTATGACACTCTTTCCTTCAAACTTAGGTAAACCTGTGATAAAATCCATTGAAATCTCCTCCCAACGTTGACATGGAATCGATAAAGGTTGTAGAATACCCGGGGTCTTAATTGTCTCAAATTTATTTTGCTAGAAAACCAAACATTCTGCCAGAAACTTTTGAATATCAAATTTAAGGCCATCCCAAAGAATTCTTTCTTCACCTCGCGGCAAGGTATTAAAAATCATGAGTGTCCCTCTAAAGGAGAAGTGTGAAATTCCAAAAGAATCTTTTGTTTTAGTTGGGAATTCTTGCAAATATATAAGCGATCTTTGTACCATAACGAATCATGTTTCCAACTAAATGTATCATATGTGAACTAGGATCTTGCTGCAAATTTTGAATGATTGTCCACTCTTCTTCGTCCCTCTTCCATTCATCCCTTGTTTTGGTTATCCAATTTGGTTGGATAATATAAATGGCACAAAGCAATGGTTCCACCTCTTCATCCTTTCTTGAGAGTGCATCTGCAACAAAAATTATCTTACCTTTTTTGTAGATGATTTCAAAGTCATAACCCAACATCTTTGTGACCTATTTTGTTGCGCTTTTGAAGATAATCTTTGTTCCAAAAAGTGTTGGACATTGGTTTCAACACTCCTTGTGTGTTTCGGGACATGGACTAACTGCCTCTCGTTGATCCTAACTCTGGCGATTGTAGTGGAGACTAACTCCTGTGGGTTTTGGTCTAGCAACAATCATGATTCCAACAAGTGATATCAGAGTGACAGGTCTCCAGTTCGAAACTCACCTGGCTCACGTTGAGTGGGAGATTGTTGGACATTGGTTTCAACACTCCCCATGTGTTTCCCGACATGGACTGACCGCCTCTCGTGGATCCTAACTCTAGAGATTGTAACGGAAACTAACACCTGTGGGTTTTGGTCTAACAACAATCTTGATTCCAACAAAAAGTGCTTAAGACTATTATGATCAGTTTTTACCTTGAAGTGTCTTCCCATTAGGTAAGGTCGCCATTTCTTTAGTGCACGCAGTATTGCCAACATTTCCTTCTCATTTATAGCATTTTGTAAATACTTTCCTTTGATTGGATGACTTTCAAAATAAATAGGTCTTCCTTCTTTCATTAAAACAACACCAATTCCATTTCTTGAGGCATCACTTTCCATGATAATGGTTTTTGTGAAGTCTGGTGTAGCTAAGACTGGTGCTAGGCACATCGCCTCTTTAAGAGTTTCAAAGGCCTTAGTTGCTTCAGGATTCCATGAAAATGCATCTTTCTTCAATAATTTTGTTAGAGGTGTTTCTATTCTCACATAATTCTTAACAAACTTGTGACAATACCCTTTTAACCCGAGAAATCCTCACAACTGTTTTATGGTTGTGGGGAGTTTCCATTCCTTAATGGCTTTAATTTTTTTAGGGTCTACCTTAACACCCTCGTGAGATACAATATGACCCAGATATTCCACCTCTTGTACTCCAAAGAAGAATTTGGATGTTTTTGCATATAATTGTTTCTCCTCCAATAGTTTGAGCACCCTGTCAACATGTTGAACATGATCCTTCTAAGACCTGTTGTAGATTAGTATGTCATCAAAAAATACTAGCACAAATTTTCTAAGGAAGGGTTTGAAAATGGAATTCATGAACCCTTGAAATGTAGAATGTGCATTGGTAAGGCCAAAAGGCATGACCAAAAATTCATAATGACCCTCATGAGTTCGAAATATTGTTTTCAGAATATCTTTAGTCTTCATTATAATTGATGATATCCTTGGTAAAATAAATTTCTCCATGTAATTCATCCAAGAATTCATTAATCACATGAATGGGAAATTTATCTTTAATAGTGAGCTTATTGAGCTCCCTATAGTTCGAACACATGTGCCATGATCTGTAGAAAAAAATAATTATAGAGAAAATTCCACGATGACCTGTTTGGAGTAGCGAAACCATAGAATCCAAAGCTTTTATACCAAATCTTAGGAATCCAACTCCAAAAATAGAAGAAAAGAGAGATCGATGCCTTATAAATAAGCCACTTCGAGGGGGAAACCTCCTTTACATTACATAAACGAACAATTCTTGGATGATAAAATGAAAAAACCTACTTCTATATATAGGAGTCCATGGGGTCACAATATGATCCTAGTCGACCTAACGATAATAATGTAAGGGCACAATAATAACAATATTGGGGTTGCAGGGGTATAACAATAACAATAAGGGACTACAATAGTAATATAGGGACTTGGAACTTCCTCATAATCTCTTTGGCATACTTGCATTGAGAAACAAATAGCTCCCCATCCCGCTGCCATATCTCCAAACCAAGGAAATAGTGAAGGAGTTCCATGTCTTTCATCTCTAAATCTCTTGCAAAATCTTCTTTGCAAGAAGTTATGAGATTCTTATCACCTGTCAGAATAAGATCATCAACATAAATTATGGTAATCAAAATCTTACCATCAACCACAATCATGTATAGGTTCGCATCTGCTTCACTCTTGGTGAAGCCCAACCCGGTGAAATAGTTGTCAATCCTGGTGTGACAAGCACAAGGTGCTTGCTTTAGCCCATATTGTGCTCTCTTGAGTCTGCACGGATGGGAATCCCTGCCAAAGGTTTCAAAACTTTTTGGCTGCTCAATGTACACGTATTATTGAATAACTCCATTGAGAAATGAAGTCTTTACATCCATTTGATGTATCTGCCACCACATCTGCACTGAGAGTGCAAGGTTAGATCTAATCAATGAGTATCATGCAACTGGTGAAAAATTATTCTCATAACAAATCCCCTCAACCTGTGAGAATCCTCGAGCTACAAATATAGCCTTATACTTCTCAACAATCCCATATTATGCTTGCTTCAACTTATATATCCATCTAGATCCAATCACTAACTTCTTGACTAGTCTTGGTAAAAAATCCCATCAAATATTCGTAACAATGGAGTCATACTCGTCAACCATGGCATCAACCCAAGTTGGTTGTTGCACTACTTCTTCGAAAGAGGATTGTTCTGTCACAATACACTTTCTCATAAGAGCCATGTATCCATTATACATGTCTGGTGACTGTCTCTGTCTGTATTCTGCAGTAGGTGCTCCTAGATGTTTTGTTGCATTAAGTCTCAATCTTTTAGCCTCTATGGTATGCCTCCTACTATGTCTGGTGGATGACTCTGCATGGTTTCTTCCACTCCATGATCCTCCTCATGTGGTTTCTCCACATCTTGAGGTTCATCCTTTGGAATCAAGAGTTCCTCATCTGCATGAAAATCAAGCTCCCTCTCAAGGGACAATCGCATGGCTTTCTACTCATGAAATTTTACATCACGTGTGACAATTTTCATCCTGTTGTTCGGCAAATACACCCGAAAGTTTTGGGGAGTATCAGTGTACCCCACAAATATCCTAGTATATATTTTTGTTTCTAGCTTCTTTCTGGAATCCTTGGTCACATGGCAATAGACAGATGAACCAAAAATTATAAAATATGAAACATCAGGTTTCTTACCAGAAAATCCTCCTCTGGTGTACTCATGCAAAGTATTCAATGAGGACTATGGTTCTACACAAATACCACTGTGGTGCATGCCTCTGCTCATGGGTGCAATGGTAGGCCCTAATCATGTAACATAGCTTGTGTCACACCCATAATTGTTCTGTTATTTCTTTCTGCAACCCCATTCTATTATAGGTTATGAGGTGCAATCAACTCTCTCTGAAATCCTTATTTGGAAAATAAGTTCTTGAATTCATTGGAGATGTAATCACCACCATTGTCACTCCTTATAGCCTTCACCTGATTCCTTGTATCTTTCTCAACCGATGCTTTGAACTCACAAACACTTTCTAGAAAAATCATAAAAAAAAATCACATAATACATATGCTTTGTTTTAGAAGCTATAGAGAATGGTCCACACACATCTGAGTGAACTCTCTCAAGGATTTCCGCTACTCAGTTCTTATTCTCTTGAAAAGTGGCCTTTGTACACTTCCCCATGGTACATCCCTCGCATGTGTCTATCTGTGTAAGAGTATGCTTTGGAAGCCTCGTAGAAATCTGTTACATGACCTTCAAAGCACTGTGGTGTAGATGGCCAATATCTTGTGCCATAACTCACCCTCATCTCGGCTCACCACTATGTCTTCTTTACTCATCAATCCTATGCAACCATCATAGTCAATTTTGTAGAAGTTATTCACACGAACCCCAATCTTCTTAACCTGTCCTATGGCTTTGTGAAAAAGGAATGATTTCCCTTTACTAAAAACCACATCATATCCTCTATCATCCAACATAGCAACTAAGACTAAATTCTTAGTGAAAATGTGAAGTTGGGTTGCACTTTATGCCCTTTTTTGAGAAAAAACTTTCATTTTTTCAGTTCTTCAAATTTCCACAAGCTAAAATTTTTTTTCTGTTTAGAATTTAATTTTGCGATAAAAATAAAAGTTGTCAGAATTTTTGTTAGCTTTCTATTAGTTATTTTTTGGAAATTTTTTATACACATTTGATATGACAACGTAGCGTTTCTTTGAGTGTGTATTTTTTAACAATCAACGGATTCACAAGAAGTCATGTTAATACACAATCTTGTATTCTTTGAAAATTTATGTTTTTGAGAAACAAAATATGTTACAACAATCTAGACAGAGTCTAATTCGGTTTCATCATATTTAAAAATCCAATGGATGCATATCATAATTCCTAGAATTTTTTGAACTAGTCCAATATGAAAAACTGCATATTTTTAATATTTTTCGTGACACAAGAAATTTCTTAACATATAAGTTATAAACTAAAAATATAAAAGCTACCAATTAGAGACGATGGACCAATGTAATGTACCATAAATTTTTCAAATTTTTTTACAATGTATTTTGGAAGATACATAATTTTGATTTCACTGAATCATAATAACCTTCAGAAATTGTTTTCATCTGTTTTATTACAAAATTAATTAAAATTAGTAGATATTTATGAAATTCCATGAAAGTTATATTTCTTGAAAGTAGATTCAATTCTGAAAATGCTTGTCTTGGTTCCGAAAATTAATTCATAATGTTTCATGGCTTTTAATCAGTCCAAAGTTGCATAAACATATTTAGGGCTTGGCTCTACATAAATGGTGATGCGTTAGTTTGACCGAGCTGTTTTTTCCGTCGACGACCCATTAATTCAAACGACAAAGTAGTTCAGCCGAACTATTTCTTAAAATTTCAGCTGAAATTTTACTTAACTTTTCGTCGGCCGGAAAGTACCACCGAGCCCCTCCAAAAAAACATTTCGCTGCAATATAAATTGCCATGAAACCATTCATTATTTTCTCATATTTTTGCATGTTTGGTTTGATTTTACAAAACTTTTGATCTAATTTTGCAAAGAATTATTTTGGGTTTAAGAAATTTTCTTGGAGGTACATTCAAAGGACTTTTCTTTGAGACACATTATTTTCGTACATTTGATCTGATTTTGCAAGGAATTTTTTGGGTTTAAAGAATTTTCTTGGAGGTACACTCAAAATTTCTTGGAGGTACATTCAAAAAACATTTCTAAAGAATTTTATTGAAGGTAAATTCAAAAGACATTTCTTGGAGGTATGTGATACAGTTTTTTGGGCTTCATTTTTTTTTTACAGTATGGATTTGGGCTTACTTTCTAAAGGACATTTTTTGGTTTTGGGTTGGAGTAAATCTTAATGAGTTTTTGTGTAACTTTTTAAATGAAATTTTTTTGTAGGACTTGGAAGGAAATATTTTGAACTTCGTTTCATTTTTATAAGACATTTTTTTCTTGAATTTTTTAAAATAAGTGTTTTGGATTGAAGTATGTATTTTTTGCAAAATTTTTAAAATGAGGTTTTTTTTTTAAATTAAATCTTTTGTGATGTTTTTTTAATTGAGTTTTTGTCTAAATTTTTGAAGGAAATTTTTTGAACTTCATACTCTATTATCATGGGAAATCGAATAAATTGTATGAGAAAATACGATCGAAAAAGAGACCCTAAGGAACGTAGAGAAGAGATGAGACAATCTTGCAGAATAAAGATAGAAGCACTCTCAAATATTGAAGGGGAAAAACAACCTCAACTAGAATCTGAAATAGCTATGTAAATGTAAATATTATGATTCTCATATATTTAAAATTTTCCTAGTGTAAAATGTGAAGCTTAATTTTTATTTGATGAACTAATTTGAAAAATATTTTGCAATATAAACAGAGAGAGATATTCCTCAAAACATTAATGATGAGATACAAAATTTTGAAATATAAAGTGAAAGAGATATTGAACCAATGATTGAAGATGGTGAAAATGATGAAATAAATTCAAGTGAAGAAATTGAATCACAAGGTATATATATATATATATATATATATATATATATATATATATATATATATATATATATATGTTCAACACATGCACGTATTATTGAAATTATACATATATTTATTAATTTAGTTATTTATTGAATATGTAAACTTATTATCTACTATTCATTCGAATATGTACAAATGAAATCGATGTCGATGACAAGATGTTAGAAAATGTTGACACTCACACATACGGAGATAAAAAAGTTGACCATTATATACGATATCGTGTTAACCACATTTTTGAGAAGTATTTCATAAAGGAAAATGTGACAGTTCAAGCCCAAATGTTGAAAGGTCTCCTATAATTAAGGAAATTAAAAGAAGCTACGACTTTATTGGGTATTCAAAAATCAACCAAAGATAAAAAAAAATGAAGGAAAATGTGATACAAAATATAAATAGTGCTATAAATTCAATTAGAAGATATAGACAGAAAAATGTTTCAGTTGTATGTAGAGCAATATATATGGCAGTAGTTTCATCAAGTACTAAAGAGAATCTCTTGGTAAAATCTATGGCGCGAGAATTAGGAACCTCGCGAAATTTTTTTCACAAACATCGGAAATTTTGGTTGCAAATAGATGTAAATGATGAAATTGCTTGTTGCAGAACTATTTGTAGGCAACCATACAAAGATATACTTAGAGAAAATGTTAAAAAAATAATATATGAATATTGGAAGAACAATTCGCTTGTTTCGCCAACTGCAAGGCATGTGATGCGAAGAAGAATAGCACGAAATAAGTATGAAGAAAATAAAAAAAATTTCTTGGAAACCACTCAGATAGATCTGATATTCAACAAGTTCAAAGAAGAGAATCATGAAATTCATGTTTCAATCAGTGCTTTTGTTCAACAAAAACCATGGTATGTAAAACCTATCACCGTACATGACACTTGCTGTTGTCGTTATCATGTAGAATTTGAGTTATATTATGACACATTCCTTGATTTTGGTAGAAAATTTTGGAAGGATTCACCTCCTCCTTCCACTATCCATGATTTCATATCTCAAATTCTATGTGAAAGAGAAAGCGATGAACTATTTTACGAAAAGAAATGTGTTGGTGGTAAAAAATGCGATGATTGTGTAAATTTGACTAAATTTCAAAACAAATATTGTACTGATATAAATGATCAATCATTTTCCAACATGAAAGTGAAATGGAAGACATATGAATATATCCATACATCGATTCAAGGTGAAAATAGTGTTAAAAGAATTAAGTTACAAGAAGAAGAAGTTTTTGTGATAGACTTTTTGAGAAAGTTTGAGGCAGAAATTTACACATACACAAAGCATTCTGATAGAGTTCGATGTCAAGACTTGCAATTCAAAAAAATCTCGTGAATTTTTTCCACCAGGGACCATTCTGTCAATAATTGATTTTGCAGAAAACTACACATTTGTTCCACAAAAAGAGATTTAGAGTGAATAATATCATTTTTACCAAGTCTCCATGCTCATCGATATTCTATATAGACATGCTGAACAAAACGTCGATCATATAGAAAGCACTAGTGAAAATTGACATATTATTAAAGAATATCACTTTTATATCAGTGACGATCGTACACATGATACATATTTTGTACAACATTATTTTGGAAAAATTTATGATTCCTTGAAAAATCATGGAATAAAATTCAATGAAAATTGAATATGGTCAGATGAATGTGCAGGACAATTCAAATTTGCACGATCATTCTTTTGGTTGTGTTGTCTTCATAAGAAAACCTGCATTAAACATTGTTGGAATTTCTTTGAGACTGGCCATGGAAAAGGAGAACATGACGGTGCAGGGGCATGCATAAAATGAGCACTTCAAAAATATCAAATGAACCCCTCTGCAAGCCGACTTGTGGATGTGAAAGAAGTTGTTCAATGGTGCATCACTGCTATAAGCCATGAAACTAACCGATCAAGAGAAGTGTGAAGGTACATTCAATTTAATTTTTATTGGATATCTAATTTTAAACAGTGTACATTTATCACAATGATTATCTTTTATTGTATTTTGATATCATATTTAAATTCTTCTTTAAATTTTCCATTTAAAGGTTTTTTTGGCATATTGGGATTAAAGACATATATATATCAATTGGAAATGACGTTGAAACAATAAAGGGACTCGAAAATTGCATTCAATTAAAAAAAATTTTTCCAGAAATGTATTTGCATTGGATAAAAGAAAATATTCTTGTTTTTGTCATGTTTGCATAGACAACACAAAATCCAATGACATTTGTGAAAACAAAATGTATGTAAAATATTGGAAACATATAGAGCTAAATACAAAGGGCAAAATTTCCATTGCAATGTTTGAAGAAATGAAATCAGAGGAGACTACAATATCATCTGATGGTGATTGAGTTTTTGATCTTGTTAGAGAAGGTAACATTTGTATTTATTTCTCATGATAAATATATAGAAATAAATTTGAATATGTATAATTTTTTTAAGTTTGTTTTATTGTGCAAGAGATGTTTTTGTTGTAATTGTACCTACTGACAACAATGAAAATGTGAAGTATTATTTGATGCATTGCACTGAACGAAAAATGAAATTATTAGAAGACTATAATGATCACGAATTTTCATATGAAAGAGGATCTATTATACTGAAAGGTTATTTTTTCAAACAAACTAATCAAAGTGGGAATTTTGTTTAATTTGAAGACTATGAACCTGATTTCATATGTTGTCAATATAGTCACTTGGTGTGTGCAGCACACATAAAGTTGATCGGGGTTCTATCAAAGAAAAAAACAAAAATTAAGAAATGGAAAATGTCAAAATCCGATCATGAATGAATTATTGAAGATGGCATTCCATTGGAATTTTTTTGATTGAACTACCCAAAAATTTATTCTCTTTGGATTATATGTTCTAGAACTTCCAGTACTCAATTAAAATTTGAGCTGCCTTGTTATGTTATCTGTGCAAGTGTTTTCACATGTACAAATTGTTTTGGTACATGCACACTCTAGTATCAACTGAAAGTAGCTTTTATATACATGCATTGATGAAAAATGTTGCACGTATTCGATATATATATATATGTTATAGAATGCAATTAACTGTTCAAGTAGTTTTACTATGTGCATTGATGAAAAATGTTTCACGTACTCAATATATATGTTCTAGAATGCAGTTAACCGAAATTAGTTTTTCTATGAGCGTTTATGAAAAATGTTGCATGTACTAGATCTATACACGAACTCAATGCACGCCCAGTTTTTCTTGTGGGATTTTTTGGTAAAAGGTATCCACAATGTAAATAAATCATCCGCAGCATAATTTTCTGCGAAGATTCCTTTCAGACAAGAGACTCGGAGCACTTCTTCGACTTTTGGTGGGATTTGACCCACATCTCTATTCCTGATTGAGAATCTAGTACAAAATTTTTCTGTCCAATGGTCGAATATGTTCTATGTGCATTGATGAAAAATTTTGTGCACATATTGGATATATATATGTTCTAGAATGAAATTAATTGTTCAAGTAGTTTTCCCGTGTACATTGATGAAAAATGTTTCACGTACTGAATATATATGTTCTATAATGCAATTAAAACTAAATGGACCATCAATTTACCAATTTATAAATCAACAAGGCTACCTAGTTGAGTGCATTAATGACATTGACTCCATTTCAACAAACATATATCTAATTATTATATTTCAAATCAAAATTAAAGGGATTTATATGAGAAAGACGCAGAACATATAGCCTATGAACTACTTTAGTTCATAGGTCAATGAAGGTATCATGATGTGGGAAAATGTTTCAAGAACACTTGATCGTACTTAAAAGTAATCTTAAGATTTTTTTTTATCTTTACATACTACATACTATTGTTTGAGTGATTTTTTTTTAAAAACTTACCAAATGTATTTCAACCATCCAAAACTTGAATTTTAAAAACTTTTTGATTATATCAAAACAAATTACTTCACATGTCATGCCAATTGTAGTTCAACTATCCAATAAAAACATTAAAAATTTAACATTATATCACATGCCAAATGTAGATTGAAATGGTATCCAAAATTTAGTTTTAAAAACTTTTTGATAATATCACAACATTACTTCACATGCCTAATGTACTTCAACCATCCAAAACTTGAGTTTTAAAAACCTTTTGATTATATCGCAACATTAATTCACATGTCATGCCAATATTAGTTCAACTATACAATGAAAACTTTTAACATTATATCACATGCCAAATGTAGATTGAAACCATCCAAAACTTAAGTTTTAAAAAAAAATTGACTATATATCGTGCAACATTACTTCACATGCCATGCCAATTATAGTTCAACTATCCAATAAAAACATTTAACATTATATCACATGCCAAATTTAGATTGAAACCATCCAAAAATTAACCTTTAATTTAACAAAAAATTATAGATCACAACATTACTTCACATGCCAAATGTACTTCAACCATCTAAAACTTGAGTTTTAAATTTTTTTTGATTATATCACAACATTACTTCACATGCCATGCCAATTGTAGTTCAACTATCCAATAAAAGCATTAAACATTTAAAATTATATCGCATGCCAAATGTAGATTGAAACCATCCAAAACTTGAGTTTCAAATTTTTTTTTATTATATCACAACATTACTTCACATGCCATGCCAATTATAGTTCAACTATCAAATAAAAACATTTAAAATTATATCACATGCCAAATGTAGATTGAAACCATCCAAAACTTAACTTTTAATTTAACAAAAAATTATATATCACAACATCACTTCACATGCTATGTACTTCATGCATCCAAAACTTAAGTTTTAAAAAGAAAACAAATTATAACACATCATTACATAACATGACAAATCTACTTCAGAAGAAAATCATTAATTTATAGATGACAACATTACTAGTAGTTCAACTATCCAAAACTTAAAAGTTTTAAAAACCAAACAAATTATATAACAACATTACTTCACATTCACATGCCAAAAGTACTAAAACCATCCAAAACTTAACTTTTTGGAACAAAACAAATTATATTAACACTGTAATAAAATATTTCCAAAAATTGTAGATCTCACAAGTATCAAGTATCAAGTTATATATATATATATATATGACTGTGCATCTAGATAATATATAAAAAAGTAAATTTAAGACTAGAAATCTTGAAATCAAATCTACAAATCATGTCCATCAAATACAGATGGATGTAGTGTCTTTCTTATCAGAGTCTCAATCCATGCGCTATCTTGCGAAGCATGGGGAACCTGTACACAATGCACATACAAACATCAAAATTTGATGTTTTAAAAATGAGTGAGAATATATAGAACTTCATGTAAAAAACAAAATATAAAAAAAAAATCATGCAATACCTCATGAGGTTCTCTCTCCATTTGTTCGCTTGCTACAAGTTCCCCCATGGAAACATCTCCAACAGTAAACTGTACAATATATATATATATATATATATATATATATATATATATATATATATATATATTAAAAAATTTCAGATGAAAATGCACATGTGTACATATATAAACTTATTTTCAATAATATTAAAAAAATGTTAGACAACTTGTTCAAATGGTTGAAATGGTGTGGATGTTCCTATCTCCGTCGCTAGAGTCCGTGGATTAAAGAAATCTTCTATAGAAACCTAAAATTCAAAATTTTAAAAGTATAAAATAACTCAAGATCAAGATCTCAATTTATAATAAAACTTAAATAAACTTCAATTTATAAATTATAACTTAAAAAAAAACATATATATATTTAAAAGTGAAAAATTGAATACTTCTGCAGGTGAATTTGGGACATCTCCTAAGAGAGGCTCCAAAAGAAAATCTCCAAAAACCTAAAATTCAAAAAATTTAAAATAACTCAAGATATAGATATATATATCTCAATTTTTAATGGAAATTTTTGAGGTGGAATATATATATAACTTAAACATAAATTTTAAAAGTGAAAAATTGTCCATACTTGTTGTGGATGTGGCACATCTCCTAAAGAAGTAGAAGGTACATCTCCCAAGGAAGAAGAAGGTACCGCCATCCCAAAAACATTGGACGGAATCAGAATCTGTTAAAACATTTTATTATTATATATGTACATGTATATGTGCGCATAATTATTTATTTTAAAAATATCACTTAAAAAACACTAACATTTGTCAACATATCTTGATGGTGAGACCCATCTTCATTGTTTGAACCAGAGGATCCGAACGTGATATTAAAATTTTTGTCATTCATCATGCGTGACAACTGAAAATGGTGTTTTAACATATAATGATACATTTTTGTTAGATTAATGTACATACAAATAAATGTATACATGTACATACACATGTATTTATTACAAATTGTACACATGTATGTGTTAAAATAATTGAACCCTAAGGTCATTAACACATACCGTTCCCGTGCCCTCTTCCTCATGAAGAATTAGGTCTTGCCAACCATTGTGACAATTATTTGCATATATTCTGAGATCTTCAACACTCATGTTGTCAATCTCTTCATCTGTACAATACACAAAATTGGCACGTGCATTCTCACGTGCTCTTTGTCGATTTAGACAAACATCGACTCCACCCAATCCGTTGTGAACATTGTCGATGATGGCATCCCTTGCTTCTTGACTTATTTGAGAAGTTGCATCCATCTCTGACCGTAAATTTTCGACCCCAAAAGGTCGACTCACCAATGGTGGCTCAGGGCGAGGCAACTCCAGATATCGCCTAGTGCCCCTAAGGTCACACAATCGACCTTTCCTCGGACCAACAAATTTTAACGGAAGGTCATTGTAATTGGGTTTCATTTCCAAAAAAAATTCTGCGTAAAACAATTTTGCAAAATAAACAGTAACCTCATCGTTCCATGGGAGTCTTCCATATTCCGCAAGGTGCCTATCATACAAATAGTGAGCTATATCGGGGTGCTTGAAATATTGCACCTTCAACATTTTTCTTTTTGGCCCTTCCTTGAAATTAAATGTTGACTTCGCCATTTCTTTTGTAACTTTTTGTTTTACATCCTCCCATTTATCGGGACCCATTACTGTTTCCTTTCTCTTTCTCATGACTTCTACAAATGTATTAGTCATTTACCCAAGATTTTTGTACACATTTACTAGTTCGTCCAATGAATGTGTAACTATTTCAAGGCTTTGTCGACTCTCAATAGGTAGAGTCAAAGCCACAAGATCTCTCCACAATTTTGCATAAAGTTGTTGACACCTTTCTAAGGTGCATTGCGCCATGTTTCTTTTCCATCGTATATCAAAAATGTTGGTCGGATAAGTTGTGGTGGGTAGACAACATTCTTCTTGAATGTAGCATTCTGCCCTACGTCTATTTTAACCAACATTTGGAGCATTTTCATCCTCTGCATCAATATATATATAATTTTGTATTTTAGAAAAAACACATGTAAATAAATTTGTACAAATTCAATGAAAAAAATATTGAAATTGATGGCAACCTCGACGTGGTTGGCTAGCATCTTCTCCACCCTGAAATTGTTGAGAACCAGAACGACCCTGCTGAGAACCAACACCACCAGCCGTTGATTGGCCTCCGAGGGAATAAATATCACCACCTTCACGCAACCTACTACCACTTATTGATGGCCCTCTAAGGGGATTTGAACCACCACCAACCTCTTGAGAGGAGAGAGAAGCTTCATAAACAAATACGAATTTATAATCAATTGAAAAATACATGCATGTACATATAAATACACGTGTACATATTCATTGATTAAATTGTGTTAAAACCATACCACGACTGGGTGAAACATGGGCATCCATGGATGGAGTAGAGACCCTTCTCTTCTTATTAGCTCCTAAAAAATAAAAAATGAAACTTATTAACAACTAATTTAACTCACAAAGTTGATAAAAAATCAATTCCATATGTACACACATGTATTATGATTTAAGATTATATTTAAATTTACCATGAACAACTCTCGATCCCGATCCCTGATCCCCCCCTCTCGTAGAGATATGGGATTATGTTGATCTTCGTCATTCATCCTCCATGATATATATATCTACGGTGGAAATTTACAATTAATTTTTTAAATAAATAATTTAAATTAAATTCAAAATAAAGTTCAGAAAATTAATGTTTAATTTAGTGTAAACAAATTATGTAAAACACAACTTTCAAAGCACTAATTGATGTGTGAAACTCAATTTAAGCAAAAAAAAAGTTATAAAAATGATAAGTTCAACAAATTGTGTTTTACATGGTGGGAGCACACTTGGTATAAAATTGAAAAAAACACATTTTCATTAAAAAATAAGTGAAACTCCATTTAAACAAAAATTTGTTGAAGTCCCCACATTTTAATTTCATAAAAATGTGAAGTTCACCACTTGTTGCAAATGTGAAGTTCACCAAGTTGTGCTTTACATGGTGTGGTGGGAGCACACTTGGTATATAATTGAAAAAAGCACATGGTCATTAAAAAAGACACATTTATAAGTACACAACACACACATATCCAAGATATGTTACAATGTCGATCAATAAATTTTGAAGGAGAGCATCTCAACACTAATTCATCTTTGAGAGATGAATCTTGAATTTTTGAAGAAGAGCGTCTCAAAACTAATTCATCTTTGAGAGATGAATCTTGAATTTTTGAAGAAGAGTGTCTCAAAACTAATTCATCTTTGAGAGATGAATCTTGCATTGGCATTGCCCCGTAGAATTATAATTATCTATTAATTCATCTTTGATAGATGAATCCTAAATTTGCATTGCCCCATGCAATAAATCAGCAGACATCTTATTCACATTTGTACAATGCCTTATACTAAAAAATTGAAATTGGCTAACAATATTGTTTGCTATTCCATGCAGTTCTTTTAGCCTCTCCTTTTTAACTTGGCACATGCCATTCATCTGGTTGCACACAAGTTCAGAATTGGTGAAAACTACAATTCCATTTGATCCATACTTCATCGTTGTTCCCAAGCCTTCTATCAATCCAATATAATATGCCTCATTGTTTGTTGTTCTTCTAGGTATATTCATTTTCCTTTGGATGACTTTTCTAGTCACAATATTGGAAAGCACATATGTAATCATTGCTTTCCCTGGATTCTAATAGCAACAAACTTCTATGCATAATTTCCATTTTCAACCATATTTAATGGTTTTCTTATCCCTAAAAAAAAACAAATTCAATAAAAATATATATATTAAATTGACATTTATTGCAAATGCATGGGAGAAATGAAAACTTATATTTAGATCTATTCCAGAGATTGACTGTAGGGGCATTTACTAGATATGTCACCTTTCATAAAAGATGAGATCCAGAGGCTACCTGGCCCTTTACAGACTTTGCCTATAGAACTACCATGGATATGAAAATGAAAAACTTCTAATTAGATCTATTCTAGAGATTGAATGTAGGGGCATTTACTCTTAGGTTAAAACCTATGTTTTATATCAAATCACTTTTGGTTTCAATGGGAAACTTTTATGGCTAATTTGTGTTTTACATGTTGAATATAAAAGGTTTTTTCTCTCTCATTATTTGAGACCATGGATATGAAAATGAAAAACTATATAATTGGTTAAAACCTATGTTTTGTATCAAATTACTTTTTGTTTCTAAATACTATATACATGTTGACTGTAGGGGCATTTAGATCTATTCCAGAGATTGACTTTAGGGGAATTTACTAGATATGTCACCTTTCATAAAAGATGAGATCCAGAGGCTACCTGGCCCTTTACAGACTCTGCTTATAGAAGTACCATGGATATGAAAATGAAAAAATTCTAATTAGATCTATTTTAGAAATTGAATTTAGGGGCATTTACAAGATTAGGTTAAAACCTATGTTTTGTATCAAATCAATTTTGGTTTCAATGGGAAACTTTTATGGCTAATTTGTGTTTTACATGTTGAATATAAAAGGTTTTTTCTCTCTCATTGTTTGAGACCATGGATATGAAAATGAAAAACTATATACTTGGTTAAAACCTATGTTTTGTATCAAATTACTTTTTGTTTCTAAATACTATATACATGTTGACTGTAGGGGAATTTACTGTAGGGGAATTTAGATCTATTCCAGAGATTGACTGTAGGGGCATTTACTAGATATGTCACCTTTCATAAAAGATGAGATCCAGAGGCTACCTGGCCCTTTACAGACTCTGCCTATAGAACTACCATGGATATGAAAATGAAAAACTTCTAATTAGATCTATTCTAGAAATTGAATGTAGGGGAATTTACTAGATTAGGTTAAAACCTATGTTTTCTATCAAATCACTTTTGGTTTCAATGGGAAACTTTTATGGCTAATTTGTGTTTTACATGTTGAATATAAAAGGTTTTTTTCTCTCTCATTGTTTGAGACCATGGATATGAAAATGAAAAACTATATAATTGGTTAAAACCTATGTTTTGTATCAAATTACTTTTTGTTTCTAAATACTATATACATGTTGAATATAAAAGGTTTTTTTCTCTCTCATTGTTTGAGACCATCGATATGAAAATGAAAAATTTCTATTTAGATATATTCTACAGATATGGCTAATTTGTGTTTTACATACATTGAATATAAAAGTTTTTTTCTCTCATTGTTTGAGACCATGGATATGAAAATGAAAAAATTATATATTTAAAAAATATTCGAGAGATTGATTGACTTGTAGGGGCATTTACTCTTAGGTTAAAACCTATGTTTTGTATCAAATCACTTATGGTTTCAATGGGAAACTTTTATGGCTAATTTGTGTTTTACATGTTGAATATAAAAAGTTTTTTTCTCTGTCATTGTTTGAGACCATGGATATGAAAATGAAAAAATTCTATTTAGATATATTCTAGAGATATGGAAAATTTTTGTTTTACGTACATTGAATATAAAATGTTTTTTATCTCATTGTTTGAGACCATGGATATGAAAATGAAAAAATTCTATTTAAAACTATTCCAGAGATTAACAGTAGGGGCATTTACTCTTAGGTTAAAACCTATTCTTTGTATCAAATCACTTATGGTTTCAATGAGAAACTTTTATGGCTAATTTGTGTTTTACATGTTCAATATAAAAGGTTTTTTTCTCTCTCATTGTTTGAGACCATGGAAATGAAAAAGAAAAACTTATATTCAGATCTATTCTAGAGATATGGCTAATTTTTGTTTTACGTACATTGAATATAAAAGGGTTTTTCTCTCATTGTTTGAGACCATGGATATGAAAATAAAAAAATTCTATATTTAAAACTATTCGAGAGATTGATTGACTTGTAGGAGCATTTACTCTTAGGTTAAAACCTATGTTTTGTATCAAATCACTTGTGGTTTCAACGGGGAAATTTTATGGCTAATTTTTGTTCTACATGTTGAATATAAAAGGTTTTTTTCTCTCTCATTGTTTGAGACCATGGATATGAAAATGAAAAACTTCTATTTAGATCTATTCTAAAGATATGGCTAATTTGTGTTTTACATATGTTGAATATAAAAGGTTTTTTCTCTCATTATTTGAGACCATAAATATGAAAATGAAAAACTTTTATATTTAAAACTATTTGAGAGATTGATCGACTTGTAGGGGCATTTACTCTTAGGCTAAAACCTATATTTTGTATCGAATCACTTATGGTTTCAATGGGAAACGTTTATGGCTAATTTGTGTTTTACATGTTGAATATAAAAGGTTTTTCTCTCTCTCATTGTTTGAGACCATGGATATGAAAATGAAAACTTCTATTTAGATATATTCTAGAGATATGGCTAATTTTTGTTTTACATATACATTGAATATAAAAGGTTTTTTCTCTCATTGTTTGAGACCATGATATGAAAATGAAAAACTTCTATTTTAAAACTATTCCAGAGATTGACTGTAGGGGAATTTACTCTTAGGTTAAAACCTATGTTTTGTATGAAATCGCTTATGGTTTCAATGAGAAACTTTTATTGCTAATTTGTGTTCTACATGTTGAATATAAAAGGTTTTTTTCTCTCTCATTGTTTGAGACCATGGATATGAAAATGAAAAACTTCTATTTAGATCTATTCTAGAGATATGGCTAATTTGTGTTTTACATACGTTGAATATAAAAGGTTTTCTCTCTCATTGTTTCAGACCATGGATATGAAAATGAAAAACTTATATATTTGAAACTATTCAAGACATTGGTTGACTTGTAGGGGCATTTACTCTTAGGTTAAAACCTATGTTTTGTATCAAATCACTTATGGTTTAAATGGGAAACTTTTATCGCTAATTTGTGTTTTACATGTTGAATATAACAAGTTTTTTTCTCTCTCATTGTTTGAGACCATGGATATGAAAATGAAAAACTTCAATTTAGATCTATTTTAGAGAAATGGCTAATTTTTGTTTTACATACATTGAATATAAAATGTTTTTTCTCTCATTGTTTAAGACCATGGATATGAAAATGGAAAACTTCTATATTTAAAGCTATTCGAGATATTGATTGACTTGTAGGGGCGTTTACTCTTAGGTTAAAAGCTATGTTTTGTATCAAATCACTTATGGTTTCAATGGGAAACTTTTGTGGATAATTTGTGTTTTACATGTTGAATATAAAAGGTTTTTTTCTCTCTCACTGTTTTAGACCATGGATATGAAAATGAAAAACTTCTATTTAGATCTATTCTAGAGATATGGCTAACTTGTGTTTTACATACATTGAATAAAAAAGGTTTTTTCTCTCGTTATTTGAGACCATGGATATGAAAATGAAAAAATTCTATATTTTAAACTATTCGAGAGATTGATTGACTTGTAGGGGCATTTACTCTTAGGTTAAAACCTATGTTTTTTATCAAATCACTTATGGTTTCAATGGGAAAATTTTATGGCTAAATTGTGTTTTACATGTTAAATATAAAAGGTTTTTTTCTCTCTCATTGTTTGAGACCATGGATATGAAAATGAAAAACTTATATTTAGATCTATTCTAGAGATATGGCTAATTTGTGTTTTACATACATTGAATATAAAAGGTTTTTTCTCTCATTGTTTAAGACCATGGATATGAAAATGAAAAACTTATATTTAAAGCTATTCCAAAGATTGACAGTAGGGGTATTTACTCTTAGGTTAAAACCTATGTTTTGTATCAAATCTCTTATGGTTTCAATGAGAAACTTTTATGGCTAATTTTTGTTTTACATGTTCAATATAAAAGGTTTTTTTCTCTCTCATTGTTTGATACCATGGACATGAAAAAGAAAAACTTATATTCAGATCTATTCTAGAGATATGGATAATTTTTGTTTTACGTACATTGAATATAAAATTGTTTTTCTCTCATTATTTGAGACCATGGATATGAAAATGAAAAACTTCTATATTTAAAACTATTCGAGATATTTATTGACTTGTAGGGGCATTTACTCTTAGGTTAAAACCTATGTTTTGTATCAAATCACTTATGGTTTCAATGGGAAAATTTTATGGCTAATTTCGGTTTTACATGTTGAATATAAAAGGTTTTTTTCTCTCTCATTGTTTGAGACCATGGATATGAAAATGAAAAACTTATATTTATATCTATTCTAGAGATATGTCTAATTTGTGTTTTACATACGTTGAATATAAAAGGTTTTTTCTCTCATTATTTGAGACCATAAATATCAAAATGAAAAAATTCTATATTTAAAACTATTTGAGAGATTGATTGACTTGTAGGGGCATTTACTCTTAGGTTAAAACCTATGTTTTGTATCAAATCACTTATGGTTTCAATGGGAAACTTTGATGGCTAATTTGTGTTTTACATGTTGAATATAAAAGGTTTTTCTCTCTCTCATTGTTTGAGACCATGGATATGAAAATGAAAACCTTCTATTTAGATCTATTCTAGAGATATGCCTAATTTGTGTTTTACATATACATTGAATATAAAAGGTTTTTTTCTCTCTCATTGTTTGAGACCATGGATATGAAAATGAAAAACTTCTATTTAGATCTATTCTAGAGATATGGCTAATTTGTGTTTTAGATACGTTGAATATAAAAGGTTTTCTCTCTCATTGTTTAGACCATGGATATGAAAATGAATAACTTGTATATTTAAAACTATTCAAGAGATTGGTTGACTTGTAGGGGTATTTACTCTTAGGTTAAAAGCTATTTTTTGTATCAAATCACTTATGGTTTAAATGGGAAACTTTTATTGCTAATTTGTGTTTTACATGTTGAATATACCAGGTTTTTTTCTCTCTCATTGTTTGAGACCATGGATATGAAAATGGAAAACTTCTATTTAGATCCATTCTAGAGATATGGCTAATTTTTGTTTTACATACATTGAATATAAAATGTTTTTTCTCTCATTGTTTGATACCATGGATATGAAAATGAAAAAATTCTATATTTAAAACTATTCGAAAGATTGATTGACTTGTAGGGGCATTTACTCTTAGGTTAAAACCTATTTTTTGTATCAAATCACTTATGGTTTCAATGGGAAAATTTTATGGATAATTTGTGTTTTACATGTTGAATATAAAAGGTTTTTTTTTGTCTCACTGTTTTAGACCATGGATATGAAAATGAAAAACTTCTATTTAGATCTATTCTAGAGATATGGATAATTTGTGTTTTACATACATTGAATATAAAAGGTTTTTTCTCTCGTTATTTGAGACCATGGATATGAAAATGAAAAAATTCTATATTTAAAACTATTTGAGAGATTGATTGACTTGTAGGGGCATTTACTCTTAGGTTAAAACCTATGTTTTGTATCAAATCACTTATGGTTTCAACAGGAAACTTTTATGGCTAATTTGTGTTTTACATTTTGAATATAAAAGGTTTTTTTCTCTCTCGTTGTTTGAGACCATGGATATGAAAATGAAAAAATTCTATTTAGATCTATTCTAGAGATATGGATATTTTGTGTTTTACATATACATTGAATATAAAATGTTTTTTCTCTCATTGTTTGAGACCATGGATATGAAAATGAAAAACTTCTTTTTAAAACTATTCCAGAGATTGACTGTAGGGGCATTTACTCTTAGGTTAAAACCTATGTTTTGTACCAAATCACTTATGGTTTCAATGAGAAACTTTTATGGCTAATTTATAGTTTACATGTTGAATATAAAAAGTTTTTTTCTCTCTCATTGCTTTAGACCATGGATATGAAAATGAAAAACTTCTATTTAGATCTATTCTAGAGATATGGCTAATTTGTGTTTTACATACATTGAATATGAAAGGTTTTTTTCTCTCATTGTTTGAGACCACGGATATGAAAATGAAAAAATTCTATATTTAAAACTATTCGAGAGATTAGTTGACTTGTAGGGGAATTTACTCTTAGGTTAAAACCTATGTTTTGTATTAAATCAATTATGGTTTCAATGGGAAACTTTTATGGCTAATTTGTGTTTTACATGTTGAATATAATTTTTTTTTTCTCTCTCATTGTTTGAGACCATGGATATGAAAAAGAAAAACTTCTATTCTAGAGATATGGCTAATTTTTGTTTTACATACATTGAATATAAAAGGTTTTTTCTCTGATTGTTTGAGACCATGGATATGAAAATGAAAAACTTCTATTTAAAACTATTACAGAGATTGACTCTAGGGGCATTTACTCTTAGGTTAAAACCTATGTTTTGTATCAAATCACTTATGGTTTCAATCAGAAACTTTTATGGTTAATTTGTATTTTACATGTTGAATATAAAAGTTTTTTTTCTCTCTCATTGTTTGAGACCATGGATATGAAAATTAAAAACTTCTATTTGGATCTATTCTAGAGATATGGCTAATTTGTGATTTACATACATTGAATAAAAAAGGTTTTTCCTCTCATTGTTTGAGACCATGGATATGAAAATGAAAAAATTCTATTTGAAACTATTCCAAAGATTGACTGTAGGGGCATTTACTAAGGTTAAAACCTATGTTTTGTATCAAATCACTTATGGTTTCAATGGGAAAATTTTATGGCTAATTTGTGTTTTACATGTTGAATATAAAAAGTTCTTCTCTCTCTCATTGTTTGAGACCATGGACATGAAAATGAAAAACTTCTATTTAGATCTATTCTAGAGATATGGCTAATTTGTGTTTTACATACATTGAATATAAAAGGTTTTTTCTCTCATTGTTTGAGACAATGGATATGAAAATGAAAAACTTCTACTTAAAACTATTCCAGAGATTGACTGTAGGGGCATTTACTCTTAGGTTAAAACCTATGTTTTGTATCAAATTACTTATAGTTTCAATGGGAAACTCGTATTGCTAATTTGTGTTTTAAATGTTGAATATAAAATGTTTTTTCCTCTCTCTCATTGTTTGAGACCATGGATATGAAAATGAAAAAATTCTATTTAGATCTATTCTAGAGATGTGGCTAATTTGTGTTTTTCATACATTGAATATAAAAGGTTTTTTTCTCTCTCTCATTGTTTAGGACCATGGATATAAAAATGAAAAACTCCTATATATTTAAAACTATTCCAAGATTGATTGACTGTAGGGGAATTTACTCTTAGGTTATTGGCTAATGTGTTTTTATCAAATCACTTTTGGTTTCAATGGTTTGTTTATTGGCTAAAGTGTTTTTATCAAATCACTTTTGGTTTTGAAGAAAATTCTGGAATCTTCTGTAACCACTTATTGGGCCTATCAATATGTAATTAGAGAAAAGTGAATATGAGAAGTCGATAAAATTACATGATCAAAAATTAGTAGAGATAATCAGTGTTTCTATAATATGGGATGACTGGTTAGATTACAGGTTTCCACAGATTAAGCTTATTCAGTAACTAATATGTAACCATTACTATTATTAATAAAATCATGTTTAAGGATGAGGTCTTTGCTGAGGAGAAAAGCATGCCTTAAGAGACAGTCCAAACTCTGCTCAATAAGATGCAAGAATTCACAATAGATAAAAAAATCTATTTTGTTAATCACAAAATTAGTATCTATCAATATCTGTTATTTGTGTTTCTATGGCTATCAATTTTATCAGAACCAGAATAGAGCTAGATAAACGGGCCAGTGAGTCTAGTTTAGGGGTTTTCGTAGGCATTACTGTCCACTCAAACGAATTGCAACCCAGTTTTGGTCTGAATTGGTTTAGAATCCATCCTAATCATGTCCAGAACTTTACATATTTTTATTTAAAGTTTGGATTCACAGAGTATATATACATATATAAAAGAACAGTCCAATTCTATTAACACTCACACTCGCTAGTATAATATGTATCATTAAGCATATAAAGGCAATGGGGGCCAGAGGAATGAGAGTCAGTTGTACCCTGAATTGAAAAGAATAAAGAAACTCCATCAAAATTACTTGTCAAAATCATTACCTTGCGGCGATATGACTTTGACATTTAAAGCAGAGTTTTTTTCACCATTCAATTGCTAAATAAACCAAAGAACTCCTCTAGAGTGGGTTCCTCAACCCAAAATGAAAAAAAAATAGTGCAATGAAAAATTCATTTTGAAATTCCAAAGAACTGGCGAACTCTCACATTAGAGAATCTCTGTGAATGTTTTTAATGAGACATATTCAATGCAGGTATCCTATTTTTCTAAGAAAAATTACTTTTATAGCTCACAAATATTTAAATAAGGTAATATCAAGTACAACTGAGAAATATGGAATTTTAAAAATTCCATTATGGCAGTGCTCCTATCTAATACATTTTATGATATTCCATACAATAAGTAGTAACCTATTAAAACTAACACCAGATATGAACCTGTAACACCTTAGGTTATCATTATTGGGTCCTATATTTGATGGATGACCAAGGGGAGTATAAGAAAATCAATAGGACACATATTAGAGATGGCACTACTAAGAGAATAGTCCATATTATCCATAGATATAATTCGAGTAGTGGCGAGAACTGTGGACTTAGACCATACAGGTGATAGCAAGAGACCCTAATCATTACAATAACAAGAACAGTGAAAAGACACTACCATATTTCCCTAATCAGTTGGTTTGAATAGAGTCACTCCGCTTATAGATAGGAACCAAGCTAATATCAATAACAAATGTGTATTATCCTTGTAATGTAATCACTGTTGATTTAGAGCTCACTGTTTTTTATTTATTTATGGCAAGTACTATATCATTTTACTATATGGTGTGGTAATGGATACCACATCAGTACCTATGTAATAGTAATAAATACCAGTAATAGTGAAACTACAATTTTTTTTCTCCCTGTTTTTCTTGTGATTCATAACATATTTTAGGATCTCTAATATGGAGCAATTACTTACCTGGAGAAACTCTTGAGCACCGTCGCAACTCCTCAGCAGCAATTCGCGGGAACGGGCGCTAAATCGTCAACAGAGCAGCAGAGTGTGAATAGACTATCTGAATAGAGATGCGCCATAGAAGCTCAAACAGAAACCCATGAACTGACTATACGAACAGAGAAGCACCACAAAAACTCAAACAGAAACCTGCAGATAGACTATGCGAACAGAGATGCACCATAGAAACTCAAACATAAACCTGTGAATAAACAATATGAACAGAGACACGTGAAAATGAGACTCGTTCATGGGTGATATATTTATAAAATATGAGTTAGGCCAAACTTTTTTTAAAGTTTGGCCGAACTGTTAGTGTGGGTTTTCTCATCTTTGGCAAAAATTATGTTTGCCCACGCCGTCAGTGTGCCGTCAATCTAAACAACAAAATGAGTTCTGCCAAACTTCTCATACAGTTCGGTCGAACTATCCAATAGTTCAGCTCAAATTTCTTAAAAGTTTGGCTAAACTATTGCCGAAAAATATTTTATGCTCCCGATTCTCATAAAAGTGTAACCCAACTTCACGTTTTCACCATCAATCCTAGTACATGCATGACATGTTTTAATAATAAATATTTACCTGACTATCTCTAGAAAGTAACTGTACCCATCTTGGTAGCACTATACCTCTCATCATCACCCGTCTCGATGTGCATTTGAAGATCCTTCTCCTCGAAGCTACTAAACAGTTCTTTGCCTCCCATCATGTGGAAATATGCACCACTATCCAAGTACCACACTGATCCCATCGCACTAGAAACCATGCATGCGATGAGTGAGAAGTCCAACTCGAATTGTGAAGCAAAAGAATCACTCGCTGCAGATCCTGAAGCCTTATTGTTGTTCTTATTCTTCTGTGGTAAATTAGAGGGATAATTTCCATGCTCGTGACAGTGAAAAAATTTCACTCTAGACATGTCACACTTCTTGCCTTCTTTGCTGGTCTCAGATTTGGAATAATATTTCTTTCCCTTCCCTTTCTTTGCCTTACCAGCCAAGGCACAATTTTCCTCATCATCTGTCTTCAATGAGGATCAATCCCTAGTATTCTGCCTAAATTCTTCTTGTACCAAATCCAACAAAAGTCGCTCCCAATATGGTAGCTTCTCCCTCCCATTGATAGAGTCCTGATAACTATTTCAACCCTTGGGAAGGCCTAGAAGTTCTAGGCTCACCAAGTCATCATCCGCTATAGTAATACCGACACTTCCAAGATCATCTCGACATTGGATGAACTTGGCCAAGTATTTCAGAATAGTGTCGCCTTTCTCCATTTTCATTTTCCTGAGCTTGTCCTTCAGTGCCAATTTTCTGTGGTCACTGTTGTTCTAAAACATATCTATCAATTCCTTCCACATTGCATATGGAGTCGCCTTTCCATGGAGACTTGAGTCAATGTTATCTCGAACTCCCTCTAATAATATCCTCCTCGCCTTTGCAACCTTCTTTTTCCAAGCATTAAGAAGATCAATGTTTTATGTTGTGGGCCTTGGAATATCAGTGTCAATAAATTCTTTTAACCCCTTTTCCTCTAGAACTGCCTCCATTCTATCTTTCTATGCAATATAATTAGAACTTACCTAGTGCATATTCCAATATTAATCCATTGAAAGCCATCTAGATCCACTTGTCGCACCAAAGAATATTTTGCAAATTAAAATGTTGTTCCGCACAAACTCAATTTCTTCTCCACTATAGTGATTTCTAGCACTATGATACCATGTAGAAATTATACAAAAAATATGTATACCAATGGGTTCAATCTGATCATGTAATATACTAAAACTAGATGCTAAATCCTTCTACAATATTTGCGGAAAATAAACACAAGAAAGAAGCAAATCAATCACACAACACAGATAATTTTCCTAGGGAAATCTTGCTCCTCAAAATCCCTCTATCTTTATTGTATAGTAAACCAAGGAATCATGAAACAATACAATGAAGTCTTCTCACAAGAGTCTGCTGCACTCTACCAACTATCTCACACTAATCCTAACCAAATCGACCAAAACTTTGCCAATTTTCTGCCTCTGCTCAGCCTGCCTTGCTTGTGCAATTCTAAGAATAGCTGATCCCTATTAACTACAAAATTCAATCTTCCAAAACTATGCAATACATCATGGGCAATCCTATGGTTGTCTAATTTTGTGCCGACAATTTAATAATAATACAAATTATAGATAACATCCCTTTAACCTTTGTCTCAACTAGGTATTCATCAGAAATGAAATCCATGCAACTATTCATAGTAAATCATCAGTCACTTGACAGATCACTGCATGTGAATTAAATATGATTTAATTCACTTACCTCTCACTAGTGCAACAATCAGTTACAACTAGTTAGACAGACTTTAACTCACTTGGTTAAGTTAACTAATTTCTCATGCATTAAACTAATACACTAACCGCAAATTGGACTCTAAGAAAATAGAATCACTCAACATGTCTCACCAACCACCCTCAACTTGAATTTCATGAGCTAACTATTTCTATCACACTCCGTTAACTATTACAAGTGATTATGAGATAAGATTAAAATTTATTGTTGGATTTAATTAAGGGAAAAAAAAAATTAGACACACATTTATTATTGAATTTCAACACAAATAATCCAATAGGTTTCAAAATTTTTGTCTTAAGTTTTATAATGAAAACTTAACTTTAAACTCAAAAAAAAAAATTAAATTGAACTACCACGCCTTTTTTTTAAATTTTGTTGCAAAAATTTCAAATTCTTCCTTCTCATAAATGTAACACCTTTTTAAATAATGACCCTTCTAAACTTATTTGCTCCAATTCCAATTCAAGCAACACATTATTGAAACTCACACTTACCTCTCACATCTGAAAAATAATTGTGAGTAAACACTAATATGAAAATTAGGATTGAATTATTTATATGGATCAAGATGCAAAATAGTCGGTTTCTCTCTTTGAAACCCTTGACTGTTGGTATGAATTCTTAGGCAGATACACAATCACAAATTAGTGTGCAGGCTCCTGCATCAGCCTTGTGGTCCAAAAAAAAATTTACAGATCAGTCGTATAGCCTTTCTCGATCTCATACATTCGTTGTTCGACCACCAAATTCACTTGTAGCTGTGCTTTCTTCAGAAAATAAGAATTCACACAACACACTCAGGTCATACCAGGCACTGAAAAATGTTTCAAAGGAAGCTAGAGAACGTTGGTTAAACTACTGTAGCTGAAGTGCTCAATCTATTTCAGATTATTGTGGCCAAGTGTGGTGAGTCATTCAAATTCTAATCTCGTACCACTTTTAAAAAAAACTTGATAGGTTGAACATGGTAGAAGTTGCTAACTCTTCAAACACTCAAGTCATTCAAGCAATTTACAAGCACCTCACTTTACACTTTTGTCAGTGAGGAATCGTAGTAGAGAGAATCTGTGAAGAATGATGGTCCAAGTAAGTTAATTAGAAAAACATGGCATGAAGCACCAAGAAAGATCACGACAATGTAGTGGACATGTGGAATAAATAAACCAATTTCTGAAGCCAAGGAAGAATCACAAATCACGGATTCAAAAGGTTGTTTAGGGAGAAAGAAGTAACTTCAATGGATTCTGGGTTAAGATAAACAAAGATGCGGAATGCTCACAAATATGGCGATTATTTTTCATATTGTGTTTTGTTCAATTTGGAAAGATTATAAAATAACTTCCAGAGATATATTTGTGCACCTAAGAAATATTCCTTTCCTCTTAAAAAACATGCATGTTGAACGAAAACACACACAAAATTTGATGATAATCAAACACTGAGCAAAAATTCAAACAATGTAGAATGAGAAGAACTTTGTGTCAACGATGGCTTGTGTGAGTATGCTACATGGTTTTTTTCGTCAAATATAAATATTTTCTCGATAACGAAAGAGACATGTGTACAACTTACTAGTCAGTTTAATGAAAACACTCACAACGAGACGCACAACGAAATTGCAAACATGTTGGTAGAAATTCTTTAAAGAATGCATTTTACTAGATTTTGTTGGTAAGCAGTCTCGATAAATAACAATATTGTTCACATATTTGTTTATACTCAATCCAATGTTTTAGATTTCACCAAATTTCTTTGAATCATGGAAGATTCACCATTCACTTTAATGACCACACATTATCTCCACTTCCAATGTACCTCTCGTGAAAACCTTTATTTCATTCACATTCGATGCAACAGTTGTATCATTGCATCAATAAAATGAACACTAGTCTAGTACCTCCAAGCAAGTCTTCGAACAACATTTCCAAGAAATGACTTCTTCAACCAAGAAACACTAAAATCTAATGTACGTCCACCAAGAAAGGTGGAGCGCTCAAGAATGCCACAAAACTAGTGGATCAACTCAATCAATAAGGCGGGTGAACCTCCACTCGGATACCACTGTAAGACACAAATTGGTGGAAAATTAATTCAACACAATTCAAATAATGATGAAAATGTACATGTATAAATACAATCATAATCTTCTTGGATTTTGTTTCTAGGTTTTTTGAACTTGAATAACTAATCACAATAACACACCATAACCCCAATCATAACAAGAGGATTAGGTGGTCTAACACAACTTATAATGAAAAAAGTTTTCTAAATCAACAAGACCACACATTTTATCATTATTTTTATTCCTTCGCAAAGGATAATAGAATCATTTATATCTGTGCAATCTTTGATAATGGATATAAAAAAGATAAAATTTCACTAAGCAATTTCAACTTGAGGTTATGATATTTAATTATAGTCTTCAATCGTTCAACCAAACTTCATAGAAATTATTTAATCCATACAACATGAATTACAATATACACACAAATATCATGTAAAGGTTAAAAATTTCTCATGGGTAAAAAAATTGAACATGTGTTACTCACCATGAGGGAGATTTGAGATTTTCAATCCCTTTCGTGATCAATATGGATTTTCCACATGGAAATTTAGGAACTGACATGAAACCATTTAAATGCCTAATATATGAGGTACTTAAAGAGATGAAAATTTGATGAAATGTTAGCACTTCCAAGGATTTGATCTATCTCATTGCATGATGTTTAAAACAATTCAATTGTTATTTTCTTAGTACGAGGGGGTATTTAATTCTGATTTTATTCTCAACAAAATATAGATGAAATATGTCACATTAAGAATTGTTAAAAATCCATCATAACTCCATGTCTAGCATGTGCAATGAGAGATCAAATTTAGGGAAATGTTTGCATCTAATAATTTGATCCATCAAAATTAAGATGAACCTTTTAGTCAAAATAATATATTAATAAATGAAGGTAGTGAATTCAAGTTTACATATTAAAATTATCATTCATCCTATAATAATTATTATCATTAATAATGTTAATCAACTAAAATTAAAACAAAACAAAACAAAAATTACGAGTAAACAAAGACAAAAAAAATAAAAAAAATGAAAATATAATATCATTTACCTATATCTTGATAGTTCACTCTCACAAACTAAAACCAAATTCATAATTCCATCATTATGAATATTTGGGATATCTCATTCTCACACAAACAACAGATTAAAATAAGTTTTAAAAATTCATCTTTACAAATTGTTATTTCTCTATTATAATTTATAAATCGGAGAGAAGCATAATTCAAATATATATATATATATATATATATATATATATATATATATATATATATATATATATATAAATTAAAAGGGTTGGTAAATGTAAAAAGACATCAAATGTCACGATACATATCACATTACCAAAATTAAAAATAAAAATAAAAAAATCATAACAATTTAAATTATAACTTTATTTTAAACTAATATTTTTTGGTAATCTTGGCATCATTTTCATTCATTTTCAACAAAAATATGCAGGTTCTACATCCATATCCATATGGTTAGGTGGAATTAACCTTCCCATTGGGAAACCAGGTCTATTGGTAACCTTACCACATAATAAGTATCCAAAAACAAAAGAGTTTGAGACTGTCTATCATAGCTATATAGGTCTGATACTCCCTTTTTCTCCTTTTGACAAGATAATGAAGAAAAAATATCAAAGCATCCAAAACATTCATATATGCTTCGGAAAAAGTAAAAAGAAACACTGTGCATGTCATGCTACTACTCGACAATCGAATCCATAGGTACTCGATCTTTTGCACTAGAACCTGGTAATTCGGTGTGAGGGAGGCATCGAATGCGCTTCTCTATGAGGGTGAGACATGCATTCTGTTATTGAATATGGAATTGAATGAGTTGAAATTTCTTGTGAATTTCCTGGAATTTTGTTTCATTCTTCGAAGGTCTAACAGAGGGAGTCGCAAAGGCGCTAGCCACTATATTCTTCATAAGCCAATAAAGATATACAATTGTTTTATATTGAGAATATCGGAATCCGGAATGTCCAGGGTGCAACACAAGGTCCCTCCATTCCTCCATATCCAGATTTGTTCTTGTTCCCGGTTTATTTAAGTCTACTTCCCATCCAGAAATTAAATCGTGAATTTGAGGCTAAGTGTGTGCTTGGTAGGCCTAAGAAACTTCCTGAATTAGTCCTGAGGTGGATCTGTGCCCGTGTCCCCTAGCTGGACGTGGTTGGTGTTGACCTCATCCTCTCCTCTTACGACTACCTTGATTCCTCGTGTGACCTCCCCTTGCCAAGTTATCACTACGAGAGGATAGATGTGTGATTATGTATATCTACCAACCATAAAGGTAATTGAATAACCTGAAATCAAAAGGCAAGACCACTAGCTTGGGGAGACAACATAGCTTAGGGTCATGGCACAAACAATGGTAATTCAAAACTATAGAATTGCAACAATAAAATACAACATGACTATGAGTGTGATGGCTATAAACCATATATTTCACCATCATAATGAATTGGTTTTGCCGAAACAGGCCTTTCATAGCCACCCATGGCTCCCCAAGACTTCTTGGAGCAAGACCTAATGTCCATTCAAGATTTTCCTTTCCCACGAGTTCCCTTTTCATAAAAGGCAACAGGTACATCAAAAATACTAAATAATGGACAAAACTCCCATGCAAGAAGTGCAGACCAAATTCCAATATTCAAACCCAAAATACATTTACATCCTAGAAAGAAAAGTTCCATAACATATAGAGATAATTCTATTACATTCATACAACCCATCATAGTAAACTATTCTTGCCTCCCAAATTTCACAGAATATTTCCTTTCTGACCCAAGACATCATCTCGGAGACACATATTCAATGAAGAATTAGAGAGTATTGAATCACAGGGATAGGGGCATGAATGAAACACACAGTTAACATACGTTCAACCATCGTCTATTGAGAAGAGGGTGAGGTTGTCTGCACCTATATGTAAAACCTATCGACATATCGTCACAAGAAGCTTGGATATTGTAAGAAAACATGAAACAATACCTCCAAATCAAGCTAGGATAGTTTCATAAGACCCCGACGATGAGATGTCTCATCAATATCTCCACTCATAATTAATGTCTATCAGGCAGTTTTCCACCTTGCACCAAAAGGAAAGTGTGCGAGTGCCATCAATCATCTCCCATTGTCCATTCTCATTAATTTTCTGGCCATGGAATAGATCCCATTAGTGTTGAGTTATCGTCTCACCCTAATCACGAATATTTTAAACTATTATTATTATCGATTGTTAAAATAATATATATATATATATATATACATTTTAAAAAATATGTGACAATTTATTCTTAATCATAAATATTCACCTCACTTTATCATGTAAATAGAAATTAGTTTTAATTTTAAAATTTAAAAATTATAACATTTCATTGGGCATGTATTAATTATCTCATTATTTAGTATTGTAGATATTATCTATTTCATTTTCTTATTTCACATTCCAATATATAATATATTATTTTTAATATGTGATCTAACCTTTATTAATCTTGCAGTAAATATTGTTATTTGGTTTTCCTCTTTTATAAATTTCAATTGTTTCAAAATATGTAGCTGAGACTTTTTTTTAAAATTGAGACAAACAATTTTCTTATCAAAAGAAATATTAGAGAGTTGTTTTTTCCTCATTGAGTGGAGAGGATATCAGCTCAAGTGTGAAGGAAATGTGCAAGTATGTCTCTCCCTTTTAAAATAAAAATAAACTAGCAATTGCACTAGATGTTGCAAAGGAAACGCCTTAATGAAATAACATATAGCACTAATTAACACTTGCTTGAAAACTATTGAAAGATCAAGAAATATCAACAAAAGGCAAGGACCTTGTATGATTATGCCAAGTATGCCAACATGAATGCCTCATAAATAAAGAAATAGATTGTAATTTGGTACCTTCCGAATCAGAGGTATTTTTTGTGTAATTCTTCCATGTTTCTTTTTTATCACTTCCTCCTACTATAGGAAACCTTAATTATTACAAAGATTTTTTTTTGTAGTTTTAAACATGTGTCTACAAAGGTCTATAACAATTTTGTAAATAAATTTTGAGTTTCTACATGAATTAAGATCTACCCTTGAATAAAAATGCACATATCTCCAATCTAGAAATTGAACCCCATAATAGGATGAACTATACCTTTTTTTTTAGAAAATGCATGTGGAAATTGCACATAGTGACCTTTTTTATCCCATGAGAGTTTAGTGATTAGAAAGTTCAAAATATTTTATGACATCCATCGATGCCCTTCCAAGAAAAAATTGGTTGTGCTTTCTCAAGTACAAGACATTAGCTATAAAGTTCAACGCATATTATTATACACCATAAAATCAAGTAGATATTAACTCAAATCATGCATAATATCCAAACCCTTTTCATAATGTTTTGAAGCTAAACAAAAAATGCAATATGACAGTTTATAGTCAATAAATAATTTCTCCCATGTGAACCCATACAAATGTACACTCGCAGTCAAGTCATGAATATGAAACATGGTATATTCTTTCTATATACAACATAATTTGGTATATTTTAGGGTTCACAAGACATTTAGAGTAAATATCAAGTCTAACACACTTAATATAAACTCATAATATATAAAAGACATCTCGATATATTCACATTCATTACTAACTGAGAATATGCACATTCATTACTAACTGAGGAGACACTCCACACAAAATATCAATATAATATCAAATACCTATCACCTTTTCCAATGAACCTGAAAAAGGATTTCCTTTTCTGCAATAAAAACGAAAAAATGTCAACATTTAAAGAAATTTCTCTGAAGAAAGATGAACACAGATAAATCTCAAAATCATGAGAGAATTGACTTCCTACCAATTCTAGGAGATCACTCACTTTTTATGTGCCCCCTGGTTGATTGAACTTGTGGCAACAATCTCTGAGTCCTTGGTGATATAAAATTGGGTTTCCCATTACGATTTGTTGCAAGAGATTTTCCCCATATTATAGGAGTTCCCTTCTGCTGAAATATGGATTCGACCTTCGAGAATGACCATGAAAATTTTCTTTTTCTAGCTCAGTAATAATCATGTAGCTTCGAATCAATGGAATGCCTTGAGAAGCATGTTCAATATGCTCAATTTTAATAGATCCAAGTGAACTTTGTATTCTGGGTTCTTTCTTCTATAATTTTATTTTTCCTATATTCCCTCCTTGATAGAAATTTATGCCTAATAATAAAAGAGTTGCGAGTTATACTAAACAAAGTCTTTAAATAACCTTACCATTTAAAAAACATCCTTAATACTTGTACCACCGACCTAGGCATCCACTTTCGACATCCTAGGTTATTCTTAATTTATCAGGAATATATTATTTTCAGGGCTTGTCATGATTCAAAACTGAGTCATCATCTCAAATCATGACAACATTGGATATATCTTTGAGCTAATGTGATGTTTTGTTTTTCAAAATAATTCAAAACTCAGTTATTATATCTCAATATTTACTTTCTCGATGTTTGTTTTTGATAGGAACAATAGATTTTACAATGTGATCTCCCTAACATGCATGGGGATTTCAAAAATTGGAGAGAAATTTGAGTGGTTATTGTTAGAAATTTTTTTATAATGTGGAAAATTTGGATGGTCTATAGGCAATATGGATGGGGGGATTTCAAAAATTGGAGAGAAACTTGAGTGGTTATTGTTAGAAATTGTTTTATAATGTGGAAAATTTGGATGGTTTGTAGGAAATATGGATGCCATAATATATATGTATTTTTAATTTTCAAAGTTAATCTAGATACCAAAATTACAAAGTAAATCAATTTGATTCTCCAATTGGAGGATTATAATTATGTCACTATATGATAAAAAATAAGGATAAGGATCTTATGTATTACTGGGAATATATTTGTGTGATTGAGAACTTATAAGATGTAATCCCTTTCAAATTTCCTTATTATGTTTATGATTTGTTGTAGTCCATACTCTGGGGATTTCAAAAATTGGAGAGAAACTAGAGTGGTTATTTTTAGAATTTGTTTTATAATGTGGAAAATTTGGTTGGTCTGTAGGGAATATGAATGTCATAACATATATGTATTTTTAATTTTAAAAGTTAATCTAGATACCAAAATTACAAATTTAATCAATTTTGTGGTTCATTCTGCAATAGGAGGAAATAATATAGGGATGTCACTGTATGATAATAAAAAAGTATGGTAAGGATCTTATCTATTACTATGAATAGACTTGTGTGATTGAAAATTTCTAAGATGTAATCCCTTCCAAAGTTCCTTATTATGTTTATGATTTGTTGTAGTCCATAATATTGGTTGTGGGTAGAGGAAACTTGTAGTCAATATGGACCTTATCTATTCTTACTACAATATTGCTTCCTTGAGCCTCAAAAATCATGAGACTTCTGTTGAAATTAAAGACCTTGTCTGATTATGCCAATTATGCCAACATGAATGCCTTGTAAATAAAGAAATAGATTGTAATTTGGTACCTTCCAAATCAGAGGTATTTTTTGTAAAATTCTTCCATGTTTCTTTTTCATCACTTCCTCCTACTATAGGAAACCTTAATTAGTACAAATAAGTTTTTTTATATTTTGAAACATGTGTCTACAAAGGTCTATAACAATTCTGTAAATAAATTTTGAATTTCTACATGAATTAAGATCTACCCTTGAATAAAAATGCACATATCCCCAATCTAGAAATTGAACCCCATAATAGCATGAACTAACCTTTTTTTTTAGAAAATGCATGTGGAAATTTCACATAGTGACCTTTGTTGTCCCATGAGAGCTTAGTGATTAGAAATTTCAAAATATTTTATGACATCCATCAATGCCCTTCCAAGAAAAAATTGGTTGTGCTTTCTCAAGTACAAGACATTAGCTATCAAGTTCAACACATATTATTATACACCCTAAAATCAAGAAAATATTAACTCAAATCATGAATAATATCCAAACCCTTCTCAAAACATTTTGAAGCTAAACAAAATATAGAATATGACAGTTTATAGTCAATGAATAATTTCTCCCATGTGAACCCATAAAAATGTACACTCGCAGTCAAATCATGAATACGCAACATGGTATATTCTTTGTATATACAACATAATTTGGTGCATTTTAGGGTTCACAAGATATTTGGTGTGAATATCAAGTTTAACACACTTAATATAAACTCATAATATATAAAAGGCATCTCGAGATATTCACGATCATTACTAACCAAAAATATGCACTTTCATTACTAACCGAGAAGACACTCCGCACAAAATATCAAGAGAATATCAAATACCGATCACCTTTTCCAATGAACCTGAAAAAGGATTTCCCTTTATATAATAAAAATGACAAAATGTCAACATTTAAAGAAATTTCTCCGAAGAAAGATGAACAAAGATAAATCTCCAAATCATGAGAGAATTGACTTCCTACCAATGCCAAGAGATCGCTCACTTTTTATGTGCCCCCTGGTTGATTGAACTTGTGGGAACAATCTCTGAGTCCTTGGTGATATAAAATTGGTTTCCCATTACGATTTGTTGCAACAGATTTTCCCAATATTATAGGAGTTCCCTTCTCCTAAAAATCTGGTTTCGACCTTCGAGAATGACCACGAAGCTTTTCTTTTTCCAACTCAGTAATAATCATGTAACTTGGAATCGATGGAATGCCTTGAGAAGTATGTTCAATATGCTCAATTTTAATAGATCCAAATGAACTATGTATTCTTGGTTCTTGCTTCTATAATGTTATTTTTCCTACATTCCCTCCTTTAAAAAATTTTTATGCCTAATAATAAAAACATTGTGAGTTATACCAAACAAAGTATCTAAATAACCTTACCATTTAAATAACATCCTCAATACTTGTACCACCCACCTAGGCATCTATTTTAGACATCCTAGGTTATATATATCTCTGACCTAATGTGATGTTTTGTTTTTCACAATAATTCAAAACTCAGTTATTATATCTCAATATTTACTTTCTCAATGTTTGTTTTGGATAGGAACAATTAATTTTACACTGTGATCTCCCTAACATGCATGGGGATTTAAAAAATTGGAGAGAAAACTGAGTGGTTATTGTTAGAAATTGTTTTATAATGTGGAAAATGTGGATGTTCTATAGGCAATATGGATGGGGGGATTTCAAAAATTGAAGAGCAACTTGAGTGGTTATTGTTAGAATTTTTTTTTTATAATATGGAAAATTTGGATGGTCTGTAGGCAATATGGATGCCATAATAGATATGTATTTCTAATTTTCAAAGTTAATCTAGATACCAAAATTACAAAGTTAATCAATTTGATTCTCCAATTGGAGGAACATAAGTATGTTAGTCTATGATAAAAAATAAGGATAAGGATCTTATCTATTTACTGGGAATATATTTGTGTGATTGACAAATTATAAGATGTAATCCCTTTCAAAGCTCCTTATTATGTTTATGATTTGTTGTAGTCCATACTTAGGGGATTTCAAAAATTGGAGAGCAACTTGAGTGGTTATTGTTAGAATTTGTTTTATAATGTGGAAAATTTGGTTGGTTTGTAGGGAATATGGAAGCCATAACATATATGTATTTTTAATTTCCAAAGTTAATCTAGACACCAAAATTACAAATTTAATCAATTTTGTGGTTCATTCTACAACAAGAGGAAGGAATATAGGGATGTCATTGTATGATAATAAAAAAATAGGGTAAGGATCTTATCTACTACCGTGAATAGACTTGTGTGATTGAAAATTTCTAGGATGTAACTCCTTTCAAAGTTTTGTATTATGTTTATGATTTTTTGTAGTCCATAATATTTGTTATGGGTAGAGGAAAATTGTAGTCAGTATGGACCTTATCTATTACTGTGAATAGATTTGTGTGATTGACAAATTCTAAGATGTAATCCCTTTCAAATTTCTTATTATGTTTATGATTTTTTTGTGGTCCATACTATTGGTTATGGGTAGAGGAAACTTGTAGTGAACATGGAGTTTATCTATTACTGTGAATATATTTTTTTGATTAACAAATTCTAATATGTAAACCCTTTCAAAGTTCCTTATTATGTTTATGATTTGTTGTAATCCGTACTATTGGTTATGGGTAAAGGAAACTTATCTACCTTTAAAAATGTAATAATGCTAATTAATTTTTCAGAATAATATATAAGAATATAAAATTACTAATTAATTCTTTATATGGTTTAATACTTAAAAAAACATGTTAAAAAAAAAAACTAAAATATTTAATAAAGGATTGTCTCATAACAATATGATTTTTTTGTTAAAATTGTAAAAAAAAATAATTAAAGTATAATATCCATAATTAAAATAGTAAAATACTTAAATACGTCATTTTACACCAAATTTTATCCATAGACTCTTTGTATATATTCCTTTTTTGAAAAATAAATCAAGAAGAAATAAATTTCTTGATATTGATAATTTGGTATAAGTGTCATTCCATGCGAAAAGGGTACAATAGCATTTCATCAATTTTCATTTTTGGGACCCATTTATTAGTGTATAACCCTGAAACCTTAACATTTGTAGCAACCAAATTAGCTTGACTTTTATAGAATATATGTAGTCTCCAAGATTGTTAGCAATTTACTTGCTAAATAATGAAAATCAAATCAACTCACTCAAAAAAAATAAAAATCTTGTATAATGACAAATAAGGATCTTATTTAATACTATGAATACATTTTTAAAATATAAATTACTAATTTTTTTATTAGATTTTAAAAATACAAAATTGCACAGCATTATTTTTTATGATTTAATATTTTAAAAATGGTGAAAAAAATCTAAAATATTTAATAAAGTGTGGTTCATAAAAATATATCTTTTGTTAAAATTTTAAAAAAATAATTAAAATATAATATATATAAAGTAAAATACTTAATCACATCATCTTAAATCAATTCCTCTTTAAAAAAGAAATTAATAACAGATAATTTACTTGGATATCCAATTCTTGTAATGAAATATAATCATAGAGGGTCTGAAAAGTGATTCTACCCTGTAAATATGATGTGCTCAAATCCATCTTTTTATTTATCACTAAATTTTAGCAAAATTAATATAGATATATATATTATTATCTATAAATATTGGAAATCAAAATGATATCAAACTCATTCTAATAGGAATCCATATTCAATTTAATTAGCTTATTTTCTGACAAAAATATTTACTTAAAATTTCACATCCATATTTATTTAACTTAATTTTCATAAAACAATTACTTAAATATTCACAAATAAATGTTTTGGAGGCAGACTTGTACACTCTTTAAAGTAGTAGCAAGTCACATTGATAATATTATAAGTACAAAGTGCCCATTTCGTCTACAATTACATTATGTTTGGAATAATTGTTTCTTTTAAAACAAAATTTTATTTTAGAAAAAGTACTACTGATAAAAAGCCAAGGACAGGGTTGGATATTTAGACATATAAAAAAATCAAACATGACACCTTGTCTTGATTGTAAAATACAACTTAATTAGAAATTGCACATTACAAAATATTCACTTCAATTGTTTTTGCCAAACGTAATTCATAGCCCAAAAATCTGAATTTAATTTTTTTTATGTAGATTTAATTACTAGCTTAACTATAAATTATAAATTGTATATGGTGCGAGTGAAAATCTGTAAAACTATCACAAATTTGTTAAAAATTACCCAACAGTCCGTTGAGAGAAATTAATCAATGACCTTATAACAAAAAAAACCCTAACTGAATTAAAAATAATATTTTGTATAAAAATAAATAAATAAATAAATAAGAAATTCTCAAAACTCAAACCATATACAATAAATTAAAAAAACTAAAAAATAATATATCCTTTCAATTCCTAAACGAATTAACAATGAAGTAAAAATATTGTATGCCATATACGAAACAGTGTGCCTGTAATCCAGAAACGAAATCTCCACAAAGTGAATACCAACGATATCATATAGATAGAAAAACATGTCTTACCAACTGGTGTCCATTAGCATTATTCTGAGGAGAATGGCCTCGGCTTTACTGTCTACAATCTGTTGAAATATTAAAGTCAGCTGCGTACCCTATGCAGGTAGAAACAGAGTATAAAGGGGCAGAGGATATTGCGTGCATAGCACTGTGCATTCAAGAGGAATGGAGAAAAACCGTAAGGAGGAATAAAATGTTGATGAGCTGCAGCCACCATTGCAGAGATGAATTTATTTTTGTATGGGTGTAGCCGAATTTGCAGAGAAATTGAAGACTTTCATGGTTCAAAATCATGCAACAGCAGAGATTTATTAAAGACAGTCTTTTCGGGCTTTTAAGCCCTCACCAACCAAACAGAAAGAGATTTGTTTAAACGCGCCAAGTCCTTTTAATTTTTTAATTCGTCCACATCATCTATGGTCCCCACACTTTAGTTCCAATCGTAAATAGAAAATCACAGCAGCCGAGTGTTTTAGTGTCTTGTTGATATGAAGGAGTTCCGATGCGATGCGATGTTGCCGATCGCACATCGCACATCGCACATCGCAAAGGAACAATGTATTTTCCACCTTCTGAAATATGTTACTGCTGATTGAAATTTTGCGATGTGATGTGGTCCCTACCACAATCGCCAATCGAACATCGCAACATCACTTAACCATTCTGCGTACCGCATATGATTTCCGCTGATGTGATATCACCGATGTCGCTCATCGCACATCGCTAATCGTAATCGCAATCGCTTATTGCCATCCACCCAGATCGCAGGCTCATTTTAATTCTTATGATGTGATGTGGTCCCTACCATAATTTCTAATCGCAACATCGCAAATTTTTTATTCAACTGTTCCTCTGATCGTCAATCGCCGATTGCAAAGTGGGATCCACTCGCATATTGCGCAAAAGAAATTTTAGATTAAAGTTTTATGTTTCGGAAATGTATTTTTTATTGTAATTTTGTTTTATGTTTTATGTTCCGTCGCGCCATATAAAAAGAGTGAAAATCCCGTAGGCTTATTGTATTGCATTGTAGCATGTAATAATTGTCTTGTATTCCTGTGTAAGCCCGCAGGCAGAGAAAAACACAGTGAAGCATAACAGAGCATTGTTTTGTACATTTTGAGAGACAGAGAAGATTTGTGAGCACTGCGTCTGTAGCAGTCAGTCTAGTTTTGTAAATCCATCAGAGGAGGAAGAAATCTATCATTTTGTAATAGTTTTAGTTATGTTAATGAAATAGAAAAGTTATTTTACTCTACAATCTCTGTCAAGTTATTATTTTTGTTAGAAGGAGAGTATTATTCTCTCAGTCATTGCTTTGGAATTATCAGAAATTCCAACATGGTATCAGAGCTTATCTAGGCTCTTTGAAGGTGTCAAAGAAGCTGAAGGAAGAAAGAAGATTTGTTGCAGCAGTTCTCCAGCAGCGTGAAGGCTCAGTAGAAGTTAAAGTCCAGGTATTTCTCAAAAACAGAGTTTGTCTTTTAAAGAAGGAAAGACAGTTTGTTTGAAAAACACAGTCAAGTTTATTTCAGAGTTTAGTTAGTCAGCAAAGGCTAGACCAAGCACTAGTATGAGTATTGGAAATACTCAGCTTCCACAATTTAATGGGAAGAACTATGATTATTGGGCCATTAACATGAGAGCCCTATTTTCCTCACAAGACTTATGGGAATTTGTAGAAGACGGTTTTGATGAACCAGTTGATGAGCAGGCCTTTAATTCCTTAACACGGGCAGAGAAGGATTTATTGAAGAGAAATAGGAAGAAGGACTCTAAAGCCCTCTTCTATCTCTATCAAGAAATACATGAGAGTGTGTTTCCAAGGATAGTAGCAGCTAAGAGATCCAAGGATGCATGGGATAATCTTAAAATAGCCTATCAAGGTATGGAGAAAGTGAAGGCAACAAAACTACAATTGCTGAGAAGAGATTTTGAAACTCTCTATATTAAGGAGTCTGATAACATCGACTCATTCTTCACACATGTGATTGGGATGGTCACACAGATAATGTCCCATGGAGAAACACTTGAAGAAAGAATGATTGTGGAGAAACTATTGAGGTGTCTACCCTCAAGGTTTGATGTTATTGTTACCACTATTGAAGAGACAAAGGATCTCTCAAAGTTCACAGTAGATGAACTTCATGCATCGCTGATGACTCATGAAAAGAGATTGGAAAGATCAGTAAACCCATCTCTAGAGCATGCCTTCAAGACCTAGATGACTTTTGGAAGAGGAAGAGGTCAAGGCAGAGGAAGAGGAAGAGGCAGAAGCCAAAACAAAGGTGGAAGGAACATCCCTTCACATTCACATGGAAGGGGCAACAATCAGAATCAAAGCCATGGCTAAAGCAACAACCAACAAGGTGGACACCAACATTCTCATGGACAAAGGTATGACAAATCCAATGTCCAATGTCATTATTGCAAGAAATATGGGCACTATGCCAATGAATGTAGGAAAAATAAAAATGACATGAATAATAATAAAAATGATAATGTAGAAAAAGAAGAAAATAACCCAAGGAATGCGCTGTTAACATGTCATGTAGCACAAGATAGACAAGATGATGTATGGTTCTTAGATTCAGGCTGCAGTAATCACATGACTAGAAACATAGCAATGTTTTCCAATCTTGATGAAGAAGTTAAATTAGAAGTAACCACAGGAACTGATACTAAGATTTCTGTCAAGGGAAAAGGCAGAGTTAGTATCTGTGAAAGAAATGGAGAGCAGAAATTTGTACCAGACGTGTACTATGTTCCTGGTTTGAAATGTAATCTTTTGAGCATTGGGCAGCTCATTAACAAATGTTATAATGTATTCTTTAAGAATGATGTGTGCACAATAATGGATATACCTCCAAGAAAAAATATTATTGTTGAAATACAAATGACCAGTAATAGAATGCTTCCACTCAAGCTCAATACTGACTTGAAGGGAAAAGGAAAGAATGTAGCAGTTGTAACTCAAGAGGTCTTTCAGAAGGAAGTGAAAGATGAGAACTGGCTATGGCACTTGAGATTTGGACATCTCAATTTCGGAGGATTAAATTTGTTGCACAGAAAAGGAATGGTAAGAGGTCTACCATTGATTGAGAAACCAGACAGCCTATGTGAAGGCTGTATCTTAGGAAAACAACACAGAGAAAAAATTCCATCAAGAAAGAGCATAAGGGCGAAAGCACCCTTATAAATTATTCATTCAGGTTTATGTGGGCCGATGCAAACATCGTCAGTTTCAGGCAAAAACTACATGATGATCTTCATTGATGATTTCACAAGGAAAGTATGGGTTTATTTTCTGAAATATGAAAGTGAAGTCTTTAAAAAAATTGCCACTGTAAAGCTCTAGTAGAGAAACAAAGTGGGCAACATATCAAATTTCTTAGAACTGACAGAGGAGGTGAGTACATCTCAAAATAATTTCTGTGATTTTGCAGAGAGAATGTAATACACAAACAATTTACTACAAGGTACACACCACAACAAAATGGAGTTGCTGAAAGGAAGAATCGAACCATAATGGAAATGGTGAGAAGTATGCTAAAGGAAAAACATTTTCCAAATGATTACTGGGCAGAATCTGAAAATTGTGCAGCATACATCTTGAATAGATGCCTAACAAAAGCTGTAATGAACAGAGTTTTAGAAGAAGCATGGAGTTGCAGAAAACAGGGAGTCACCCACATGAGAGTTTTTGGATGTGTAGCTTATGTACACATTCCAGATCAGTTGAGGAAGAAGTTGGATAGTAAGGGGGAGAAGTTCATCTTCCTTGAATATTGTGAAGAGTCCAAAGGATATACATTGTATAACCCATTCGGAAAGAAATTTGTTATAAGCAGAGATGTGCAATTCATTGAAGAAGAAGCATGGGATGGAAGCATTGAGAAAACAGTAAATGTCAAAATTTGTTTATCTCATGATGAAGATGAGGAAGATATGGCTGAAAATAATACCTCATCGATAGCACTACCTCCAGTAACACAAGGACAGTAAGGGACACCTCAACCAGGAGTAAAAACACCCTTGAGAAGAAATGAGACTGCTTCTCCAAGCACACCACATGCAGCAGATTTGAGTGCTTCTTCAAGCACAACTACACCAAATGAAAGAGGAACCAGATTCAGAAATTTAAATGAGATTTATGAACAAGAAGCGGCAAATGAAGTTATGAACTCCTTATTCACTTTGTATTGTCATGTTGATGATCCTATTCATTTTGAAGATTCCATAAAAGATAGAAAATGGATAGAAGCTATGGATGATGAAATTAATGCCATAGAGAAGAATAAAAAATGGGAGTTGGTTGATCTCACAGAAGGTAAAGAAGTTATTGGAGTAAAATTGGTCTACAAGACCAAAAGCAATGCTGAAGGTAAGATAGAAATACACAAGGCCAGACTTTTTGTCAAAGGATATAAGCAGCAACATGTAAGAGATTATGAAGAAACTTTTGCACTAGTTGCAAGAATGGAAACAGTGAGAGTATTGTTGTCCATAGCAGCAAAAAACAAATGGAAGGTTTACCAAATGGATGTAGAATTAGCATTCCTAAATGGAGTTTTAATGGAAGAGGTTTATGTTGAACAACCTCTAGGCTATGAGAAAAAGGGCCAAGAACACAAAGTTTGCAGATTGAAAAAAACTCTTTATGGGCTAAAGCAAGCACCAAGAGCATGATATAGTAGGATAGATTCCTATCTACTGGAAAATGGTTTTGAGAAATGTGAAGGAGAAACCACATTATACATTAAATAAAATGATGGTAAGATGCTCATTGTTGTGTTATATGTTGATGATGTAATATTCACAGGTAATGATGATTACCTCATTGAAAATTTTAAAACAGTCATGAAAGAATAATTTGAAATGACTAACATGGGATTGTTGAGATACTTCTTAGGAATAGAAGTAGAACAAAATGAAAATGGGATTTTTATCTCACAAGAAAAATACGTTAATGAAGTATTTGCAAGATTTAATATGCAGGAGTGCAAGGCAGCAATTACTCCCATAGTAATGGGATTGAAGTTGAGTAAAGATGACAACAACAAGGATTTTGATCCTAGTTTGTATAAAATCAAGTTGGCAACCTCATGCATTTGACTGCAACTAGGCCAAATATTATGCATGCTGTTAGTTTGATTTCCAGATCTATGGAAAGGCCAAAAGAAGCACATTAGCAAGCAGCGAAGAGAATTTTGAGGTATGTGAAAGGAACTAAAAAGTATGGTATTTTGTATACTACTTCAGAAAATTCTGAATTAATTGGCTACTGACAGTGATTGGGCTGGAAGTTTAGATGATCGGAAAAGCACCTCCGGTTATGTTTTTCATATGGGTTCAGGAGCCATTTCATGGGCTTCTAAGAAACAACCTATTGTAGCATTATCTACAACAGAGAGAGAGTATGTGACAGCTACATCAGCAGCGTGTCAAGTAGTTTGGATGAGAAGAATGTTGAGAAATTTGTGTCAAGAACAGGTAAAGGGCACAATGATTTATTGTGAAAATAGCTCAGCTATTGCATTATCAAAGAATTATGTGTTTCACAAGAGAACGAAACACATCGATGCTAAGTTTACTATATCAGAGAATTGGTGAACAATGGATAAATTGTTTTACAACATTGTAAAACAGAGGACCGATTTGCAGATATTCTGACAAGGCCATTGGGGCAGAAGAGTTTTGAATACTTAAGAAAAAGCTTGGGTATGACTGATAACCCAGCAGCTGACTTTAAGGGGGAGTATTGAAATATTAAAGTCACCTGCGTACCCTGTGCAGGTAGAAAGAGAGTACAAAGGGGCAGAGGATATTGCGTGCACAACACTGTGCATCAAAGAGGAATGGAGAAAAATCGTAAGGAGGAATTAAATGTTGATGGGACACAGCCACCATTGCAGAGATGAATTTATGTTTGTATGGGCGTAGCCGAATTTGCAGAGAAATTGAAGAATTCCATTGTTCAAAACCACACAACAACAGAGTTTTATTAAATATAGTCTTTTCAGGCTTTTAAGCCCTCACCAACCAAACAGAAAGAGTTTTGTTTAAACACGCCAAGTCCTTTTAAGTTTTGAATTGGGCCATGTCATCTATGGTCCCCACACTTCATTTCCAATCGCAAATAGCAAATCGTAGCAGTTGAGTTTTTTAGTGTCTTGTTGATATGAAGGAGTTCTGATATGATGCGATGTTTCCGATCGCACATCACACGTCGCAAAGAAATGATGTATTTTCCGCCTTTCAAAATAAGTTACCGCCGATTGAAAGTTTACGATACGATGTGGTCCCTACCACAATCGCCAATCGCACATCGCAACATCACTTAGCCATTTCGCCTACCACAAATGATTTCCACTGATGCGATATCACCGATGTCACTCATCACACATCGCTAATCGCAATCGCAATTACTTATCGCCATTTGCCCAGATCGCAGGCTCATTATAATTCTTGCGATGCGATGTGGTCCGTACCACAATTGCTAATCGCAACATCGCAAATTTATTATTCAACCGTTCCGCCGATCGTTGATCGCCGATTGCGATGTGGGCTCCACTCGCATATCGCGCAAAAGAAATTTTAGATTAAAGTTTTATGTTCTGGGAATGTATTTTTTATTGTAATTTTGTTTTATGTTTTATGTTCCGCCACGTCATATAAAAAGAGTGAAAAGCCCGTAGGCTTATTGCATTGCATTATAGCATGTAATAGTTGTGTTGTATTGTTGTCTAAGCCCGCAGGCAGAGAAAAACGTAGTGAAGCATAACATAGCACTGTTTTGTGTGTTTTGAGAGATAGAGAAGATTTGTGAGCACTGCGTCTGTAGCAGTCAGTCCAGTTTTGTAAATCCCTCAGAGGAGGAAGAAATCTATCATTTTCTAATAGTTTTAGTTCTGTTAATGAAAAAGAAAAGCTATTTTATTCTGCAATCTCTGTCAAGTTATTCTCTGTGTTAGAAGGAGAGTGTTATTCTCTCAGTCATTGTTATGGAATTATCAGAAATTCCAACAGAATCTCCGTTAAGCCCCACGGATATGGAGCGCTCTGCTATGTGAGCCAGGATACAGAAAAGGGTCTTTTGCATGTGTGGGTTTCATAGCGCAAAAATCTTATTTTTTCTTTTAATGGAGATTTAATTACTAATTTAACTATAAATTGTGAATTGTGCCACAATTACCCAACCAACAATTTGTTGAGAGAAATTAATTAAAAGTTACCCAACAATCTATAAATAAAAATTAATCAAAAGCCCTAAAACAAGGAAATAGGCTAACAGAATTAAAAATCAGATTTTATCTAAAAAAAGGTCTCAAAATTCAAAACGTATACAATAAATTAAAAGAAACAAAAAGAATATATATTTTCAATTCCTAAAACTATACAATAAATTAAAAAAAAAACTAAAAAATATATGTATATATCCTTTCAATTCCTAAACTGCTTAACAATAAAGTAAAAAAACTGCATACTATATGAAAAATAGTGTGCATGTACTGCAGAAAAGAATAATCTCCACAAAGTGAATACCCACGATATCATATAGATAAAAAACATGTATGGCCAACTGGTATCCATTGGCATTATTTTGAGGAGAATGGGCTCAGCTTTACTGTCTACAATCTCCGCTAAGCCCCACTGATATGGAGCACTCTGCTATGTGAGCCAGGATACAGAAAATAGGTGTCTCTGCATGTCTGTGTTTTTTTTGTTCATTTTGTTATCCTCAATTGAAGTATAGAGGCCATGGCCTCAATATTTCATTCAAAATGCTACTGCTTTGAGATTGGGACAACAACCAAATAAAGAAGAATGCTACTGATTTTGCTTTGGCATCAGAACAACAACCCAATAAAAAATATTTTGCATTTTGGGACTTGGAAGAAGAATGAAGGGTCCTCGCCATCAGATGTGTATTTTCCCAGACCAACCATTTTTTTCGTACTGCCAAGATATCATGTTATGAGGGACTGAAACTGAAATGTTCAAACTCTAAGTACAGGTCTTATCGAACATATATGAATATCAGAAAGAATGACAATCTTCTTTTCTTAGGTTTGTACGTTCAACAAAATATATTTGGAGATTGAAACTTAGAATTTCGACCCAAGAGAGCATGTGTCTTATTTCTTAACAAGGTAGAAGATATGAGTAATGTTTACTGAGTTAGTTAATTAGTTAATCTAGCTTAAATGAAAGAAGCAGAGATCTAATGGCCTAAAACATTCCAATGGTCTAACATTTGATCCAATGGAACAAAAATAAGAATGCCTTAAGGCGTAACAAATAAGAACGCTTTAAGGCATAAAAATATTTTCTAAATAAAAAAGCAATGTTGGCTATAATAAAAAGAAAATAAATATGCTATGCATATTTAATTAATTGTCCCTCTAACCTAATATATTTTATGTAAAGTAATTAGAAGTAAAAAAAAATATGTGAATAAGATGTTTAAACCTTATACTTTTCAAAAACATTTAACATGTGATATCAACTTCATATATCTATGAAATTTTTTAAAAGAAAATATTTTAATGTTGTACAGAATAAAATATGCAATGTGAGTTGTGAGTAAAATATTTTAATATGAATTAATATTGAAGATAAACTAATAATTAAAAACCCAGTTTAGTATGCCCTAGTAAAATGGCTTAATACACATGTTATGTAATCTCTATAACTTTCAAAAATACAATTTAAACAATAAAAAATACTATTTTTTTGCACTTAAAATTTGATCGCTCTCCATTTAGCTTAGATACATATTTAAGATAGATAATTATTCATGCTTTAGATTTCACAAAAGTTAATGAATTAAGTTTTATTTTCAGTTTTAAAATTATAATACACTAATATTTTTTTGGATTCCTCAATTAAAAATTGAATTTTAAATATATTTCCTAAAAATGTTATCAACCTAGAAATTAGGAGATGATTTACTTATTTTTTTTCCTTCAGATTAAATCATTTATTTCCTTCAAATTTAGTTATCATTATAATATATATATATATATATATATATATATATATATATATATATATATGAGAAAACTAAAAACGCAAAAGTATAAATCACTTAAAATTATAATGTATCATAATATTTTCTTAAAATATAATAGCAACCAATAAGAATAGCAAATCTTTCCTGACCTTTTGAAGAGCATAGCTCAAGCATCATAATAATGTAGTAATAGTAACTAGCTGAACTTTAAACATCGTGAGAAAAGTATTTTAAAAATCAGGAGAACAACGTATATTATCATTATTTTTATTCTTTGACAACGGATAATACAATCATTTTTATTCCTGCATAATAAACAGGTAAAAGTTTTACTGAGCTTTGTCTATCCAGTATACAGAATAGTTTGGTTTGTTTTGTTTTTTTGTTTTTTTTTTTGTTTTTGGTTAGAATTCGGTAATAAAATTCAAAAAATAGATAGTTGCAATGTTTGGAATTCATTTTTGATAATGAAAATGGATTCAGCACTATCAAAAACCTTTAGGATACTCAAAATATTCAAATTTAACAACTGTAAACAAGTTTTTCATAAAACTTTTGCTAGATTTTTTCAAAATTTTTACCAGATTCTAAACCATTCTATTTCTTTTTTAGACCATTCTATTGCTTTTTTAGACTAGGCAATTTATGAAATTCGATTTTGTCTTCAAACTGAAAATTCACCCAAACTTAATGGACATAAACAAAATGCTATAAATCACATAAATCACATCAGAATTACTTGTGGAACTCCATACCCCACGATCCATTGACACAGCAAATGGGCTTAACACCTCCTAGTAATCCTGCTCCTGCTGCACGGCCTAACTCTTGAAATCCTTGCCCCCGGACAGTATGCCAGCATAATTAAATCTGAATGGAATGCCTGTCGAGCATACAGAGATGTCTCTGCAGTCCTATCGCAATCACCTTTGCTTTTTCTGGCAATGGCTTGTGGTAATTTATCAAAAGCTTTAAGCAATTATTGTCACTTTAATTATGCAAAATCAACTGAAAAAAATAAAAAAATAAAATGATATATATAATTTTAGATTTAAGACTTTTGTGATTTATAATGTAGATTAACTACATTATAAAAATCAATTATATTATTAAAATTAATCACATAATCCTAATAATATGATTAATCAGAAAAATATTTATTTAAATATATATAATCATTATGGATTGATATAAAACTACCCAACAACATATAGCCATAGGCATACCTTACCTTACCTTACCTTACCTTACCTTACCTTACCTTTAACTACCAAACAAAAAAATGTATAAATATAATCATTGATGGATAGATATGAAACTACACAACAACAAAAGCCGTAGCCATACCTTTATTAAAATAGCTTGGCAACATGCAACGCTATCAAACATGGCTCCACCCACATATTTCACAGCTGAAGAAACACACATTAACCATATTTAGATTTAGATTCGGTCACCTACACGGATGTTACATTGTAATGTTTTTCAATGGTTGAAAAAGAGAATTCGGCTTTACGTGCATAGTGAGGAGCATCGGCTACAACATGGGGCAGGTCAAAGTTGATTCCTGAGATGTGGGGATACCGAGACACTATGAGATTCAGAGTCGACCCAACTCCTCCTCCCACATCAACCAATTCCTGAACCTCCCTAAAACCCTCGTAAGTGTCCAGAATCTTGTTCATCATCATGGTAGACTGCTCAGACATAGCCCTGTTGAAAAGCCTGTTGAATCTCTGATCGATGGCCGGGTACTCGAACGCATTCATTCCATGGGCTTTGGTGAATGGGTGGGAGCCTTCAAGCACAGCGTCCTTCAGATAATACCATGACTCCATCAACGGCTTACTCACCCAGAAAAATGGAGCCAGAGAGACTCCATCCTGGTTCTTCACAAGATATTTACACAGAGGAGTGAGACTTTCTGTTCTCGTTGGTGGTGACACAGCAGCTCAGAACCGAATGGCTGGCGAGCACTCTGAGGATCCGATCAAGAGTAATGGCGGCGTCAGGGTTCGTCGTGGGAATATGCGCAACGAGTTGTGTGGGCGAGAGTTATTCCCGGCATTTGCTATGATTTGGAGAACATCGAGTTCGACGGCTGCATTCATCGCCATGGGAAAGCATGAGAAATCTGCGAGCTCCATGCCCAAAAGCCATTCATCTTCGTTCACAATTTTCAAATTCATCTCTGATTTTTCAAAAGCCGATCCCAATTGGAATCTGCGGGTTTACGGCTGAAATTCTGAGGAGAAACAGAAAATTGTGGCAATGAAAAGATTGGGGAATGGAGCTTTTATCACTCTGTCAACAAATTCAAATTCTCCTCCTTTCCCTTTCCGTCAGATGGATATTTCTGGGATGCAAACTCCTTCGACATACTCCGAATCTAAAGGACCACTCAGTCAGTCCGAATCTAAAGGACCACACTCCGAGTCTACAGTAATCGTGGAACAACACGGGTGTCGAGGCGTTGAAAACTGCACGCCAACCATTTCTCTATATATATGAAAGGCCATTTCTCGATAGAGTTGTTTTTTAATTCAAAAGTGTTGTATTCCCTTTGTATTAATAAAATCTATATTTATTTTTAAAAGTGTCATATAAAAGAAAAAAAAGGAGTAATATACAAATAACCAATTCTGGATAAAAGAATATAACCAATTCTGCATAAAAGAATATATTTCAATTTTCAAGAATTCCGTAAATGGTTCAAGAAAGTGGAAAACGTTCAATATTTTTAAATATTTAAGAAATTTTTTTTTAATATTTTTAAATATAAATAAATACCAGTGTTTAGAAAAGAAAAAAAAAATTACAAATACTTAAATCTCAACTTACAATTATTGAAAAGGTAAACACTTCATGTTTAAAGTTGTTCAAATATTATGTAACATTTCACGTAATTTCTAACATGTCGGTTAATATACCAATGTTCAATGAGGATGAACTATATTATTTATAGCCTGAAAATAAGTAAAAAAATGAATGCAAACCAAATAATATGTTTCAATTATGTTATATATTTGGAACTACAGTATTAATTTTATTTTAATGATGTCATAAATTTGTAACTAAAGTATTCATTTTATAATATTGTCCAAATTAAAACTGAAGATTAATGATAAAAATTAAGATGCATTTCTTAACACACTATACCTTCTTTGTTGTTAAAAGAATGGAGTATAGTGTATAGAAAGGCTAGTTAAAGCCTATGATGATTGTTATTTATATATAAGGTTAGAACATCACTACTACATGAAGGTCACTTAGGCATTTTTTTAAGATAAGAAATCATTTGTCTTAAAAAGTTACTTTTTATTTTAGTTGTTTTACATTAAAATTTAATATCAATTGAATTGTTTTAAATATAAAATTTAAGACAAAAACATATTTTAAGACAAAACTTTATATTTAAGACAAAAACAATTTGAGACAAAATTATTTTAAGACAAAACTTTATATTTAATACAAAAACAGTTTAGGACAAATATTTTAAGACAAAATTTTATATTCAAGACAAAAACAGTTTAATTTATATTCAAGTCAAAAACAGTTTAAAGCAAAAATATTTTGAAAAAAATATTTTAAGACAAAACTTTATATTAAAAAAAAAACAGTTTGAAACAAAAAATGTTAAGACAAAACTTTATATTTAAAACAATGTCCACTTAAGACAATGCGAATTAAGACAAAGACAAATAAAAATTAAGACAAAACCATATCAATTTAAGACAATATTATCTAACACCTGCAATATTGACTCTAATAGTGAGCCCTAAGTTTGTCAACTTGTACACCACTATTGTCTTGCTCCTATACCAAGGCTTCTATTTCACTTACCATTCACATTATATTATATAAAGACAACGATTTGTTGGGCTCTTCATTTTGGTGGGGTAGCCGACTCTGAAGAATGTGACAACTTTTCCTAGCAAGATTTCTCGGACATCAATTCCTCTTTTGTCCCTTCGATCTCTGTTGATACAATTAGATACAACTCGTCTATTATCCCATTCCTCTAAACAACTGAGTGCTAGCTAAAAATATCATAGCCTTAATTTTTAAAGTCTATCTAAGGATCTTATTTGTTGTGAAAAAATATGTCTATGGGATTGTTCAAGACATTCATTTGCCCCAACAAATATGACTCTACACGATGCATGATATCATCATGTACAAAAGCTATAATATATCTAGTTCCTTTAATAGGAAATTGGGAAGTTGATACGAGTTTGTTTACTTTGCAAAATTTGAAGCTAAGCTAAGTATATCTCAACATCTTGTTTGTTGTCACAAACAAAGTATGCCTATAGGTTTGTTCAAGACATTCATTTTCCCCAACACCTGCCACACTCTGCAAGCTGTATTATATCATCATGTACAAAAGCCAAATAATATGTGCTTCCTCTAAATAGGAGATAGGGAATTTGATACAAGGTTGGTTAGTCTACAAAATGTGAAGCTAAGCTCCAACTTCAAGGTTATGTTCCTTAAATTACAACAACTGGTTTTCACTCTTCTCAATGTACATTGTGTTCTCTTGTTGAATTTTTGGATATAGCCTCTAACTAAGCATATTCTTTAGACACTTAATTGAAAATCATTTCTCCCTCACCAACAAATCATTGGGAGGTTGGTCTTCATACGTTGTAAAATAATCAGGTTGACTTTACACTTATTAAATATGGAAACATAAATATGAAATTTAATAGTTAGTCCCAGAGGGATATGTCACATTTTGGGTCTCCATGAATAGGGGATCCTCAACCATTCTAGATTTTCCATAAATACCAATGGGCATGGACATGGGGTGATATCCTAACATTCCTTGGTCTCCATAGATGGTAGGATTCAAGTATGGGAAAATCAATGCTACCTTTTATCTCTTATTAGTAATAATACTAAATTAACAGGTTATGTAAATTTAATTCTCTCCTGTGTAACATTTTCTTTCTCTTGATTGAATTGATATTTACACTAGGCTTGAATTTCCTTCATTGACAGTATTAGCACAAGTGGTGCGTTCCTTGTCCGAGACTTGAAAACTAAGAAAGTAAAACTCCTATCTACTTTTTAGGTTTAGGTTGTGTTGCATTTCTTGTTTTTAATGTTGAGTTGAGTCTCTAGCTAACAAAGTGGGAGTTGATGATATTCTGGGAAGCAGTGTTGAAGATCTAAAAGACGGAAGTGAACAATTGAAAAGGTAGTTTTCATCCTAGGAGATTTAGATATTGATGATGCTCATTTGGAGGAGTTTCTCGTTGATGGAATACTTTATTCCTTCCAAGAGAAGGTGTCAACTAGTGATGATGCCAATGTGATGTTGAATGGATTTGGTGTTGTGGATTTGTGAATGTCTTAAGCCAGAGAGTCAAACCATACTTTGTGGTACCAACAAGTGGAGACTAAATAACATGAGTGCAAAGGTTATACAACATGTCCTTGTACTAGAATAGTCTTGTGAAGATATATAATGAGCTCAACCTTGTAGAGACCAATACGAACTACACACAAACAAAATAAGAAGTGGCACACAAACTTTGCTTTTATTTTTCCACAGAACCATTCCCATGCACACAAAAAAAATTATTTTTTTCTCAAAAACATTGCAAATTTTTTATATGCAAACCTTCCCATGCAACCTGAGCTAAACTAGATTGCATATTCATGAAGTCTGGTGGACAAGAAATATCCATCAAATTTCTGAAATATTTCAAAATATGCAGTGAGTATCAAAATACAAAGACAAACTTTAGTCTTATTCAAAACCCTTACAATGATTTGATATGAAAGGCTGCATTTCTAGCTTGGCCATTTTATGAATCACGTGAAGTTTGAAGTTGAGAGTATGTTTGATATTCGTACTTATAGGTGCATGTAAAATCTTTATTCTCATTAAGTTGTGCTAATTGTCTATGCACTTACTACACTGTGTAATTAGTGTACACTGTGTAGTTTCACACATAAACCTCATTACACACAAATACACATAGATCGTTACTCAAAAGCTATCATACTCATCATTTCATATTTTCATTATTATTGTAGGCCCGCCTAAAATATGAAACATGGAAAATTGTGGTGTTTATGGGCCATTCCATTTGATGGGGTATTGCTTCTTTAGCCATGCTATGCATGTTGTATAAACATATGAATCCGTGAAAGCCTACATATATTTTTTGCATCACATTTGGCTTCAGTTTCATTAGTGATATAATTCTGGCACAACGAGTTCATTTCAGGAGCTGGGTGGATCAGTTTTTCCATGTTGTTTTAGGATGTAATGTATTCTCTTAAATCTTATTGGCCCCTTCTATATATTTCTGTAAGAACTTGGATACATTGTTTCCTTATTGGAAATCCACAGAGACTGGAAGGTATTTCATGGATTCCACTGACACAACAACAGAATAAGCCCTCTCTATAAACACAGATGGGATTACTATGTTTTTCAACATTGTCGTCTAGCATTGTTTGGCCATAGTGAATTACAAAAGTGAATTCAACATGAGTCCCAAAAAACTATTCATATTTGTAATGGCTCTCATGAAACTAAGCCCTTATAAACCATTTTGGCATTATATTTTTTTCTCCAAGATTGGTGTAATTAAGATAGAGAATCATTTTGCTTTGTTGCCCATCCTCTTTTATGCCCTTCAAACTTCATATGCTAATTTGGAAGAACACATCTTAGAGCATGTTGGTTACGATAATATCTTACCCAGTGCCTTCTAAAACATTGTGAGGTTCCATGAGCTTTCAAAGCTTCCTTTGTGAGATGTAGGATCAATTCATTAAGATGGGAGGATCGCAACACAACTAGATGCCTTTGGATTTTTAATTCAGGTAAGCATTGACGTATTACATTCTTCAATTCATTTTTTTTGTGTCTTTCCTGCAATAAAGTTTCAGTATAATATCCCACATTATATTCCAGGTATGATGTGCATGTGGTATTCAAACTAGCATAACATTTATATATTAGGCATGGGAATGTAAATACTGTAAACTAACCCTTTCATATATTATGACAAGTTCAAATTATGAAAGACGGAATCCTATAATACTTAATAAGAACTAACTTTGGATACACATGCCTGTGAACAATGCACTTGAATATATATAGTCTTACACAACTACACTAGAAATACACTAATTACTTGGTACTTTGAAATTGTTGTCCTAGTTGTTGTCTCTTGTTTTGAAACAATATGGGCTTAATTTATGAATGTAAATTAAATTCTATAAATAGTTGTGGATCCTCAAATCCAAGGTAACAATGTAATTGTTTAAGTGTATAGTTTTGTCTTCTATTGTCTATGAAGGAAGTAGTTTTTAGGAAAATTTTTAATATAATTTATATTTTTAGAAACACCTCCTCTAGAAATTAATTGGCGAGGCTACAATACTATGAAGAATGTGATTTCTTAATATTTTTAGATTAGGAGGGAAATTCTACAATTAAATTTGGCTGATTTTTTTGTTCTGTTATGTAGTGAAAAAATCATAACCTATTTGATACAAGTTGAATAGGATAGCCTTTAAGAAGTTCTAGAAGAAGCAATTTAATCTAGTGATATTAAATGTGATGTGCTTCCAGGTAATAAAACAAAACTACTTGCACACAAAGAAGCGAGATGGTATACATGGGTTTGATATGCACTGAAGTTCACTTTTTAGCAAACAATTTGAACTTCCATCTTTCTATGAAGTAACTGGGCATTATTGGATATCTTTGTTGGAAACTTATCATCTATTAGTATTTCTTCAAGCCTTTTTCTTTTTCATCTATTATCATTTTCATATACACTCTTCCTTTTTTTGTCCCTTGGTTTAGGTTCTATGTTCTCCTTGTTAAGAGTGAGTGACCTGATTAACATGTTGGTTGGATCTGTTCAGATCACTTGATCCTCTAGGGGTTTTGTATCACAATCACAAATATATACTCGCAACCCATCCATATTTGGAGGAGGAATTGTTGGGATGAGAAGAAACCCCAACAAGGAAGATCTTCCAAATATTGTCTTTCCATTGCAATTCGAGTATCCCAAGTTGTGCAAAATATTAAATTTTCTTAAAAACTCTCCGCTACCTTGAAAATATCAATAAATATGAAAATAATTGACATATATCATACACACGAAAAATAATAGACTTCCTCATCAATCCAAGTACATCACAAAATCAAAATTCTTTTGACATCAATATTAACATCACTAACAATCCCCCCACCCCCACCCCCTCAACATTGATGGCAGCATAAGCATTGCTTAGTCTTGTTTATTTGGTCGTGTCGCCTTGGTATTTCTCCTTATTTCTCATGGACTATTTATTACCTCGCCCTTTCAAATCAATGGAAATGGGTTGTAAATCATTCACATTCATTACTTAAGACTCTCAAGCATCTACGCGTGTAACTTGTAATTTCTCTAGCTCGTAGGCTAGGATCCATGACATGTACTCTACCTTATAGGTCTAACACTTAAGCTAACAGGTATATAAAATTGCTTTGTTTTGGCATCCACATACATAAAATATCTATTGTTATTACCATTTTGTAACTACTTTTATTATATAATCTATACCTCAAGTCCGCTCTTGCAACTTCATCTCTCGTATATTTGGCGTCTTTGACATTATTTTCTCTGCCTTCCACTTCTAATTCTAAGATTATGTAACTAATATTGGACTCCCTAACTATGTACCTGTTATCTGGCACAATAACACACACTAGACTACCTGACTATGGTTAACGCATGTTGGACTCCTTGATTATTTCATGCATAATTTGTTATTTTTAGCCTTTAGTTTGCTAGTATCAAGCTATGTATTGAAATATTATATGTCAATTTGAGGTAAGTAACACTCTAGTTCATGCCATTTAGTGCTTCCACATGTCTATAGACTATTCCACACAGGACCATAAGCATATGCTCAGTCTCCTTTCTCTTTAACATTTTATCACTTATGGTAGGGGAATTCTCTCTCTTTGCTCATTCATTCTCACAAAGACACTTAAGTATGACTTATTTTTTTAAGGGATTGTTACTATTGTTTATTCATGTTGTGTATTCATTCTCATGAAGCACTATTAATTGTGACTCATGAAGATCAAATTGGCCCAAGCTTTGTTGCTCTACTTGAGTTGTTCAAGTGTTCTTTCCAGCACTAGTGCAACTTTTAAATGCATCAACATTTAACTTTCAAAAACTCATTTCTTATGCTTGTTTGACATCATTGTCATGTATTTTTTTTACAGATGTTGTCATTGTCAAACTAGTAGAATATGTTCAACCCCCCTGTGACTAACGTATTTTGTTGTTGTTGCTAGTAAATATCTCCACCTATATATACAGTGGTTGTTGTTGTAATTCCAATGATTGTTCTCAATGGATTCATCAAGTGACCATACATGAAAGATGGTTGAGTTTAATATTTTTCAGATGACCAATGAACCTCTAGTGATTAGAAACTTTTTCTTGGAATATACTATTGAATAGCTTGGTCAAAGCATGAGGTTGATGATGTTATGGTGTGTGTCCAGAGCTAGGGATTGCATTTTTAATGAGTTGTTAATATCTATGCCTTTGAAGCACGATTCTTGGAGCTTTTTTGCTTTCCTACTCCTAGTTCCCAATCCATCCTCATAAAAACCTAATAGCTACAATTTCCCTTTTAATTCTATACCAAGATTTTGAGTTTCAAGTTTCCCTTCTTCTTGAATCTTGTCATTGATAGCTTCCATTTCATTAAGCCCACACTACAGTCCATTTTGAGAAGCCTTTCCTCCTTGTGAAACTCAAAAATCTTATATTAATTTTATATCCTGCCTTAAGAAATTCATTCTTAGATTCCACTTGCTACATTTTTATATTTTGTGTGCCGTCTAATCTAACTAAGGCACCATAAATTTCCTTAATTTTGTCATGGAATTGGCCTTTAAGCAACTATTTCTTTTCTTCTTTCTCTTTTACAAATTGAAATGTTGTAGGAATATTTGATTCACGAGCTTGAGTCTCCACTTCATTGCACATTATTGCCTCTATTACTTGTCCCATCCACGCAGAATGGAATTTTACCAAGTTCCTTTTCCATGTGTTCAATTCATATCCATCCTTTAAACATTTCTAGTATATATTCACAATGCACACCATTCTTTAATAACACTCAATTTACAAGCTTACTGACTAATTGTAGTAAATTATTTGTTTAAGTGAAAATACAAAATAAATTCATGGGCATTGGCAACCTCTATTATCTCCACATCAGTTGCACTATATTTACCATACTCAATTTTCTCCTATATGCTCCTAACAAAAAGAGTTGGCTCCTTCCCTACAAGAGCTATGTTTTGTCTCATAGACTCGAAAATCAAGCTCCTTAAATATTTTCCATCTCTGAGTACTATCCCTTTCACTAGATCATAGAATCTCTCTACCGATTTGACGATGGTGGACTTACCACACCCGCGCTTTCCAATTAGTGTGGCACTACTCCCTACATTAATTCTATGGTTGAAATTTCTCAAAATCATGGTATTTGAGTGAGCTAGATAAGTAAATTTAACATTATTAAAGGCTAAAAGGGCATGCTATTTTTCAAGGTTACCCTCATTGTGGTCCTCTGTATCTATAATTTTATTTCTGTCAAAAAATTCAAACATATACGTGACAACGTGAGACCTTTTGCTAGGTCCACAGTGATACTTCTAGCATCTGCTATCATATGACAAAATCTTCAAAAACTAAAATGGTTCAATAGAAAATAATGAGAACTGATAAATATTTGGGACATAATCCTTTGTCCATACAGAACCTCAAAATCCCAATAACATCTTTCAAAAAACTTGGAAGTTCCCAAGACCAATGTGAAAACATCCGAGTCTCAGTCCCTTTCGCTAGGTCCAAAGTTATACTTCCAAAATTTGCTATCATATGAAGCAATCTTATAAAATTAAAATGGTTCAATAAAAAAGAATGGGAATTTAGAACTCTTTGGGCTATAAGCCTTCTTTAGTACCAAAACTCAAAAGGGCAACAAAATATTTCAAAAAACATAGAAGTTATGAGGGCCAATATTGTATACTATGTCTGCTTATTGCAACTCCTCTACACTTCTTAATTTAAATTATGTATATAGTTCAATTCAAGAGCATTCAGATAGAATATTTTAGGTCCTAGATATATCAAAATTGGATGCATTTGCATATCAACCAGGAACGATGCCCGTACTTAGATGAAATTCAATCGTTCTTCCAAAGCTGAGATTGTAGACCACATAGGGTGTTTTTTAGAGTTAGTTGTTTTATTTCTGTGTTGAGGTCTAGTTTTAAGTTTTTGTATATACACACATTTGACGAATAATTTGATTATGTTAACTCAATAACTTGTTTGTCCATAATTGAGAAAAAATATATTGTTCCTTGAAATAAAATTTAGAGCATCTTTGTTTAAAGGTCAAATATCTCATAAGTAATTTAGATTGAAATATACTTTTGACAATATGATATCTCCTTTATATTAGTGCCATATGACAAAAAATCAACTTCATGTAGTTTGATGTGTAAGTTGGAAACATAATTTGCATTTTGTAGGTTTTAAAGTTTAATAAATCCATATTGTAGGAGGATTTTCATGGTTTTTTGCATGAAATACAAATTTTCATCGAATGTTTAATATGATTAATTGGGAGAAAATTACATTAATTAACATATGACATAGTTCTAAGTTGAGCTTGTGATATGTTGGTTTTATTTGGCGGGTTTGAATCAAGCTATTGAAATGGTTTCATATGATTGTTCATTGCAAGAACAGGGTCAGGTGCTGGGCAAAATTGCATTAATAGCCACAAGAAGGAGCCGCGAGGAGTTTCATATTTTCCCATGTTCAATTTCTGGAGCTCCCCATATTGTATTATTATCTGGCGACACAAGTCACAGGTTTAGAGGTAGTCCATTTGTATTTGTTGAAGGCAAATGGGTAAGTGCAAGGATAGGAACAGAAAATGGGAATTGAGATTAGAAGGTAGTAATCAAACCACTAACACAATGATTCTGCAATGGAAGTTGTTTCCCTCAAGTGTGATTCCCATTGGGTTGTTACGAGCGTGGGGTAGATGTGAGTTGGGGTCTAAATCCGTCCCCCTCCCAATTTAGGTGATGATGGGCAGTGCCAGATTCGATGGTTGGTCATCATGACAGGGCTCTCTTCCAATGGCCAGTACATGAAGGACTTAGGTTTCAGCCTTTGTGGAAAGTATTTACCATCCATCGAAGGGGGGGGGCGGGGGGATTTGGCTTCAAGGCCATGATTTCACATGTGGAGATTGTTTCCGTGGATGTCGAGGAAGAGGGGTAGAGGTTGAAGAATAAGGTCAAGAGACGGGGCTTGAAGCTAAGGGTGGGAAATGCTTCCTTGAAGAGGCTTCTTAGCAGAGCCATTGTAGGGATTGTTTCTAGGAGTGTGGTTGATTGTAATATCCAAAAATGGGAAAGACGGGAATATATAACATATGCATAATTCCAAATAAGAATTAAACATATAAAACTGGAAAATTTTTGGAATACATAAAAGCATCATACATATGAGTAGAAAAATCTGAGCCATATGATTATGTATAAATAAAAATTGGATATACACAATGCTCCAAAAAGGGATGCACTCAAGCCATCCCAAGATGGTTGAAACAACTATATTGAAAACTAGCACTAGAAAGTATAAACTGATGTTGGGAAGAAGATATATGTACATGATGCTACTAGAGTGCTTCGAAAGATTCAATATTTTAACCATGGATTCTACTTGAGAAACCCAGAAAAACCTAGAAATGGTTTGGCCATATATTGAGTTTGGAATTTCGGCCCTTTTTGGGTTGCACATTGCACCCCTACTGGATGAGTTACGCACTCCCTGGAGACAATTTCTGATATGGGGCTGAAATAATGATCTATCAGCTATAATAGCACCCACTTATCTCACTAACTGAAGGGCTGGTCCCTTCTCCCGATTCCCAAGCTCTAAACTTGAGATCTAGCTCCTCCACTGAATATATTGTAGCTATTGCATGCACAACTGCTGGGAAATACTACATTGTTTAGCAGAGCTAATGATGTAGCCCACAGATAGATAATACAATTTTGATCCCAGGCTACTGAAGTGATTCCCGGAGTGAAGGATTAATCCCTCACAGGATTCCAAGCTGAGTTTCTTGGAACTTTCTCTTCTCCTCAAACCCTCACTGCAAAATTGCGCAATTCCTATAGGAAATGTTGCTAAACAAGAGAATAGATGGATTGCCTGATGCCAGATATCAAAATTAAACTCACAGAAAACTACAATGGATCCATAGTGTGAAGGGTGGATCTCTCCATAGGTTTCTCAGCTGAAGTACTGATAAAAAATTTCCAACTCTCAAACCCAAGTTCAGGAATGCATAGTTCCTGTAGCTGGAAGTGCAGAAGAGAGGGGTTCAAAGTGGCACTGATTGCCAGATGATGAATGATGCCCAAGAAAACCTTCCTAGAGTAGGAACTTGAATTCCCCCATGGGTAAGGCTGTGATTCCCGCTTAGGAACACCTAGTGCTAAACAACATAGCAGACTTATCTAAACAGTTGAAGCATGCAAAGAAATGTCTTATGACACTCAATAATAAAAATTTAGACTCCCCTTCCATTGTTGCCCTCATCATCCTTTTATGGTTGTGAGTCTTCCCTAGCCTTGGCCCACCACATAACTACGGTGCACATGTGGCCACTATACTCCATAAAGACTGCGTTGTCCTCTATGATTTCCATCATCTCTGCAATTGCTTCTCCACGATCTCCGTCAACTTCCTCATTAATTCTTTATAACCTCCACCTTTTCTTCATTATTATGCTGCTCCACTACTCCATAATGCTACTCCACTTGTCAATTAACCCACATTCACACTATAGAAGTGGATTTTATTCATCTATTGGTTGATGGGTCCCTCCACCCTTTTATTTACTTAACTAAATAAGTAAAGTAAGAAGTATAATTTTCTAATTAGCTGATGGAAAATTTGGAATATTACAGTCCTCCCTACCAAAATGTTGCTTGTCCTCAAGGAACTGCAAAAGTGGATGCTGCAGAAATCCATCTCCCTCCCAAGTGGCATCCTTATATGTAAGGCTTCCCCATCTGCTCCAATGTGTTATAAATTCCCAGCTCCATAGCTTCCTCTCTAGAATGTCTAGAATGACCTACAGCTGTGTAGCTAGATGCCTCTCCTCATTAATGAGTCCCCAAGTGGAAACTATCTACTATCTAAGAGCCTCTTCTTTACATGAGATATGTGAAGTGTAGTGGTTCCTTCCCCAAGTGGAAAGTCCCAACTCTGATAAACTATCTCCCCAACCCATGCTACATGGAGTATGTTGTGTCTCTCCATGCTCCAATCCTTTGCCCTGGTGGCCTTGCTTGCTCTAAGAATCATCTCAACACTATGCAAATTAGGAAATAAAGACATGTGGATTGACATGTGAAATGTTGAACCATGCTCTCCCAATAGCAGCCACTGCATCGATGCCTCTTGTTTCCATACCACATCATCATCATACCAAGTATGGTAGCCATACTCTCTCAAGAGAAGCCACCACAACAATGCCTCTTGCTTCCACATCACACCATCATCATATCAAGTATGGTAGCCATACTCCCTCAGGAGAAGCCAACTCAACAAGGCCTCTTGCTGCCTCAACACATCATCATGCCAAGTATAAAACAGTGACACCATGGAATGTCATATGGTGGCCATACTCTCCCAAGAGTAACTAGTGCAGTTATGCCTCCAGGTGTTTCATCTCATCACTACTGTGCAAGGTAGGAAACAATGATATACCAATGGACATATAAAATGTAATGTCTTGGCCATACTCTCCTAAGAGTAGCCAGCGCAGCCATGCCTCCTGCTGCTTCATCACCTCAGTATTGTGCAAGGCATGGAACATACCAATTTGAAATGTTGGGTGGTGACCATACTCACCCAAGGACAACCAGTGCAGCCATGCTTCCTGTTGGCCCGTGTCATAGATCTGCAAGTAACTTTTCAGCCACTTTCTCATCATCTCCATCCATCCATCCAACTACGGGTGATGACTCATATCATGAACCAGCTCGGTATCCACCCAATGGAGAAGCTCCCATTGAAAAATTCTCATACAATAACTGTCCCCATCACTATCTATGGCCATGGGAAGACCATGAAGCATGAAGTCATCCCAGAAAGATAATCCGGTCATGGGTCAAAAGATGTATTATGTGAAAATGTCAGATCAATGTGCATACCTTGACAATAGATCAATGTCGACAATACCATCCTCCATAATATGATGGCAATATTTTCACTCCATGATATATCGAAGTTCATCCTCCTTGAGCTCTCTCCATGAGAACCTGTCTCTGATGGTGCCGTAGAACCTATGAGGTTCTGAATATGCTGCATGCAGAAAATTCTCTTTGTGTTGTGAGGTGCTCATCAAGAAGGCTATGTCCTGATAATGGAATATGTTATCCATCACATGATGTCTACCATCTCCCATCTGCCCATCCAATGCTTCATAATTGAAGCAGTCATTGGAATGCTCAAATAATAATTGGGCCCTCAAATCATCACTTCTCCGCAGTGATAGCGATGTTGATCTCCATGATAGTGCATCTTCTTCCACATGGCCCTATCCATATACAATTTTGAACTCATAGTCCTCCATTCTACTGATCCCCCATTGTTTCCTCTTCTGCATCTACTCCTCCTAAAAAATATGTTAGAGACTATGGTGGTTGGTGTTCACCTGAAATGTACTGCTATTGAAAAAATACCAAAATTTGACCAATGCATGCATAATGGCAGATATCTCTTTGTCATAAATCGAATATGAGAGCTCATGCGACAATAGCTTCCAGTTCTCGAAAGCTATTGTATAGCTTCCCTGCATTAGGACTGTGCTAATCCCATCCTCAAAAACTCCATACTCCAACACAAGGTGTTGTGTGCATCTCAACAATGTCAAACTGGGATAATTATACATCTTCTCCTTCAACTAGTCAAGGGTCCTCTACGCAGTGCTAGTCTACTGCTCCAAATCAGCAATGTGCTCTAAGCCTTGGTCATGCAATTTCCCTGATGGCATGACCCCACAAATATAAATATGATGTGCTGAAACAATTTGTGGTGGAATTTTTTGCATACCTTCAATCAGCTTATGCTTGTAAACATCTTGCAAATGTACAAGAGTTCCTCCAACTGATGCAATTGCTTCTCCAACTGCTGGTGGTGGCGATGGCTACTCCTCTATTGTTGTACTAGTGCTGGTATCTTCTTCCTCTTCCACATGCACCTCCTAAATCACGACTGGGACTCCCAATGTCGAATTCTTAGGACCATCTTGAAAAGATGCAAGCGCTCCTCCCTTTGATGCAAGTACCTATACTGCATCTGGTGGTGGTGGTAGTTTCTTTTCTCCCAAAGTATCAGTGCTGACATATTCTTTTTTCTCCTCATATACTTCCTCATCAATGTTGGAAAATGTCTTAATGGAAAGTGCCTCTGGTTTTCTTCCTTCAAGCCTCTTTACCAATCTTTGAGTGAACATTGCATAGGCAGTCACTCTTACATGTTTCAATCTATCGAACAGACAATCATTTTCTTCACCCTCAAGGTGTAGTGCTAGAATCTCAATGGCTTCATTTTCGACTACAGTGTGTAGATGTAAGAAATCATATAACTTCTCCATCCAAGCCTTTTTTGTGCTTTACGATGACTCGTCGAATGTAGGTAGAAATAATCTATTCTGCATATGCCCTCTTCTTTGATTTTCATTGCGAGGTCTCTGGTTCTCTTTAATCTGTAAAAACTGTTGGAAAGTCAGATTCTCTTTGAATGCTATTGATTGAGATTTTTACTCTGCAAGATAATCACTCAGAGTCTCATGCTCCAAATATCCTCCATCTCCATGCCATTCATTTCCTTCTACAAGGAAAGTGGGCATAATGGGGTGTTGTGGAACTTTCTGCATCATCGGTTGCTTATACCACTGATAGGAAGTGCTCGGACCCTCTCCATTCTAAAACCCTCTTAAGGTTTCCTTTTGACTTTCCCTTCTCATTTCTTTGATCTCCATGGTGAGATCATGCATAGAACTGAAGAGAAGTGTGGAAAAAATCAATCCTTCCACCATTGAAGACTTCTTATTTTTTTGCTTCTTCTTCTTATTCTTCTGATGTCATGAGATGCCCATAAGGTGAGAAAAAGGTCATGCTCTGATATCACTATAATATCCCAAAATGGGAAAGACAGGAATATAGAACATATGCACAATTCCAAATTAGAATTAAACATATAAAACTAGAAAAATATTCAAATACATCAAAAAATCATACATATGAGAAAAAAAAACTGAGCCATATCATTTTGTATCAAAATCAAATGAAATACACAGTAATCCAAAAATAAATGAACTCAAGCCATCCAAATATGGTTGAAACAAATCTACTGAAAACTAGCACTCGAAAGTATAAACTGCTGCTGGAAACTTATGTTCCTGGGAAGAAGATCTATGTGCGAGAGGTTGTTGGAGTGCTCAGAAAGATCCAGTATTTTAACCATGGATTATACTCGCAAAACCTAGGAAAACCCATAAATGGTTTGGCCATATTTCAAGTTTGGAATTTCGACACTTTTTGGGTTGAACACTACACCCCTGCTGGCTAAGTTACACACTCCTTGGAGAATTTTTTTTATCTAGGGCTGAAATAATTATCTATTAGTTGCAATAACATCCACTCAACTCACTAACTAAAGGGCTGGTCCCTTCTCCCGATTCCTAATCTCAAAACTTGAGATCTAGCTCCTCCACTAAATATATTGCAGCTGATGCATGCACAATTGCTGGGAAATACTACGTTGTCTAGGAGGGATGATGATGTAGCCTACTGATAGATAATACAATGCTTATCCCAGGCTACTGAAGTGATTCCTGGAGTGAAGGATGAATCCCTCACAAGATTCCAAGTTGAGTTTCTTGGAACTTCCTCTTCTCCTCAAACCTTCACCTCAGAATTACAGAATTTTTATAGAAAATGTTGTTGCATTGGAGAATAGATGGATTTCCTGATGCCGAATATGAAAATGAAACTCCCAAAAAATTGCAATGGATCCATAGTGTGAAGGGTTGATCCCGCCACAGGTTTCTCAGCTGAAGTATTAAGAAAAAGCTCCCAACTCTCAAACCCAAGTTCAAGAATTCATAATTCCTATTGTTGTAAGTGCAGATGAGAGTGGATGAAAGTGGATCTGATTCCCGGATGATGAATGGTGCCAAATAAAACCTTCCTAGAGTAGGTACTCGAAGTCCACCATGGGTAAGGGTGGGATTCCTGCTCGAGAACACCCAGTGCTAAACAACATAGTATACTTAGCTAAATAGCTGAAGCATGCAAAGAAATGTCTTACGACCCTCAATAATAAAAATTCAAGTTCTCCTTCCCTTGCAACCCTCATCTTCCTTTTATGTTTGTGAGCCTTCCCTAGCCTTGGCCCACCTCATAACTACGATGCACATGTGTCCACTAGCCTCAATAAAGATTGCGCTATCCTCCATGATCTCCATCACTGCTGCAATTAATCTCCACTTCGTCCATCACGTGTGCATTTAATGCACCACTTCCTCCATCATATTTTTAATTGCTTCTCCACTATCTCCATCATCTTCCTCATTAATACTCTATGACCTCCACTCTTTCTTCATTATTATGCTGCTCCACTACTCCATAATTCTACCCTAATACTCAATTAACCCACATTCATACTATAGTAGTGGATTTTATTCATCTATTGGGTTTATGGGTCCCTCCACCCTTTTATTTACTTAACTAAATAACAAAATTAAGAACTCTAATATTCCAATTAGTTGATAGAAAATTTGGAATATTACATTTCTCCTTTTAAGACTATAAGAAACCATTTAATGGTGGGCAACAATGGGAAATCAATGACCCAGGTATTTAATCATATGATGCAGAATGAGCGTTGGAAGATTTTGTTAATGGGAAACAATGTTAATGTCATCAAAGCTACCCCCAGCAAAGCCAATAAGCTTTTTTCATACAGCACAGTGAAGAAGTTCTTGACCCCTAAACCAGGGGAACCACCTCATATTCTTTTTTTTTGTCTCCGCTATTGTTGTAGCAGCTTTAGGAGTGTGCTCTACATTATGTACATATCCTCTGTAGTTATTAAAGACTCAAATGACCATTCAAAGAGGTGTATGTGATAATTTTGTAGATGTATTTCTTAAAATCATTCAGGAAGAAGGTCCTGAAGAAATTTTTAGGGGTCTCACACCAAGTTTGATAGGTGTTGTTCCTTATGTTGTGACAAATTAATTTTCATATGAAAAATTATGAAAGCTTTATAGGAATCCTACTAAAAAACAAAAAACATGGAATCTAGCAACCCTTATTATTGGATCTACAGTAGGTGCCATCGCAAGTAGTGATACCTTTCCTTTGGAAGTTGCAAGAAAACAAATGTAGTAGGTGCTCTCAGTGGAAGACAGGTTTTTGAGAATGTATTCCATCCATTATCTAGTATACTTGAGAAAGAAGACATGCTGGTCTATACGAGGGTTTAGGTTCATGTTCCATGAGTTGGTCCGAATGGCGGGTATATCCTTTATGTGCTATGAGGCCTGTAATAGGTTTCTTATTGAAGAATAGTTGAAACATTTCTTATAGTCAGATGTGAGTGTCCTACATTGTTTGGCTCTACCCACGTATAATAAAATTGGAATTTCTCAAGTTGCAGTGGCCAAGAAAAATAAATTTATGTTTTTCAACTTGATTTTTTATTAGGTAATGTAGTTGAGCAGCTAAGGTTTTTCAAGTTTTACTTACAAGCCTTTTTTTGGGTTCTACCTGAGAAACTCTCCTCGATTAAGAAGTCATTTCTTGATACTATTAACGTTCTATATAAGTGGATTGATTCAGCTTCCAGTGATCAATGCTCTTGGAGTGGTGTCACCTATGTCAATTCCACCTCTATTGTTGTTGCATTTTAAATTGGTATCTATATTTTCCATTAAATTTGATGTAAAGCGGAGCATATTCTCTGAATATGTCATATTGGGAATCTTTAAGAATGCTGGTTTTGTTCAGTTTTTCATTATTTTAGTTTTGATTATATGCTAACTTTCGTCTCATATTTTTGTATTTGTTCAAGTTTGTGTTGTGGAAGAATCTCTCTCATCTGAAACTCGGAGGATAAATTTCCCCAATAACTGGAAATCTAAAAATCTTAGATTCGATGCATGTGAATCCATAGGTTCACTATATAGGTTCACTATATATTACTTTTGAGAAATTTGGGTTCATTTCATTTAAACTGATAGTCCAAACTATATTTTGCAACTTTTTATAATATATATGTTTTTCAAAGTTGATTCATTGATTAGCATGTAGTGACCTTAAAGGAAATGATCTCTTAAGCCAAATTTCGGAAGATATTGGATATTTCTCTGAATTGAAAATATTGTGAGTTATTGTCCCTAATCTTGCAAGAATACCTTTGTTAAATCAAGTCAACTCCATACAAAATGGCTCATGAAAAACTGTTGACAATCCCTTCAAAGAAATGTTCACCCCACCCATCTAGGAAAGTCTCTTTTCAAACGTTTATCTGTCTAAAAAAATTATTGTTCAGCTGCAAATTGGTTAAAGCAGATCTCACCATATGCCAACACTCATATTCTGGATCAAGATGCATACATTACTTCACTATAGATAATTTTTAAGTATTATTCTAAAAAAATAGTCTTTTGAGAAGATATCTGATGCCAAACCAAGGTTTTGTGTGCGTATAAACATCCCTTTATTCAAATATATTAGTCATCATTCTCATGTTTTATATTTAATAGTATGTCTTCACCGTATGCCAACACTTGTATTCTAGTTCAAGGTCCATACATTACTTTACTATAGATAATTGTCAAGTATTATGCTAAACACAACAGTCTTTTGAGAAGATATTTGATGTCAAACCAAGCTATTGTGTGCGTATAAACATCCCTTTATTCAAATATATTATTCATCATTCTCATGGTTTATATTTCATAAAATTACCTTTCCATATGCCAACACTCGTAGTATGGTTCAAGGTGCATACGTTACTTTACTATAGATAATTGTTAAGTATTATGTTGAAAACAACCGTCTTTTGAGAAGATATTTGATGCCAAACCAAGCTTTTGTGCATGTCTAGATACCCCTTTAGTCAAATCTATTAGTCATCATTCTCATGTTTTATATTTCATAGAATGCAGTGACTTGATTTGATCTTCAATGTTGTTGCATTATAACATTCCGCAGTTGCTCACTATTGTACTAGATTTAGCTTAATTTGTAGATGTTTTTTTTTATTTTTCCCCGTCATAAAAGGGAGTGAAAGCTATTTCAGTGGCACATTGACAATATTTACAGGATTGATAATAATAACCAATTAACAAGGCTTATCCCTTTAACGTTGTCTTAGATTCCAAATTAAAGAAAATGTAAGTTGTGAATACTATTTTTGATTCTACTCTCTTTGCTGCTATTTACATGTCAAAGAACTACATAGGATGCATAAAATATAGATTAGGGAGATTGTCATTTGGCAATTATTTTGAAATGTTTATGGATTTTGTAGACAGTAAACTAAGTCGGGAGATCCCCACGCTTATCTATTGGAATGAAGTTGTGTAATATTTGTAAGATTCTGGGTTCTCTATGAGTTTTCTTGGGCTTATCATTCTCTCATTAAGCAAAAATTGTTATTATTTTCTTGTTAATATTTGGAAGAAGATTTTTTGTTAAAATTATTGTCCTTAGGTTTGCAAACTAAATTTGGTGCCCATTATTTTTGAAATGGGAATATTGTTATCATTTCTAGGGGGTTGCGTAACAAATTCTTAGTTGGAAGTCTTTCCCTTGACATGTGTCAATTAACGGGATTGTGGTTCTTGTAAATCACAATAATTTTGTCTTGTGAAGTAGAGGCGGAATTTTTTAAAGCCTTCTTTCTTTGAATTAATTCTGCATATGAAACCTATCGAAAATCGGTGGTCACAGAGAATTTATCTTTAAATCGATGTATCTCTATCCAGCTATTTCAATGCATTGACAAGTTTTACCTAAAGGATTCTTCGTGGTAGCTTAAATTTTTCTAAACAAATACTTTGATCTCTGCTATGCAGTAATGTGCAAAGCAACAACTTGACATAGACCATTCCTGAGAATATAGGCAACTGTACAAGCTATGCAATTTTGTATGTTTTCTGATTTTTCAATGCATTAACGAACTTTACCTAAAGAATTATTTGTGGTAGCTTAAATTTTTCTAATCAACACTTTGATCTCTTTTATATAGTGATGTGTGAGGCAAAAAATTGACAGGTACCATTCCTGAGAATATTGGAAGCTGTATAAGCTATACAGTTTTGTATGTTTTCTTATTTTCCTAACTAGATTTTACAAATGGTTGTGTAAATATATGGTTTGAACTTTGATGCAAGACTTGTTATCTTAATTACTTGCCAAATTGGGGTTGTTATTCTTCTTAGGGATTTGTCATACAATCAACTTACAAGAGAGATCCCCTTCACTATTGGGTTTCTACAAGTAGCTACTATGTAAGTGGAGATATTTCCAAGAATGAACTATATTCTAGTATCTTATACCATCGTCGATCTATCCTGCCCTCTAGTATATAATTGAAGGATTAAATATCAGGAATTTTGTGTTGAATAGGAAGGGATATGAGATTATGCAGGTTCTCTAACTAATTCAATTCATTGCATGGTATGCACTATTCAACCGACATCATTAAGTTGGTTGCTTTAGTTGTCCCGCCCTAACTTTAAAGTGGTTATCCTAGGTCGTTACAAGGAAACAAGATGACCAGAAGGATTGCATAAGTAATTGGTCAAATGCAAGCTTTTGCTGTTACGTAAGTACAACCTTTTCTGGATCTCAACTTGTCCAAAATTTTCCTGTAATCGTATTAGAGTATAATCTATTACATTTAGATGCATGGAAGCCTAGATCAATAACAATCCATAATCATTTTGGATATTTTCAATATATTTTTTATGGAGCATAAGGCACAACACCTATGAAAGCTTTATTTGATCATGGGTTAATATTCCTCATTAGTAAAGGCTATATGATTGTCTCAATAAAACCATTCTCGTTTTTTATATGCTTGTCTTACATTGGAGGAGTTTCGGGAGATTTATTGTTTGTCCTACAGTGGAGGGGTTTAACAAGACATCATGCACATATTTCTAACTTATATTTTCATGTAGATAAATTGTGTTTGTGTATCTAAATTGTAATTTTGTGAGAGAATAATGGTCTTAGTGTTATCTTTGGGAAATATCTCTTTGTATTCTATATCTAATTTTTTTTTTTTTATTTGTCAATTTAAAATAATTATTTTAAATATTTGTAAGTATGAAGTTTTGGTTTAATGACGAAATGGATTGAGTTAAGAATAAAGGAAATTGAGTTGAGAATAAAGGAAAAAAAGAGTTTGTTGTATATTTTTCTTTTGCTTTACATTTTATTAAGGGTTTAGTTGAAAATGGTGAATTTAAATCAAAGTAACCCATATATAAAATACTCTAATTCAACTTTAATTTCCACTCTAATAATTAACTCTATATCTTCTACTTGATTATTACCTTCCACATTCCCCATTCCTTCTTTCGGTCCTCCTTTGCACCTCTTGGTGAAATTGCTAGTTTATATTGGTGGAGAGCTCTAAATTAATATCCTAGTTGTGGATATTTTGCTAGTTTGAGAGAAGTAAATGGATAAGAAATTTGCTGTAAGCCTTAGAACGCCACGGGTGGAAAAAAAATACAACTCATTCACATGCCTTTTTAATTTCACCTAGTGCGATTTGAACCCAACAGGTCATTGAAAGTGCATATCAAAATATGCTTTGTTTGGTAGCTCATGCGGGTTGCAGATTCATCATACCTCGACGCTTAGTTCGAGTGGGAAGGCGACGTTCAAACCTACAGATCCAGAAATGCAAGATCTAAGAGCCATCACCATGGCCATGGGGCCATGGGCCAGTTTATTCTTCCCCTTTTACACTTACTACTAATGAAAGGGTGGGTGGGGGGTGCGCGGTTGATGATATATTGCGGCGGGTGGATAGAGGACCAGAGGATTCAAGATGAGAAATCTATGGCGCCCCAAATCGATCCATAGGGTCTCTTGTTTTTCCTTTTGCCAAATACATTTCACAATTTCTTGGTGAGGCAGGGAGGAAATACCATTGATTCTCAACCCTGGTCTATTAGGTAGTGCAACGAAGACTCCTTGGGGTGTTTTTCTTCTAGTGCTTCTTCTATTTTGTATGAAACATGCATACGCTTGTTCCAGACATATTTTAGGTACATATATGGGGGTGCATGGATAGAGGGCCAGAGGATTCAATATTACAAATCTAAGGCACCCTAGATCGATCTAGAGGGTCTCTCCTTTTTCCTTTTTCCAAATAGATTTCACAATTTATTGTTGAGGCACGAAGGAAATACCATTGAATCTCACCCTCTATTGGGTAGTGAAATGAAACCTCCTTGGGTAGTTTTGCTTTTGGTTCTGGTTCTTCTGCTATGGGGTATGAAGTATGCATCTGCTTCTTCCATAATATATTTTAGGTACATAAATGGAGGTAGGTTTTAAATGTTTTTCATGTGAAATGGGCATTTTGATTCACGAAGGCCTAGTTTAAGCACATTACAATGGTGTCCAAATCAATTACGGATATTGGATATCGTTTTCTTGAGGTATGCGATCTAGTGGTGTGTTAATGGTTGAATTATGATTGGTGTGAGATTATTGTTTTCTGTATTTTCTTTATTTATGGTGTGAAGGGGGTTTTGAGAGCAGTCCACTGCTAGGTTTTTCATTGCAAGATCAAGTGTGCAAGTCCGTTTCATCTATTAATGTGACAATGTGTAATAACTATGGATTTATTTAATGAATATCGTTCTATGAAACGAAAGAAGGATGCAAAATAAGGGGTTTCTAATACTGGCCATATTGACTTCTGCGATGTATCTAAGGATTTATATCCACTGACCATGTTACTTACTCAAATTTTGGTTTTGTTAATGTGTGTGTATGGTTTTGATTTGAGCTTAGGGCTCAAATCCTAATGTTCTCACGCTATTTTTCCATTTGGGAGGTCTAACAAAGTTTAGATCATCCTGCTTTATCTATTTGCGCATGTGGTGCCTACAGGCACTCTTCAAATCACACTTACCAAAAGATCAAACAAATTGGTTTGGAAGGGGTGGCTGCATGTTGAATGGAAAAATCTAATTAGTCTGCCTCTTTCTACCCTAAAGAGAGAGCATGTCTCACCCATAGGGTTGTCAGTTCATTGGATTGAAGGTATGCCATTAAAAAACATTGGGATCAGTTCAAGCCTTTCTGTAAAAAAGCCACAACAAAAGGAAACAAACATATGAATATGGATTACACCATTCCTCATATGTATGTTTTAGCTATGTTGGGAAACATTTTTCTATTCATTCAACCTGTTCATTTGTTAGAAATACAAACCTTTTTATTGGAAGAGTATGATACATAGACATGGTGATTATAGACTCCATTTCATGTAATATTGTTCCACCATCAATATGTTAATCTATTTAATCTTTATTATGATATTTTGTTTAATGTGTTGTGTTCTTGTAGCCCTTTTGAGTTAATGTTTTTAGTTCAAGAATAATATTACATGCATATAGCCTATATGAAAATTTTACTGACTTTTTGGATCCTCAATTTTAAGGCATCACCAAAAATTAAAGGCCTGGGAAGTGTTTCATTTGACAAGATCCTAGGTATTATTTAATTTTATAGTTTTAAAATATCCCTTGTTTTCTTTATAGATAATCCATATGCATCACACCTGCTTCTAGTAGAAACTGCTCATTTCTAGACAGATAACAAAAGTACAACAAAATAGTGCTAAAAATGCCCACTAAGAACTTGTATTTTACATTGGAATGTGGTTAACTATCAATCTTAAGTTTTCAATTTAAATTGTGAATGGTAATGTTGCTAACTATCTTTTGAAGTGTTGTGTTTTTCAACTTCTAGGTATGGATACATATGGCACACAATATGAAATTTTTGTTTGTATAATAGTCAAAGCTTTTAATTTTTGAAGAGTGGAGAATTTTCCCTAGAATTTGTTTTACCTCAAATGTTGTTTGGATTCCAATTATGTAGTCCAATGCTTAAATTCATGAATAAGCAGCCAATGGCTTTTGGAATTAGGGGTGTTGAAATATTTTTATAAAAAATCATGACAACTTCTAGAGCTATTACTGGGGGTGGTTCAACATATGGGGTGGTTCAACATATGGAAATGTCCTTGTAATACCATATTCTCTCAAGGAGTAATGTATGTTAGTACGGTATTGACTTTATGGTCCTTTATCTTGCAACTGCAACACATCATCATTGAAGCACCACTAAACATATCAAATTTGAAGGAATGTTTGAAATGATAGTTAATGTGCCTATCCAATTATCTTGTAGATTTCATATGGTGTCTGACATCTGATTGCAATAAAAATATATAGTCATTTTTTTTTTATCTAATATTGCAGAAACTTGTATCTCTTTCAGGAAACAATGGAAAAGGCTATAAAAAATAAGGTTGCAAAGGTAGTGGCACTTGCTATTGATGTCATGTTTTAGGCTATCAGGTATTTCCTTTCAATTTTTACAATATCAAATTTGAAATCCGTAGTAAAATGACTTGGTTTTTAAACCTTACTGGTTTAACATTTTTTAAGCTTCAGATCATCATAGAAATAGTTTTTCTAGATGATTTTCTTCCTAGGTTGGGAATCCAGCATTTGCAGACGACTCGTGATGATGTTGACTTGATTGTATTTCAAGTAAATTTGGGACAAAATTTGTTCCCCCAAAGAAAATTTTGAACATGATTTTTGAACTTTTTGATCATCAAGGTTACAATGTGTGGGCATCTGCTAAAGCGATGACAATATAGCTGTGTTGGTGATTGAAAAAGATCTAATCAAGTCAATCTTATTTGAGAAAATGCGAGATATTTTTGCAAGTATCCCACATATTTGATATACAATTTTTTTTGTAATTCTAATCCGTGGCCTAATATCTCTAATGTAATTGCACTCATTCCTTTTTTTTCTACCCAGAAAAAAAAATTGGATGCAGATCTTGTTAATGTGGTTGTTGTTCCCAAACCTACCCGTAAAATCAAGTATTTTTTTAATGGAAATGTGTTAGTATATTTTAGTGTGTTACTGAACCCTAAAAATATATGACTTATTATTCTACATTTGGTAGATCTTGTAAAATTTTATCAATAATTGTTTGGTATATACTTGTCATTGTTCTTAAAAATAGAGAATATTCATTGAAATATTACCGAATGCATGTATATAGTCATGACCTACATGGAATTCATATGCTTTTAAATGAATTTAATGGCATCACTCATCCTTGATGGAAATTTTCACCTTTGGATGTTATAATGCTGGACTTTGTACAATTTCACTTGTGGATTTTCTTGATTGGTCGACCAAATCTCATAAATGATCTTTTTGGGCTCATAACATTTTATTTTTAATGGTATAATGAACTCCACATATTGGACATGCAATTAAAATTAGTGAAAACCTCTATTGGAAAGAATAAATGCTTAATAATTCATTCGTTATCTAATTAGATTTATTAGTTTTGTAAATGTGGAGAGAATTCATAGATTGCTTGAATTAATTGGTGGCCTGAATCATTATATTATATTTTTCCTTAAAGTGATTTTTGTATTTTAGTGAATTTTTTGGTAAATAAAGTGGGTATTGTATTACGTGGAGAGTAGAATACATATGTTCAAAAATGGAGGGAATGTTGGCTTTCCCTTCCCATTTACAAAAGTTTTCTTTAAGGCCTTTATATCATCTTAAGCTAGAAATATTTTATCGCAATTGACAGATTTTGTAGAATCATCCCCTAGGACTTGATTTAACATCAGTATAGAGAAATATTATTTTGGAGATTCGAGTTTCTTTTATCACACTTAAACTTGAATGACACAAATTCAAAAAATTTAAAGCAAACCAAGGACTAGTTCTGCATATTGGGAATGATGAGGATTCATGTTTCATTTAGGTTAACCTAGTCACTAGCAACCTCCTTTTCATTCTATTTTTTCCATTGATCAGAATCTGTATCAGTGGCAAAAATTAGCTCAAAATGAAAGTGCTCATAATTGCAGCAAACCAAATTCAAAGCAATCGTCACATCGAAAGGAATCCAATGCAACTTGTTTCATTGAAAACCGAGTTTGGATGAGGAAGTTATGGTCTGCTGATCGCCGTTCAAAACAAGCAATTTTTTAAAATTATTGCAGAACATCTACAACTAATGACATGGCAAGTCCAGTTAGCATGCAGAGAATCTTCTTCAATTTTTTTCCAATGAGATTGTGACAAGTGTCACCATTGGATTCGCTGGTTTGGTTTGTGGAGGTAAAAATTGCCTAATGTCCTCTAAGCTTGAGTTTGGGTTCATGATTTTTATGTGGTGGAAATTATATATATATATATATATATATATATATATATACATATATATACATATATAAAGATATATATATATATATATATATATATATATATATATATATATATATATATATATATATATATATATATATATATATATATATATATATATATATATATATATATATATATATGTATATATATACATATATATATATATATATATATATATATATATATGTGTGTGTGTGTGTGTGTGTGTGTGTGTGTGTGTGTGTGTGTGTGTGTGTGTGTATATATATATATATATATATAGATTTAAAACTTTATATTATATTAAAATTCCACATATATAAAACATTTTAATTAAAAACCTAAACTTCAAAATTTTCAAACGTTATATGTTGGCATTTTAACATTTGGAGGCATTAATAATTTTGTAGTAGAGGTTCTAATACATTTCAATGGTGGGCACTTAGATATTTGGAGCATATGTATTAATACGGTGGCACATTCATTTATGGGAGTGTAATGCATATGGTGGGGCTTATATTAAAATCCATGGCATATGGCATATGATTATATTCCAGTGCAAAAATGCACATATGGCGTGAGGTCCGAGTTCGACCCCTTGACCTCCCCCACTCCACTCGAATAATTTACCAACGTGCCATAAACTAATTCCTTGTTTAGGATGGCACAAAAATTATATTTAAAGGTTGTTGGAGATTCCAACAAAGAAGCAGAAGGGGCCAACCCTCCTCCACATGAGGCCTCACCATATGACCTTGGTTGAGCACCCAGTTAAGTGAGATTTAGTGTGCACTTAATGCACAATTAAGAAAAGTTAAGGCCTTGATTAATCTGCAATTAAGTTGGCATATTTTTAGCAGATTCCCCAATTTCGACGGAAGTGCCAAATTTGGTGGAGCTAACTCATAGTTTTCTAGATTTAGAGGCAGAATCTAGGGGAAACTTTAATGAGACCTATCTTGGTCAATTTTCTACCAATTTTTGCTCAGGAGAGTTCTAAGCATATTGGCATGCTATGAATCCATTGGAACAACTTTTAGAGGAAATGGAGCTCATATATAGGTGTGGTTGGCACGTTGAAGAATTTTGAAGCCTAGGGCCACCAGGAGGGAAGGCCATGCCCATATCAACTGAAGGCCATTTTCAGTGAGTGAATAGTCAATTTTTGATTTCTTTGATGCTATGAATGCACTGATATAGTTTATAGAGGCGTTGGATTACATATTAATGTGCTTTTGTGACTTTGGAGATTAAACAAGCCCATGGCCACCAGGGATGGAGGTCAGGCCTAGAGGATATGTGAACCAAATTCAGTGATTGAATAGTCATTTTTGGGGTATGTGAGTGGTATCAAGCCAATGGAACAGTTAGAAAATCCATTGGAAAAATAATTATGCTTGTAATCATACATTTTACTCATAATCCCAAGAGGTCCTAGCTAGTTAAAGTAGGTACATGGAGATGTAACCCAGGAGGGGTGAACTCCATCATCATCCATTGTATTATGTGATTGTTGTGAGTTATTTTACTACATTTCATTTGCTATTTATTATTTTTAAAAAAATAATTAACTCATAATTACCTCATCAAAGACACATGAAACTTGACAATTTTACCCCTTCACAAATGGTTAAACGATATGATCCTTAAATTCATTTTTAATACTTATGACGGAGCTTGCATAGAATTAATAAGGTTTCCCATATTCAAATAAATCTGGTATCAAAGAATAAGTGTTTTTCATTTTATCTATTGGTTCTATAGCTATTGGTTGTTTGCATTTAACAGTTTGCCAAGTTTATGTGTGAAGGAGAAGGTCAAGATTGCGACTTCAGATTCTCAAATCATAGCAAATAAGCCTTGTTTGCATTGGATGTGCGATGGAAGCTTCATTAAGTGATGTTTCTAGTCCATCTTCCTTACAAAAACTCTTTTATAAAGAGATGTTGTAGAAACTATACATCATGATTGATAAGATGCAAGAGAAGTATGAAGATAAGAGGGAGAGCATTAAACTTCAAGAGAAATTCATTTGCATGAAGGAGGAGAAGCAAGAGCTTCTTGAAAAGATGCATGAGATGGAGATTCAGCTCCATATTGCAAATGAGAACCTTGAAAGCATGCATGAGATGGAGACTCAACTCCATATTTTCAAGGAAGCCTTAGCTAAGTATGTGCTTGAAAAAGAGGTAAGAAATTCATGTTTATCTTCAATTTCCTCTCAAGATGAATGTGTAGGTTCTTTTGAAAGACACACTAGAGGAATAGGGTCAAATTTATTGATGAAGATGGGCTATAAAGGTAAAGGATTGGGAAAACATGCACAAGGCATAGTTGAGCCAATTGTTGTTGAGGAAAGGCCTAAGTATTTGGGTCTTGGTTATGGAAAACATGATGGAGAAAACTCTAAAGCCAAGGAGGCACATGAAGTTTTTCCAGGAAGGATCTTCATTTCATGTTCATTACCTCAAGCTTGTGAAGATTGTGTTCATGAGGAATGAAAAAGGTTTACAACGACTTTGCAAGAAGGTGCTCATAAGCATGCAGCTAATGAGAATGGCAAACAAGAGGATGTTGAAAGCTCTAATTTCATTGAATCGATTGTTGGTATTCCAAAGAGATCCATTACCTCATCAAATTCACCTCCTCAAGAAGGCAACAAAGGTGAATGTTCAAGATATAATTCTACTTTTAATAAAATTTCTTTTTATTATGAGAAGCATGGCAAATTCTCACATAAGATTTGGAGAAAAGTTGAAAGTTCATTTTTTGGTTTGGATAACCATAATGTTTCAAGTTGTTCGAAGAACATAGCCTTACACAGGAAAATTTTGAAGCAAAGGAGGTAGAAAGCCAAAAAAAAGCAAACCATGTTGAAAAGAAGAGGCAATTGTTTTTCACTCATTGCCATAAGCAAGGTCATCTTCTAGAAAAGTGTTGGACTTTGTATCCAGCAAGTCATCCACGACAATTGAAGAAGGTGGAGAAAGAGAATAGAAAGAATGGAAAAGAATATTGCATAATTGATGTGGGTTAGGATGATTCGCATGATGATGATGAAGTGCAGCTGAAAAAAGTGCCACTAAAATGGTTTTTTCTTTTACGTTGCATGTTACATGTTTATGCCAAGAAGGTGATTGAAAGTAGAGTATGTTGACTCACTTTATTGCAGAAAAATTTGTTCATTTCAGCTTTGATTACATGTACATATGAATGGGTTTCTTGTACTTATGATTATACTTGTGAAAGAGTTGAAGAATTGTATACATGCATGAGAGTTGTGTGTATGAACATTGGAATTTTGATGATTTCATTGTGCTTGAACATGCATGAGTAATTAACTTGTGTTGGTCGATTACTTTGTTTAGCATATATGTTGTCAACTTTAGAGTGTTGATCATTTTCACATGCATGAGTGTCAACATATTTTGGTCAATTGTGTCTTGCATGCATATGATATTGACTTGGAAGAGTTGATTTTGTCTCCAAGGATGAAAATGAGATGTTGACGAAGTGTTTCATGAAATATGAAAGTATTTTTGTTTTGGGAAAAGAATCATTAAATTATTTCACATGCTTATGCTTGACTTGAGAGTAAGTATCTTGAAGAGGCATGTTTGTCGACTTGTGTTTGGTCGATAATTTTTGACACCAAGATGTGAGAGTACATGGCGTTGTTCACATGATGTGAAGTTTGTTGCTCTAAAGGAGCAAGAGGATATGTGGTCAAGTTGTTTCTTGGATGATGTGTTGTTGTGACAAGATGTCCAAAATGTTTGAAGTCATTGTAGACCATGTTATGTGTTGATGCCAAGAAGAGAATGAGATGGTGAATGCATTCTTCCAGATGTTGAGTTTGGAACCATGGAGGTAAAATAATGGTCATTCTTTTCTTATTTTTACTGATGTTGGAAGATATTTGTTGTAGTTAATTCATTGTGCAAAGGAGGAACATGATTCTCAGTGGGAAGGAACCGAGGAATTGATTTGGTACAACAAAAGAGTTATATCAGCAAGTAACCAGCAAGTGTTGGATTGGGTCAGCAACAAAAGGATAACAGTGGTTGAAGAGCCAAGCCATTTGCAAGGCTAGCCAAGGCATGTTAGAGACCAAGTGGTTGTCACGAAAATTTCTCCAAGTAGAATCAAGATGATAGAACTTGGGAAATGTAAAAGTGTTCAGCACTTATGAGATAACTAGCTTTTGTGGGTCCAAAAGCATGTCAGTGGGAAGGAATGATTAGAATCTGGATTAGGGAAAAAAATTAGCTCAAAAATGAAAGTGCTCATAATTGCACCAAACTAGATTCAAAGCGACTGGCCTGTCACAAGGAATCCATTGCAATTCATTTCATGAAAAGCAAGTTTGGATGAGGAAGTTATGGTCTGCTGATCACTATTTAGAATAGGAAAATTTTTAAAACTATTGCAGAACAGGTACAGTTGATGACATGGCAAGTCTAGTTAGCATGAAGAGAATATTATTGAGTTATTGTCCAATGGGACTGTGACAAGTGTCACCGTTGGATTCACCAGTTTTGTTTTTCGAGGTAAAAATTGGCCAATGTCCTCCAAGGTTGAGTTTGAGTTCATGATTTTTATGTGGTGGAATTTTTTTTATATATTAAAGTTTAGTTAATATATATATATATATGTGTGTGTGTGTATGTGTGTGTCCCGGGGGGAGATAAATTCGTTATCCGAGAAATGTGAAATTGTTGTAACTCGAAAGACCCAGGTTCAAACCCCTTGTTGTGATCCACATTGTGGGGAGGAGGACAATTCATAGCCCCCCAGAGGTTTTCTAGTAGTTACGTGTCAGGCGGGTTGTTGGGTTCCTCTAGGTTACAAATATCTATGTGTGTGTGTGTGTGTGTGTGTGTGTGTGTGTGATTTTAAAATGTCATATTATATATATATATATATATATATATATATATATATATTGATTTAAAAATTTATATTATATTAAAATTCCACATATATAAAACATTTTAATTAAAAACCCAAACTTCAAGCATTCCAAACATTATACGTTGGGATTTTAACGTTTGGAGGCATTAATCATTTTATAGTGGAGGTTTTAATATATTTCAACAGTGGGCAGTTAAATCTTGGAGAACATGTATTAATATCGTGGCATATTCATTTATGGGAGCGTAATGCATATGGTGGAGCTTATATTAAAATCCGTGGCATATGGCATATCATTATATTCCAGTACAAAAACACGCATATGGGGTGCAGTAATGGTTCGACCCCTTGACCTCCCCCACTCCACTCGAATAATTTAGCAACATGCCATGAACTCATTCCTTGTTTAGGATGGCGCAAAATGCATATTTAAAGGTTGTTGCAGATTCCAACGGAGGAGCGGGAGGGGCCAGCCCTCCTCCGCATGAGACCTCACAATATGACCTTGGTTGAGTGCCCACTTAAGTGCAGATTAGTACACATTTAATGCACAATTAAGCACGGTTAAAGCCTTAATTAATATGCAGTTAAATTGGTATATTTTTATAATATTCCTCAATTTTGGCATAAGTGCCAAATTCAGTGGAGCTAACTCGCAATTTTCCATATTTAGAGGCAGAATCTAGGGGAAACTTTAATGAGGCTTATTTTGGTCAATTTGTGACCAATTTTTGCAAAAGGATAGTCATTCTTAGCAGATTGAAATGCCATGAATCCATTGGAACAACTTTTAGAGTTAGTGGATCTCATCTACAGGTGCTTTTGGCATGTTGAAGAATTTTAAAGCCAAGGTCCACCAGGAGGGAAGGCCATGCCCAAATCTATTGAAGGTCATTTTCAGTGAGTGAATAGTAAATTTTTGATGTATTTGATGCTCTGAACATAGTGGTATAGTTTATAGAGGTGTTGGGTCACATCCGAAGGTGATTTTGTCACTTTAGATATTAAACAAGCCCATGGCCACCAGGGATAGAGGTCAAGTCTAGAGGAGATGTGAACCAAATTTAGTGATTGAATAGTCATTTTTTGGGTATCTAAGTGTTCTAAAGCTAATGGAATAGTCAAAAAATTGATTGGAGCAATAATTGTGCTTTTAATAAGACATTTTACTCATAATCCCAAGAGGGCCTAGCTAGTTAAAGTAGGTCCACGGAGATGTAGTCCAGGAGGGGTGAACTCCATCATCATACATTGTGTTTTATGATTTCTGTGAGTTATTTTTCTGCATTTAATTTTCTATTTATGAGCTTTAAAAACCTAATTAACTCATAATTACCTCATCGAAGACACATGGAACTTGAAAATTTTACGCCTTCACAAATGGTTAAATGACGATCCTTAAACACATTTTTAATACTGATGAGGGAGCTTGCATAACATTAGCAAGTTTTCCCATATTCAAATCATTCATTTATTATTGAACCCCATATTTCTTAGCATCATATTGATGAGATTGAAAAATCCTATTAGTTGTATTTCTAGCATTACGACCTCTTATTTCAACATATCTACCTTTTATTACAGCTCATTTGTCTAGTGAAAGGATTTTTTACGATCTTTAGTACATCCTTTGCAATTGGTAATAAATCATTTAGGTCCATCATTATCGTCATTTCCTTAACTTACAAACTTAAACACCTTTAAACATTCCCTGACAAGAGTATTTCAGAAGGAATTTTAAACACATTTTTTGGGAAAGTTTTTTATTTTATGCCTTCCTAGTTGTCCTATAAGGTAAAAATCTCTCTCTGATTGTATTGGAAAATGTCTGATCTGAATCTGTGCTTAATTATCTTTTTGAATCAACAATTGGGACAAACACTATTTCTACACCCTCAACTCTACTGGAGGTCCCTCTTTTCGAAATCGTAAGATAAGATAACTATATTAATGTCTGACGAATGAACACAATAGTAGGTAAGAGGGAATGAAGAGTACAATACTGTGGGAGTGCAAGAATAACTCATAGAAATGTAAAAAATAATATAGATAAAGAAACCTACATAACACTAATACATATGTATAAAAATATGACAAAGGTAGGGTGACACAAAATATTGAGTTAACACAACGGAAATTTAAATAAACAATCAAACACACGGAGCATAAAACATGAGACAATAGATTTAACGTGGTTCACCCAACCAATCTAGGCTACGTCCACCAAAAAAAGGTATCGGCAATCTTATTTCTAAACAGGAGATTTACAACAGCAGAGTTTCTCATCTGCACTTCTCTTCCGCTCACCTCACATCCCTCATACTCATTTGGCTCTACGGGCTTACATTTTATAGCTAGGAGTACAAACTGAATCATAAATTCAATCACAACAAAATAGGATGCAATAACTCCACATTAGGATTAGATGCAGTGAATTTAGCAACAAATCCTATTGTTGTCATATTCATGACATTTTCTCCAAATTTAATATAAGAAATATCAACAATCTCCATCTTGACAACAATTAGCCTGATACCCTGTTCCATTATTATTTTTATCTTTTCAGCAAGCCAAGAGAAGCCAGAGACGATTGTAGCTTTTCTAATAAAATTGGTTTCGTGAACATGTCTGCACAGTTTTCCTTTGTATGCACTTTTTCAAGAGAGACTCCCCATTCAGTGATAAATTGTCTTACAAAATGGTACCTGATAGGTATATGCTTTGATTTACTATGATAGGCTGGATTTTTAGCCAAGTGAATTGCACTTGGACTATCACAAAATAACTTTATGTTGTCCTACAACCTACCAAACTCACCAAACAAAACTTTCAACCAAACTGCTTCTTTGCAAGCATGTGAAGCAGCTATGTATTATTCTTCAGTAGTGGATAAAGCAACAATGTTTTGTAGATTTGACATCAAGCTTATAGCTCCACCTGGAAGAGTAAAGACATATCCTAAAGTTGACCTTCTCTTATCCAAATCACCTGCGAAATCGGAATCAACATATCCACAAACAAATTCACTACTTTTGTTATAAGTGATACAATAATCACTTATGCCTCTCAGATACTGAAGCACCCATTTCACTACTGACGAGTGTTATTTTCCTGGATTTTCCATATACATGCTGACAACTTCAACTGCATGTGAAATATTTGGTCGTGTACAAACCATTGCATACATCAAACAAACTACTACATTGGAATATGTAATTTAAGACATATATTCCTTTTCTTCATTTGTGTTAGGACATAAACTTGAAGAAAGCTTAAAATGGGAAGCTAAAGGGACTGAAACTGGCTTCACATTCTTCATACCAAACCTTAGGATTATTTTCTCAATATACTTCTCTTGTGATAACCACAGCTTACCATTGCTCCTGTCTCTGAAAATATCCATGCCCGAAATCTGTCTTGCTGCTCCTAGATCTTTCATATCAAACTTCCTAGCCATCTGATCCTTTAACCTGTTGATCTCAGTTATGCTTTTGCTTGCTAAAAGCATATCGTCAACATATAACACTAAGATAATGAATATTCCACTACTCAATTTCTTAAAGTAAACACAATGATCATATTCACTTCTTATATAATTTTGACTCATCATGAAAGAATCAAATTTCTTGTACCATTGTCGAGGCAACTACTTCAGACCATACAATGATTTCTTGAGTCCGCAGACAAATTTCTTGTTGCAATTTTGAACAAACCCTTCAGGTTGTTCCATATAAATCTCTTCATCTAGATCTCCATGTAAAAATGTAGTCTTAACATCTAGTTGTTGTAATTCTAAATCTAATAAAGCAACTAATGATAAGACAATCCGAATTGAAACAATTTTTACAACTAGTGAAAATATCTCATGAAAGTCAATTCCTGCTTTCTGAGAAAAGCCTTTTGCGACCAGCCTCACTTTGTACATGTCTTCAGTATCATCAATGCCACTTTTCAATTTTTAAACCCATTTCCATCCCACAGTTTTTTTGTCTTTAGGAAGTTCCACCAGATCCCATGTGGCATTCTTGTCTAATGCCTTCATCTCATCCTTCATAGCCTCTTTCCACTTATTACTGTTAAAACCTTCTAGAGCTTCCTGATAGCATAAAGGCTCATCATCATTAGTGGTTAAAGCAACTGAATTAACATAATCATCATACATTTTAGGAGGACGTCTCATTCTCGTCGACCTCCTTAAAGATGTTTCTAGTTATTCCACAATTTGCTGATTATTATCTGTAGGAACTTCTTCATGATCTGCATCTGAAACTTGTTCATGATTAGCATTTGAAACTTGTTCATCTACATTTGAAACTTGTTCATCTAGACTATCATTAGTATTCGAACTGGTTTCAAACTGAATATGTTGAAACTTAAGTACTTTTTCCTGTTTCAATTTATCATCTACATCTGGATTATCAAGTGAAGATTCATTGAATTTAACATCTCTATTAATGATGATCTTGTGAGTAGTAGGATCCCACAACCTGTATCCCTTAATCCCATCACCATTTCCAACAAAGACATATCTTTTTGATTTAGGATCTAATTTAGAATGCTGATGTTTCGGAATTAGAGCATATGCATCACAACCAAAAAATTTCAGTTTAGAATAATCACATGGATGACCTTTCCATACCTCTTGAGGAATTTTGCATCCTATTGCAGTTGATGGTGATCGATTTATCAAGTAACCAGCCGTAGAAACTGCTTCTTTCCACAATTCCTTCTGCAAATTGGTGTTACTAAGCATAATTCTTGCTCTCTCTAAGAGAGTCATGTTCATGCATTCAGAAACTCCATTTTGCTGAGGAGTATATATAGTAGTTCTATGTATTTCGATCCCAACTTCTTTGAAATAATTATCAAATTCCTTTGAAGTAAACTCACCTCCATTTTCAGTTCTTAAACATTTAATGGTTCTTCTAACGATATTTTCAACTAATACTCTAAACTGCCTGGAAACTGTGAATACATTAGACTTTTTCTTTAACATATAGACCCACACTTTTATAGAGAAATCATCAATAAAAGATACAAAATATGACGATCCTCCATATGAGATTGTAGGAGATGGACCCCAAACGTCAAAATGGATATAATCAAGGATTACCTTACTAGTATGTTTTCCAGTTTTAAACTTCTGCTTGCTTTGTTTCCCAAATATACAATGTTTGCAGAAATCTAACTTAGAAGATTTTAAACTAGGAAGTACCTTACGATCAAATAAAATTTTTAATCTTCTTTCGCTCATATGGCCCAACCTTTGATGCCATAGTCGAATAGAATCACTATCATCTTCAGATACTGCAGAATCATGATCTGAATCTATTCTTCCTTCTAACTAATAAATATTTCCAATATTCTTTGCTTTCATTACTAGTAAAATTCCTTTATAAAATTTCATTACTCCACCTTGAATAAGGGTTTTATATCCATTTGTGTCTAGCACTCTTAGAGAAATGAGGTTTTTTCTGAGTTCAGGCATATGTCTTACATCAGTTAAAATTTTATTTGTCCCATCAAAAATTTATTCTGGTTGCTTCTAATTCCCACAATATTACATGAGACATCATTTCCCATGTAAAAAACTCCATCATTGATTGATTTATAAGATTTAAACCACTCTCTATGAATGCACATGTGATTTGACACACCAAAATCTAACAATCAATGTTGAGCATGATTAGACAAACTAACTAATAACACTTCATCACTCATACCTGAAATGGATGTTGAACCTGTATCTGTCATGTTTGCTTCTTTCTTCTCTGTCGAAGAGTCTCCTTTGGATGTTTGTTGTCTTTTCCAACGGTCCTTCTTCAAATGTCCCGATTTGCCACAAAACCAGCACTTTACCTTACTCTTCTTCCCTTTCGATTTTGACAGCGAGTTGTTCTGCTTACTGAAGCATCTTTCTTTAGAACGACCTCTGACCATCATTGCTTCTGATGTAAAGGTTTCTGAATTTGACCTCTTTCTTATTTCTTCAAATAACAAAGCTCCAACGACATCATCAAATTCAAGGGTTTCTGATGAACTAAGACTTATAGAAGTAACAAAATGATCCCATGACTCAGGCAACGAGCATAATAAAGTTACAGCTTTATCTTCTGAATCAAATTTTACTTCTATACTTTCTAACTACACCAAGAGAGTATTAAAGGTATTCATATGATCAATTATCGTCGTATATTCCTTCATGCGCAAGCTGTACAACTGTCTCTCCAGAAGAATCCTATTTGTTAAGGAATTTTCATGTACAAATTTTCTAACTTTTTCCATAAACCAGCAGCTGTTTTCTCTGACACGATGTTAAATAACACAGCATCCACCAAACACAACTGAATGCCACTTAGTGCTCTATCATCCATGTCACTCCATTCGTCATCTGTCATGGTGAAAGGTTGTTTGGACTTTCCCAAAAGTGCCTTCGCCACACCTTGTTGTACGAGTAAATCGTGCATCTTGACTTTCCAGATCTTGAAGTTATTCTGCCCATTAAACTTCTCGATCTCAAATCGAGCACTTTGAGTTTTTGACATACTGGGTAGTTTGCGTCGAGAATTTCCAATTTCAAATCTTAATAAATGAAGATTTTGTTTTAATCAAATTTAATATTTTTGATAAAAATTCCATTTTCAAAAAACATGCAATTACTCTTGCTTACAAACTGAAGCTTTTTTGGCAAATAATCAGCTCTCATAAACTAACATGCCACCATTGCACCATTGAAAAAAAAAATACTTTGTTTTAGGCCCTACCCAATATAATGGCATATTAGCATTTAAATAATGGCATACTACAATATAAATCGATTGTAAATGGCATTTAAATGCAAATTGATTTTAGATGGAAATTTCAATAAATCGATATAAAGAAAAAACAAATTCACTACCAAGGATAGCCTTCAAATTACCACAACCAAAGTTTAATGCATTCACTACTTCTGGATGTATGATACACAATTTGATTTTCGATATTGGACCCACACAGCTCGACCACCATTGACTGAACGTTGTCAGCTCACAGCTCTTAAAATATACCCTTTCGACAGCTTTGAACGTAGTGAATCAACCTTGCAAAGGTTTTACACAGCTCGACCATTGACTGAACGCTGCCAGCTCATAGCTCCAACACTGAACGCTGCCAGCTCAGTTCCAACACTGAACGCTGTAATCAAATGCAGCTTCTTGTACCTTCTCACTGCTACCATCGACTTCGACGTGCGGTCACTAGGTGTGTTCTACGCATTAATTGTTGACTCACATTGCAGCCCTCACAGATATGAACGCGGATTCTTTATTTCGCAGTAAACCAGCATTGAAAGACAATGGTGCTTGCTGTCCACACATTCAATGTGCATCTTAGCCTCCTTCCACGAGCACCTCATTGTTGTTCCCTACTCTGCCATTAAAGTCCACGATGGGATCCTCGATCCAGCTCACGCGCAGTTCAACGTGATACCTCCAGGTCCCGACGCTTTTCAAGCTCTGATACCAATTATTGAGTTAACACGGCGGAAACTTAAATAAACAATCAAACACACATAGCATAAAACATGAGATAACAGATTTAACATGGTTCACCCAACCAATTTGGGCTAGGTCCACCAAACAGAGGTATCAACAGTTTTATTTCTAAATAGGAGATTTACAACAACAGAGTTTCTCATCCGCACTTCTCTTCCTCTCACCTCACATCCCTCATACCAATTTGCCTCTACAAGCTTACATTTTATAGCTAGGAGTAGAAACTTAATCATTAATTCAATCACAACAAAATAGGATGCAATAACTCCACATCAGGATTAGATGCAGTCAATTTAGCAACAAATCCTATTGTTGTCATATTCATGAGATTTTCTTCAAATTTAATATAATAAATCTCAACACAAAACACTAAGTGAGTTTGGACAACTCAAGAGGGAGAGAGAGATCAAACAATGAGGTTGATGATTACAAAGTCTCTTTACTTGAATGGCTAATTGCAAGGGCGATGAACAGGGATTGGCTTACTGTTGGAGTCCTCTGAATTTTGAAGCCATCAAGGGTTCCAGTTGTATGATCTTGGGGGGAATGTACGACTAAGGAATACTTTTAGCATTTGAGGTCAAAGGACAAAAAATATGAATGGATCTCTACTTGCTCCTTTTGGGTTGGGAAGTAGCTTGATGGACAGGAGGTGGTCTACCCTAAGTCCATCAGGAGGTGATCTCTCTAATGCTCTGAGAATGTGTGTCCTGATGTATGAAGAAATACCTGCGAACTAGTCTCGATGATATTGGTTAGCCTCCTTGCAGTTGGGGAGGGGGTGTGGATAAGGAGAAACCCAGAATTTCACCATTTTGTTGCCTAGTGCAATATGGAGTTCTGTCGACCATTAGTTGCCCAATTTGATAGATCAACAGGAAAGTATAAGGTGATTAGTTTTGTTATCCTAGGACATTGAAGGCATTAAGAAAGGCTCTCTGAGCCAGTCTAAAATAGCACTAGAAAAGTAGCCAAAAGAACATCTAGATGATGTACGTTACCTGTCTCAAAGAAAAAATACATGTACAGAAAATTCCTCAAATCAAGCAAATGAAACCTCTCAAGAAAATTTTATATCTTCCGTGCATAATAGTAGATAGAAATCATGATAAAGGTGCTAATTATGGTGCCGATATTTAGCTTAAAATATCACACAGAAAGAATGACCAACCCTCCAAAAAGAGCAATTAAGTTGACTAAATGTGTCAAGAGGGTGTCTCCATGTCCAACTACGTTACCCAAACTACATCCTCTCGAATGCGTTCAGTCCTTAACACAAATTTTCAAGGTAGTGAATTTCACTTTTAACAGGATAGATGAATTGATTCATCATGTTTGGCTGCTTTCAGTTGTTATGCTCAAAATTTGTTGAATTCAAGGGGATGGCGAATAAATTTATTCAAACTTGACAATTAAATTCTGTCAAATTGAATGAATCCTATTTCCATAAAATACCATTTAAATTTGTCTTTAAATTCATTGAATTTAAAGGAAATTTGTCTCAGAATTCTTTTATATTTTAGATTAAATGAATGTAATGTGCATGTTTTCCTTTTAAGGGCAAGTCATACATGATTTATTCTTACCTGTGTTTTCTGGTTGGGAAGATTGTTCATCCTTGACTGCATGCCTTCGAATGTGCTCTATGTTTGCATAAGCCTTCCCATGAATGGATTTCTAGTATCCATACCTCTGAAGGTCATTTGATATGGTTGAAATGGGTTCTCTAAAATGGTTTCCAGAGTGGTTTTCAGATTGCTTTTGTACATTCATTGGTAGATGAAATATCAATTAGCCATAAACAAAATGCCTTTGTTTTCCATCTCTTGTCTGAAATGGATCTGAATAACTTTAAACTTAGAAAAAAGGTAAATTCTTGCAAAAGTGTGAATTCAATAGTAACCTTGAATACCAAAGGCCAAAGGAATATGAAACAAACCATTTGATAGTTTCCATTTTAAGTCAGTGCTATAATATATGATGCATTTTTGATGTAATAAAAGCCGAGGAGATTGACAAAATGAATCTTGGGAAAAAAAATGGGGCCTGCCCATGGTGAACAAGGATTGCCTCCTAGTCAAAGACTCAAGGCCATTGCTTGAAAAAAATTTCCACTAAGTAAGAATACATGAAATCTCAGATGAAGAGTGCATATACCTGTTAGGATTATAAATCGTTCTTACAGACAAGAAAGACCTCCCTAGTATCACAAGGATATCTAGAAACAAACAGGACAAATGTAAACTACTTTCTCTAGATTATATATGATTTAGAATTCTGTATGATGAAGGAAAGACCTACCTATGGTCCAATGCTAGTTGAATTCTTCTTTCCCGTCACTCCAAGAAGTTAGCTCTTAAAACCTGCAAGCAAAGACATGAAAAAGAATCAAAAGCACCTGCAACATACACTAATTCACAATTCAAAAATCTATCTTAATGATCAAGGAATTTAAGAAATAAGTTATTCAAGTGAACACATAAACAACTTATTGAGAAAACAGGATCCAATTGTATTATCTTTGAATAAAAGAAGGAATCTTACAACCACGTTCACCTTGATGTCGTACAGATCCTTCTGGAGTCCGGAACAAGCGTTTTCCTTTGGTTTGACAAGCCCTTCCACTCTTTGAACTAATCTAACTATGAGTATGTAATCATTCTCGCAGCTAGAAAGAGGAGCATATTTCTTCAGCAATTCCCTTCACTATCGCAAATACTAAGTACAAAGAAAGTACTAAGTGTATACAAAATTCATAGAGAAGTTTTACATATGTGAGCATGTACCCTTGAGACTGAACCAAAGCTTCAATTTGTAGGAGAAGGAAAGCGGTTATAGCTCCAAAATGGAAGGGATAGAGTCCTCTTATCAAGGGATTAAGTTCCAAAAATAAAGGAATAGGATCCTTTTATGAAGGAATGAATGTTCATGATAATGGAGGGAGTAAGGCTTCGATTGGATAACGTATTCTAGAAGCTTCCAGCTGGGAGAATATTTGACCAGTTGGGCTTCTAGAATTTAATTTTGCCTTCAATTTACCTTTTACAGGGGTTCGCACTTTTAATGAATAAAATGTTTGGTCAGCTCCGCAACTTTGGAAGCAAAAGGATGCAGTGCTACAGGTAAAGCTAAGGAAAAGTGCAGTACAAGTAATTTTATGATTGTTACAAGCTTTTCTCCAAATCCAAGACTTGGTTTAGGAACTTTAGGGTTGTAGACATTTAAGGGAGCATTATATAGGTGTTGATGAACCCATATGGATAGTAAAATTTCATGGTGACAAAATAATGTGTAACAGATTGCCCCCTAAAGTGCGAAGTTTGAGATAATTTGAAGAGTGAAGTGCCTTATCATCCTGAGAATGGCTTGTAGACACTGGTTGGAACCTGTAAAAACATTCAATGCAAACATATATATATATATATATATATATATATATATATATATATATATATATCATCGTTGAGGTAGGAATTCCTGTACTCAGAACAACAACTAAGTAAATCAAAACTTAACTAAAATGTTCTGATATAGAAATGATTTTAATATTACATAAATAGTAGACACAGTATGGATACAGCCATCTGCCATGCATAGTCTATTGTATAATGAACAATAAAATTCCTCGCAACCTGGATGTTGGAAACTAGATCCAGGGTCTTGATTTCTGCTTCCTGAACTAGTACCATTTTGTCCATGCGATTGATTGTGTTGAAGTCGAACATGGTAGAAACCACTTGATTACTAGTCAATGATGTGAACTATTAACAAGTGTGAGAGAAACCACCAATAATGACAATGGATTTCAAAGTACTCTTAAAATCTATGAAATGTGAATTTGCGATCTAAAGTTGAACATTTCACAGAATCTTTCGATCAAAGGTCAATGATGCAACTTGTCGTCGAAGGTGAGAAATTTGTCATCAAGGCATGCAGATTCCAAGGTACTAAAGGATTATAAATCAACTTCCTAGATGATATGCTGTCGTCGATAGAAAGTGACTCGTCATGGGAAAGCCCACGACACGAAACCATTAGATCAAGTTTTGTAGAAATATTTTGCAAGGACTGACTCAGGGATGGTCAATGCGAAAGGAGACATATGCTTGCAGATGAATGGTTTGTTTGAACTGTCCTATTGAACACATGACGACAGTGTAGATGCTTTGGTGACAACTGACCTAAAGCTAATACCCAGAGACCGGCTGAAGACTTTCAATATGGTTTGATTAACTGATAGGAAAAATATTTTATCAACCCAGGTGGAAGTGTGACAAAAAGTGTCATGTTCAAGAGTGGTATACTGCTTTTTAACAACTGGATCCATTTTCTCTCTTTTTCCCCCACCATTTTTGGCAAGTACCTCTTTATTTTTTACAAGCTTGAGGAGGATAACATTTGCTTGTTTGTATAAGCTCATCCTTCGGATGACTCCAACTTAGTTTAAAAATCGAACCCTAAGAAGGAGTGGTTCGTTCCTGTTTGTAATTTACAGGTCCTTTACTGTTAAATTTTAACGAGTCTAGTATAGGAGAAACTCGGTGTTTTTCAACTTTACGGAGCTAGACGAAAAACTTAAGGAAACTCTGTGGGTGTACTTTTTCGTAAATTTAGTCTCTCAAGCCCGAAAAAGGATAAAATAATATAGGAGAGAACTCTATTGACCATGTAAGTCAACATATTCCTTTTTCGTAAATAGTCCATTTCAGTCTAGAAAAGAGGTAAACTTATACTCAAGGGACGAATGTTCATTTCCTTTAATGAGTTCGAATAGTCAAGTACTCGGTGATCTTTTCATGTTTAAAGAGTCTGAAAAGGGCTTAAAAGAGAACTCAAGATTTCACTTTTTCGTAAATTTTAACGAGTTCAAAAAAGGGATAAAAATGTACTCATAATTTTCTCTTTTTCATAATTTTTATCGAGTTCGAAAAAGTGATAAAAAGTATACTCCTTTGTCAAAAATGATCATTTTACCCAAAAAATCCTATATTCTACACAAAAAACTCAAAAATTAAACATACCTATTTATGATTAATAAAAATAATTTGGGAAACAACTTTTCAAAGTGGAAAATAAACAAAATTATATTTCATTTATTCAAAAAATCTTATAAAAAGGAGTTTTTCTAAATCATTTTTACCATTTGGTTCGAGAGTGAAATTTGAGAGCTTTTGGTGAAAAACGTTCCAGAGGAGATTACGGAAAATTCGCCTGTCGGAATAAAAAATCGTCAGCTTTAGGTAATCCACATCATCCTCACCTTCATTTTTGTCCATTCAATTTCTTAATTTAGGTCTTAAATTGATTTTTAAGGAGAAAAATATGTTCAAAAATTCGCTCACGAGGGTCCGCAAGTTATTCACTTGACACTTGCGGACCCTGACAATTTTTCAAAGAGAAAATTGTCGTGGTCCTGCACTTTATGCATAAGACGTGTGTGGATCCACGCACTGTTTTTGTGCAAAAGGTGTGGAGGTGCTGTAAAGAAAAGAAAATGATTGATTCTCCCAAAATAAACCAAATGTTTTCCCTCAAATTGTTCCTAATCTTTCAATTTGTTCATTGCAGTATATCTACAATGCTTGAGTGGAGGGAATGTGAACATGAAGAGGTTGATAAGGCTGCAATGGTACATCTGCCCACATTACACTTATTGAGGGAATGCAGCTTGTATAAATTTTGGGCTATTGAGGGTATAAGGGCCCAATTAGACTTACTTACCTGGCTAGTAAACAAATGGGACGTCCAGGAACAATGCTTCATAATTGGAGATCACTGGCTCGACATTGAGCTGGAAGACATATATTTTATTACTGGTTTATCGAAGAGAGGTGAACCAATCTCTTTTTTCTGGGCTAGGGTAGGTGGCCAATCTGTCACTAGCCTTCAGCAAGAGTTTTGCAACGAGGAAGCAGATCCCAAAGATAAACGCATTGATATAAAAGCAATCATCCATCCTAAACTCAAAGTGGTTGCATTTACTATAACCCAGTTATGTTGGAGCGTAGCTCCACACGTTGCTAAAAGATCCCAGATCCAGACTACTGTCAATTGTTTTAGAGGCACCATTTTCAATTGGTGTGAGGCAGTATTGGCCAATGTAAAAGGAAAATTGACCAGGGCAAAGAACTCAAAGTTGAAAAACTTTGGGTATGAAGCTATCATTGTCACTTTTGCTCTGGAGAGAATTCCTTCACTTTCCCTGCAACTTATTTTAGTTGATCATAGTAGAGTCAAGGAGCCTCGGATGGTCCGATGCGTAGCACAGATGGCCCATCATAGTAATGGAGGTGAAATTGTTTGTTTCACCCCAACTTATTTCGATTGGTTGGAGAACCAAATCTTAACTATATAAGATTTTCCATATGCCGGGATAGACTTTCATAGTGATCAAGAGATGTCCCTTCCTCCGAGAGCATAGTGGGATGATTCAAGTAAGAATCATTTTGACATGTTCTAAATTATAATTATTTTTTTGTTTAAATCATCCAATACTGATGACAAAATTTTAAAATGCAAATTTTGGTCCATGCAGGCCAGCCATGCTCCGTCGCTTCGACAAGAAGCAAAGAGAGCTTGTCGCACCACCATAGGATTAGGCGGCTGAGATTCTAAGTGACTTGGAACACAACCTAGAGTGGTTTACTTTGGATATCCTGGAGACTTCGATAGATGATGTCCCTCTCTGTCTTCAGAGACATGTTATTGGTGTTCCTGGTCAGTTCCGGAGATTCCCGAATAGAGTAGCACGAGCTGTCATGTACTATCATGATTACCACCATGGATAGTGGATGATTGTGCAGACTATGACATTTTATTTTTTGTATCACTATTTTTACCGATTATAAGGTGTTTTAAACCTATAATCGAGGATGATGTAATATTTTTAAAAACATTACTCTATTCTATGATATTACTACTATTTCCGGCTATCTTTCCAACATGTTTATCGAATGTTGCTTTCATTTATTGCTTTAATGTTGCAAATGTCTGTTTATAACACTAGTACCTAATGCATCAGCCAATGTGTTTAAATTTCTCGGAACGTGTTGACATTCAATGTAATCAAACTATCATTCCAAGAGATGTGCCTTCAAAAATAATCTCAATAATACTGGATTTTTAATTGCCTATACTCGATTTAAATGTAATACAATGAGTGCAGAATCTAACCTAACGATCAAATGCCGAATTTCAAATGAAATGGATTCAGATAATAACTCAATCACTGCGCTATATTCTACAATATTATTCATTGTTTGACCAAGGCTTACCCCATGCATTGATATTAATTCATTAGTGGGTGAATAAATAACCCAGGCTGTGGAAGAAATGTTCTGTGTACTACGACAAGCACCATCAATAAAACCAATATACGTTTGAAGGGATGTCGATATCTGCAATATCAAGAATAATCCAGATAAGCAGGGATAAAAACAAACTTATCCTAGGCACACTTTTCTAATCTAAGGCACACTAGCTACAAAAAGAAATAAAATACAAATAAGATCTTCACACAAGATTTAAGCATAATATCTCTTTAGATAAAGCCCATTTCTGGGTTTTTCGAAAGAGTCTCCGTCATAATCGGTTAATTCATAGGCCCCTTTTCCAAGCACACGCTTGAAAATATAAGGACCGTGCCACATGGGTTCGAATTTCCTAGCTCCTAGTTTATCATTAGCTTGGTCATATACCAATACTAGGTCACCCTCCGAAAAAACATGAGGTGTAACACTCATATCATACTGAACTTTGATTTGGTTTTTATGACCCTCGGTAGCTAATGCAATGGTTAGTTGAGTCTCATCTAATTGAGCTAAGTATAAGAAGCGTTTTTCCTCTTCATAGGTAGCTGGTAGTAACTCTATGGCTAATTTGAGAGACAGTATTTCGCATTCAATCGGTAACACAACCTCTAAAATGAAAAGGAGTGAAACCTATTGTAGTTTTTGTTGAGGTTCGGTATGCCCAAAATTCCGAGAAAAGCATAGTATGGCAATTCGATTTATGGATTCCGATTATCCGTTTGATCATGGTGGTTAAAACTTTATTTATAGCTTCAACTTGATAGCCTGCGGGTAATATGGAGTAGAACTATCGTGGCGCAGGCCAAGTTGATCATTCAGTTTGGTGATCATAATGTTTCAGAAATGGCTCCCATGTTCAGTAATAATAGCTTGGGGTACACCAATTCGAGCAATTATGTGATTGAATACAAAAATAGTTGCAGTTTTTCCATCTGCCGCAAATATAGGCATTGCCTCGGCCCATTTGGTAAAATAATCTACTGCAAGAAAAATATACCCATGCCCCCCAGATGAGTGAGGGTTACATGTAATGAAGTCAATGCCCCATTTTGCAAAAGGATCGACAACAATTATTGGGTGAAGAGGAGCTGTTGGTGCACACATTTTATGATCAAATATCTGACAATTGTGGCATTTTCGGACTGTTAGAATACAATCTTTAAATAACGAAGACCAAAAATAGCCAGCGTGCAATATCTTTTGGGATGTGGCATACCCAAAGACATGACCGCCACATGCTCCAGCGTGGCAATCATTTAAAACTTTTTTAGCCTCTTCATGAGTAAGACATCGCCGAAAAATAGAGTCCACACCTCGATGATAAAGAGTGTCACCGAAAATATTTGGAAACGGATTTTCATCTATGTGAATATGAGAGTTTAGGTCAAAAAGTTTGGGTTTGGAGATAAATTATGATATCTCCATACCATGGATCAATGGTACTGATAAGAAACAAATATTCATCGGCAATCAGATGTTCTACCACAGTTTCTGTCTCACTATTTGGGAAGTCACACCTCAGTTCGACGAACACTAGTGATTTCTTTGATTTAGATTTTTCAATTTCTAAATCAAACTCTTGAAGGATTACTATCCATTTAGAGTATTTTCCCCTAGTAATTTTTTGGTCAAAATATACATCACAGGGTTACAATAAAAAATCACTATTATTTTCCGTAATAGTATGTAATGAAGAAATCTTTGGACATCTTGAACAGCTACCACGGCCAATTTCTCCACATGTGAGTATTTGATTTCAGTTGGATTCAAATTGCGACTGATATAGTAAGTCACATGTTCATTGTGAAATTCATCTTCCTAAACTAATACCATTCCAATAGTGGAATTAGAGGCTGCTAAGTATAAAATTAATCTAGATTATAATTGGGTGGATGCAATAACGGTGCATGGGTCAACACGTGTTTTAGAGCATCAAAAGACCTATCAGTGATTTCGTCCCAAATGAAAATAATATTCTGTTTCAACAATCTTGCAAAACCTTTGGTTAACTCAGCATAGTTAGGAATGAATCTACGCAGAAAGTTTTCTTTCCCCTGCAAACTTTGGAGTTGGCGAAGTGTGGAAGGAGGAGGTAAGTTGATAATGGCCTCAACCTTTGAAGGATCAACACGAATGCCTTGTTTTGAAACGATAAATCCCAGTAATTGACGAGATTGTACACAAAAAACACATTTGTGCAGATTCAGGCGAATCTTATAATACCTACATCTCATAAAAATTTCTCGTAGGTGGGTTGGATGATCTTCTCTATGGAAAGAATGAGCAAGTAGATCATCGAGATAAGGTTGCATAATGTGTTTAATGTCATGAAAAGCATAGGACATAGCCCTTTGAAAAGTTGCCCCAACATTCTTAAGTCCAAATGGTAATTTACGGTAGGCGAAAGTTCCCCATGGACAAATGAATGACATATTTGGTTGATCAACAGGGAGTATGTTTATTTGATTATAACCGGAAAATCTATCCATAAATGAAAAAAAATTTCTTCTGGCACAATCGTCAATTATTTGATCGATATAAGGGGTTGGATAATTGTCTTTTAGAGAAGCTCTTTTTATATCCCTATAATCGATACATACTCTGATTGTCCCTTGTTTTTTATTAACAGGAACAATATTAGACACCCAATCTATGAGAGGGATCGGATAAATAAATCCTACTCAAAGTAATTTTTCAACTTTGGCTTTGATTGCAGTAGATTTTCGTCGATGTATCTGACGCAATTTTTGTCTAACAAGATTAGCATCCGGGTATGTTTTGATTTCATGAACAACAATTTTGGGATCGATTCCTGGCATTTCTTCATAGGACCATGAAAGAACGTCGCAGAATTCTTGAAATAAGGCTTTGTATATATCAATTTCATCTTTGTTACAAGAAGCTCCTATATGAATGTTTTCAACAATTCCTGGTTTTACTGATATGTCAATAGGAATGGTTGAAGAAATATTTCCTAAATTTACTTCAGAATCTGAATTTTTTATTGATATCGGACTCTATGATTCCTTGACATAGTCAGTGGTGAAAATGGATGAAAAAATATCTTCAAATATATCAATCTTAGGTAAAAATGATGACCGATGATGGAGATCATTCCATGGTAAATTATCTATTGACAAAAATTCGCGAATATTATCATTAGAATAAAACACTTCTTGAAAAGGATCGGGAGTTGATGTTATAGCTAAGCTTGAAGGTGAAAATGATTCTTCATTAACCACATTCATAGGGTCAGAATGAGTTGATGGTGGATTGGAAAATAATTGCACTGCTTGATATGCTAATTCAAATGGACTCAAAAGGCATCATACCTTCAAACGAATCTAGTTCTGACTCTAAAGGCACTATCTAAGCATCATCAAATGGAGTAGTGTTTGATGTAATCATATTGATATTAGCTATAGTACATGGTACGTTAGGTGGAGGAAAAGAAAAATTTACCAACAAAGCAGAATCTTTAATCAAGCCTACTCCTACATCCTTATAAGGAATAGTTTTTTTTCCAGCATGTTGAATACTATTCGTAGAAGCTGGATCGAACGAATAATATGAGAGCTGATCGACTTTCACAATCTTTCCTTGATGAGGAAACATGATTATCTGAAATACAGAAGACACTACAACAGTCATAGCATAAGACCAACTTCCACACAGGAGAAGGTTGTAATCTAGAGGGGCATCAACTACTTCCACATCTAGATTAACAGTTTTTCCTTCAACCTCTATAGGTAGATCCTGTAAAATACCATATGAATCGAATCCTCTTCCATAAAAAGCTTTGAGGATGGTTGGAGATTGGTTAAGTGTCAGAGAAACAAGCGATTTCCAACAACTCAATGACATGATACACGTAGATGCCCCTTCATCAATCACAGTATGAAAATGACGTGTGTTTTTTACTAACACTGGAATATAGAAAGCCATTTGATGGGGTAGGAAAGGTGTAAAATTTTCTAAATCAAATATCATAAGGCTCGAATCTTGCAGATCTACGGCTCCTAAAACTGACAGTAGTAATTTCCTTTGTGCTGTACATGATTGCAGCACTTCCAAAGATGACATTGCCAAAGGGGAAATTGCTAAATCTTCGACAACGTTGTAATTTTGAGTAGCTCTCACATGTGGATTGAAAGCTGATTTTCGAAGTACACCTTTAGGAGGCAGTTTGATTACTAAGTCAGTATTTGGTTTCTCGATGTGAAATGGATCGGAAACCGAAGTAGATGCAGCTGGTGAAGAATTAGAATTTTCTATTTCTTTACCATTAACGATATTTTTACAACCATAATCTTGTGACCAAGTTGCAACCATCAAAATATCTGGTAATGGAGTAGAAGAAGATCCAATCATTTTACTATCTTGAATTGGAAAGGGATCCTTCAATACAACAGGAGTGGGTGAACCTTTGATGAACTTAGAAACTTCTTTCCTATGTGGACATTCCTTGGTGAAATGATCCTCGTCACAGATAAGAAAAGGATAAAGAGATTTCCATTTGTCATCAGTTGATTCAGTTTTATTAGTTTTTTCTTTAGGAGATGAGGTTTGTTTATGCTTTTTCATTCCTTTTTTCCTTTTTTTGATTTTGACTTAGTAGATGAATCTACAATGTGAATATTGGTAGTAGTTTCCAAGGAAGATTCTCCTTTTGGTGAATCGGGTAAAGTTATTGTAGGAGAAGTAACCTTTGAAGATTTGTTCTTGTTCTTAATTGTAGCAACTAAGACGATTACAGCATCAACGGAATGAGACCTGAAGGAGTTGCAGTTAACTGGCCAGGTCATGGAAAATCAGGGATTTTCTCATACAGAGTACCGCACTGGGTATATACCAAGTCTAGATATTGAGCTTGAGCAATAACTTGTTCTTCTGTGACAACTCCTGCTTTAGCTACATCTTCAGTGATTTTTTTAGGGAAAGTTAATAATTTTGTGCCATTGTCGTATCTAACTGGAAACTAAAAATGAGTTAAGAAGGGATTTTATAATGTGTTAAAGTTGTTAAACGAGCCTCATGGTAGTTAAATGTACCACTTAGCAGCTAATCCTATTAACATTCTCTGAAAAATTTTAAGTCTAATAGAATCATCAATTGAAGAGTTAGATGTGCACCAATGGTGGTAAGTCATAACATGGTTGGTAGGATCCTCTCCTGATTTTCCTTCAAACTTCAGGATGTCACTGTGAAACTTATGAGGCATCGGCGGCCAATACAGATGATAGTAGATAGGATCATTCGTAAGATGAGATAAATCTGGTAAATCCAAAGTTGCTATGAACATAAATTGATAGGTAGGATCTTGTGGATAACCTTGTGAAGCTAAACCAGTCCCAGGAGGAGGATATACAGGATAACCTGGAATAGGACGTGCATTTGGAATCATATTACCTCCTGGATAACTAGGAATAACCAGACCATACTATGGTTGAATAGGTGTTTGATATGTATATCCAAGGTACGGTTGTTGCAGGTAGACTGGAGTTTGTGGAATAGGTCCATATTGGTACGGCCCCTGATATTGTTGATAAGTAAATTGAGGTTGACTAGTTATAACTATACTTATACCATATTGTCCTACAGGTATTTGAATAGTAGTCTGAATCATCGGTCCATACTGCAAAATAGAAACCTGAGGAGTCTGTATCGATGTTTGAGGGGCAGATGTAACAGGAACTATAGACACCGTAGGAATAGGTGTGATAGGTTGAATAGAAGTTTGAACAACTGATTTTGGTGGAGTACTAGGTGAACTCGGACCAAGTTGTTGAACAAGACCAGATGCAAGTGTTGGAATAGAAGGCTATACTGGTTGTTGGGGTTGATTATAACCAACTAGTTATCCTGCTTGATAATAAGGTACTTGCATATTTGGTTGTAAATTCTGTTGAACTTGTGATGGATCCCACACTATTCCCGGATATGAGGGTCCCATTGAAGGTTGTACATAAGATGGCCCATAATTGGGTTGAATAGATGGTTGATAATTAACTGGATAATTTTCACCTCCTTGTAACATTTGTTGTTCTAGAGAGAACTGTTGTGCTAAAGGAGGTTGCAATCATTGAGTAGGATACTATCCTTGAGGTTGATATTGACCTTGGGGCATGTACTATCCTTGGGGTTCATATTGACCTTGGGGTTGATACTGACCTTAAGATTGATACTGACCTTGAGGTATGTATTGTCCCTGAGGTTGATATTGACCTTGAGGTACGTACTGTCCCTAAGATTGATATTGACCTTGAGGTATGTACTACCCTTGGGGTTGCCCCCCAGGTTGTATTTGGCTATTTTGAGATTGCCCCCAGGCTGTATATTACTAGCTTGAGATGCAGGGCTCTAAACATTTCCAAACATCATAAAACTTGCTCATTGTTCGAAGTTCCAGTATTTTCTTCATTCAGGCCAGATGATGACATTGGTTTGCTTGGAAAATGAGATGCTCCTAAGTATGTACCAGAGAGTGACTGATAGCCTGCAGGAACAGAAGGCCCACCATAGAGAAATGTTTCTGGAGATTCATAAAACATAGATGACTCACCTGACATGTTTATCTGAGGTCTATAACCTATAGGTGTAGAGTAAAAAATTATTCTGGGTGGTGAATACTGAAGACCTACGTTCTGCAGAAAATCTGTCAATGAAGAATACCAAGCATCTTGTCTAAAAAGACTGTAAAAAATTGATTCACGTTGTCTAAGTTCTAAATTTTCCTGAGTTGAAGGGAGAATGACTTCTTATTATGTATCAGCGATTTCTTCAATACTAATAAGACTAGGAGGAAGACCTTTTGTGATCCGATTCTTAACTCTGAGTGAATTAGGATAGTCAGGAATTGGAGTAGTGAATTCTAAAGTAGGTTCTGATGTAGCAGGTTCAGTTTCTTGTTCAGAAATTTCAGGTTCTTCAAGTGATAATTCACTTCTTGTAGAAAAATTTTTGGTTAATTCGAAAATTGAAACTGTTTGTGGGATATGTTCTGCTACTTGTGATTGATCTACTTTGAAATTAGGATGAGGGATTATACATGATTCTCCTTGTTCTGTTAATCAAGTTTGACTGATAACATTTGGTATCAGAGATTTAAGTCCTTCTAATTGGCTTGGTGTGTACTCAGGGAGTTTCCCTTGAGTTCTACGTGATCGTCTTGGTAATTGAGCCATGATTAAAACTTTTAACAGACACAATCAAAGAAAATCTCAATAAAAAATTCCTAAGGTTGCTAAGAAACAAACAAATGATCACACGCCTATAAAATATAAGAGATAAAACCACACACAAATAGTAGATTCCCGCACTAAAAACACTAGTTGGTGATGAAATCCAACATCGTAGTATTTTAATGCAGAAATGGCAGTTGGAACAGTTTCCCCGACAACCTGCTTAATGAAACAGACTGATGCAAGTTTCTCCACTTAAACCATCTCGAGTGAAGATAACCCTCCAGAGATTCCAAGTGAGTCTAGTCGATGTCTGCTCCAAGTATAGTGGGATCTTCCCTCCACCATCACCTTGGGAAAGAATCCTATAGATTATGGCCACTAAGGTCACCAAAAGAAACAAATATACCTGGGGGAATAGTCTACGATCCGATACACATGCAAGGGCAAAGTAACAAAGCTCAATCCCCTTGAAGGCTCCTTGACACAATCCAAGGTTTACCGACAAGTGACCCCAGGCTCCTCGACAATGGTCAATCCAAGGCTTACCATTGTTAACATGTGTATATCTTCTATCATTCCCAATGAGGAAGGATTGATTACCTCACTGGTTCGGATATGATCTCGTGATTGACTCCTTTAAGAGGAGCTTCCCAGAGCATACATGCTACTATTGGAATTTTCCTACTGCAAGATAGACTACTTGTTTGTTTTAACTATCTTGGAGAGTTAATTAAAACCTATTCCAAGACACTAGCCTAAGCTACGTTGGTGGAAAGAGCCCTAGAAAAATAAGAATTTTCTAGGTTCATTTTAATTAAGTGTTAATTTTAATTGGCTGTTTCTTAGGAAAATGGGTATGAAAGTGAAACTTCAATGATGTATAACGACCCGACTCCAAAAAACACTAGAATGCATCTATATGAGAAAAAATTCATTCCTTTTCAATGAAACCTATCTAAAAGAAAGAGTTGAGGAATGCAAATGCTTTTAAAACATCAATCCTTTATTTTAAAACAAGAATATATGAAAATAAATCTTTTTTCATGAGAACTCAATGATTAATTGTTCAAAAAGAAATTCCTTCTAATCATTCAAGTCTTAAACTACAAATAAACAGTTTCCAAAAGAAAAGTATGATTACCTAGAAATCAAAATTCAAAACTAAAAACACTAATTTTGAAATCTAAAAATTCTAAAGATTTAATATTTAAGACTAAAAACTCTAAAAAAAATTGAGGATGTTTTGCTTAGTTTGTAATCTAACCAATAAATCCTTTGCTTATCCCAGCAAAAGATCAAAATCATCCAATGGTGGTTTTAAGTGAATTCACAACTTATGAACTAAAAGTCTCTTAAGATTTGCAAATAAAAACTAAAACTAATTTTCATAAAAGAAAGTTCTGTTATAAAGTCAGAGGCTCAGCAAGAAAACAATGAAATACCAGTTATCTAAGGTATATCAAGGTTTCTGATCCTTGAGCAACCAAAATACGAAGGAAAAATCACTTACAAAATGAAAATCTTTAGAAAATCACTCAAAACTTAGGAATGCTAGAAGAAACTTTCACAAAAGGATTTTGAAAGTAAATACAAATCTCGGTAATCACAGAGAATCTTGTAAGATGGTACCAGAAAAGAGAATTTTGATTTTTTCAAAAATTTTCACAGGGTCCACAGGTTTCTATGTAAAAAGGTGCGGCATTGCACAATTTACACGGAGAAAATGCAGAGGTAACCACACTGCTTTCAAAGAACAAGTGTGGAGCCCAGAAAAATTAAAGAAAAAATAAAAATTCTAAATCAAAATTATGAGGGATTCTAAGGCTAATTAACCAAAACTAGTGCAGACTAATCAAAATCATAAAAATACTTTCAAAATTCAAGCTCAAAGAAAGAAGAAAACTAAGTTCTATTCCCCAGTGGAGTCACCATTTTTTTAGGCGGATAAATCGTTCTTGCGGACAAGAAGGATCTCCCTACTATCATAAGGATAACTAGAAACAAACAGGACAAATGTAAACTACTTTTTATATATTATATATGATTTATAATTCTCTATGATGAAGGAAAGACCTACCTGTGGTCCAATCCTAGTTGAATTCTTCTTTCTCGTCGCTCCAAGAATTCAGCTCTTAAAACCTGCAAGAAAAGACATGAAAAAGAATCGAAAGCACCTGCAACATATACTGATTCACAAATCATAAATATATCTTAATGATCAAGGAATTTAAGAAATAATTTATTCAAGTGAACACATAAACAGCTTATTGAGAAAACATGATCCAATTGTATTATCTTTGAATAAAAGAAGGAATCTTACAACCGTGTTCGCCTTGATGTCATACAGATCCTTCCGGGGTCAGAAACAAGCATTTTCCTTTGGTCTGACAAGCCCTTCCACTCTTTGAACTAATCTAACTACGAGTATGTAACCATTCTCGTAGCTGGCAATAAGAGTATATTTCTTCAGTAATTCCCTTCTCTATCGCAAATACTAAGTACAAAGAATGTACTAAGTGTATACAAAATGCATAGAGAAGTTTCACATATGCGAGCATGTACCCTTGAGACTGAACCAAAGCTTCAATTTATAGGAGAAGGAAAGTGGTTACAGCTCCAAAATGGAAGGCATAGAGTCCCCTTATCAACGGATTAAGTTCTAGAAATCAAGGAATATGATCCTTTTATGAAGGAATGAATGTTCATGATAATGGAGGAAGTAACGCTTCGTCTGGATAACGCATTCTAGAAGCTTCCAGCTAGGAGAATATTTGACCAACTGGGCTTATAGAATTTACTTTCACCTTCAATTTACCTTTTACAGGGGTCTGCACCTTTAATTAAGAAAACGTGCAGCTGGCTCCGCAGTTTTGGAAGAAAAAGGATGCGGTGCCGCAGGTAAAGCTAAGGAAAAGTACGGTACAAGTATTTTTATGATTTTTACAAGCTTTTGTCCAAATCCAAGACTTGGTTTAGGAACTTTAGGGTTGTAGACTTTTAAGGTAGCATTATATAGGTGTTGATGAACCCATATGGACAGTAAAATGTCATGGTGACAAAATAATGTGTAACAATACCTGAGCATGAATAGAAGCCATCAAATGCTGGTTTTTGCAATTTTGGTTTCTTGAGTGAATTATGTTTTTTATGTTTCATTTAATTGTTGTGAGAGCACATATACTACCAATCACATGAATGCTTCCTTAAATGTTTCTATTATTTCCCTAAGCATTGGGATTGATTCCATATTTAATTGAATCGATGCTTTTAAAGCTACAATGATTATTTTAATTGCTCTGTTCACTGGTTAGTCAATTGGTACTGTAAGTGATGATTTGTTTGGGTTGGTGAATTATTATTGTGCCCATATAATGTTCAATGTGTTCATTTCTTGCGCACTAAGAACCCCACATTTTTTGCATTTGCCTAATTCATTGATTTTTTGAAGTGATGTTGTATGGCTCCTTGAACATGTTGATAGTTGACTTGCAACACTCTTATTAATGCATTGGAATTGAGGAATGGTAGTTATAGCTATGGCATCATTGATTGCCTAAGCCATTGGTATTGAGCCTTTCTGTAGCCATGCATTGGCCTCCATGTATTTACTAATTGCATACACAAAACTCATTTAAATAAACCAAATTCATATATTTAGCTAATGACTCATCAATGTGTGATGAGTAGCTTGAGGAGTTGCTTTTTTTCATAGGAACTAGTAGATTTGTATTGATTTAGAAAAATTGCATCCAGATATATACTACAGAATTGGGTTGTCTTTGAAAGGGGTTATATCTAGATATTAGGCTACGAGATTCCATCTAACCTTTTTGGAAGAAATACACATAGAAAGAGGGGCCCAAGTCTACATGAGGAACAAAGGATGTATAAAGAGCTTGCAAAAGAGAGACCCAAATGAAGTCCAAAGCTACAAGGGATCAGATAAATGTTTTCATGTGTTAGTGGTACTATTTTTGGTTGTGAAAGTAGCAAGATAAATCCCAAGGATGCTGACAAGGAGATGATTTTCATAGCAACTGATTTATTTAGTGCCATGTTTGGCTCACCTACTAATAAAACTATTAAAAACAATTCTGCATAAGTGAAGTTCCATTACGGGAATTTTGAGGTCTAAAATGGGCCTCCTACGGAAAGTGTACAATTAAAATTCACTTTATGAGAACCAATCACATTTTAGGGGATGACATCATCTCTAATGGTTGAGATGGCATTGCTTCAATTAAAGGTACCTACTTGCCACATTCTCGATGGTGGATAAAAACTCATGGTTAACCATGGTAGTGTTGTAAGTACTTTTAAAGTCATAAAGTAAAGTACTCATAATAAATGTCATTTCACACTTTTTGAATAAAATATTATTATTGTCATTTCATATTTTTTGAAAGAAACAATGCATATCCCTATACAATCTTCACGTATTTACACACTTTTCAATAAATATTATATTTTTATATTTTTATATATTTATATATATATTTTTAAATTATATATTCATCTCATTTTATTTAAAATTACAATTTCAAATAAATTATAAGTTAATATCTAGCATATGAAATAAAAATAAATAAAAATGTAACCTTCTAATTTTAGGATAAATCAAATCTATAAATATTATTATTATAATATTAATAACAATACAAACATATTAAAATTAAAGAAAAAAGACATTATAGTTTTGTATGTTGAGAAAAGGTATATTAGGTTCAACATAGTTTGAGGTAAAATAAATATAAATTTCATTGTATATAAATCTTATATTATACTTATAAATATCAATTAAATTTATTTGAATACTTTTTTTTTTCTTTAATTTTAAATAAAACTCAATTCATTTTATTATGATTATTTAATATTATATATTAGTATATATAATATTATGAAAAATAACCTAATTATTATAGAATATATATTATATTCCTTTTAATATTATATATTATTTCTTCTTATGTTATAAATATAAACCAATTCAATATGTAATATAAAATTCATACATAAAATAATACATAAAACAATCTATTACATATATTATATTATATCATATTATTTTATACAATATATTAATTACATGTTATTATATAATTTAAATAATATAAATTTTAATTAATAGTATATTATATAATTAATAATTTATAAATTTATATTCATATTTTATTTTAAAATATTTAAGTACAAAGGAAAAATGCATTAGTTGTTCAATGATAATGACTTTTTCTTAAAAAAATGATTCTTACTTATAGTCACATCAATACAATTTTTCTATTAATTTTATTTGGTACAACTTTTGAATTGAATTTAACCATAGTTACATGGATTTTGGTGCAAAAAGTGAATTGCAAATTCATATATATTATTTTATTAGTTTAGCTATTATTTTATTATTTCCTTAGGAGGCCCATTTTAGACCTCAAAATTCCCATAATGCAAATTGATACTGAATTAATAGATAAGAAGCACCAGTATCCTATGGATCTTCACAAAACTATTCAAAATAGTGACATGACAGACTCTTTTGTTGACCTAACACCAAATCATAAACATGATATCCAAACTATTAACAATGGTGGTAGTCTTGAGCCAACTACACAGGCTGGAATTTCTTAGATGTATCCATAGATCCCTCGAAATTAGTGTAGAACTGAACCTAGTACATCAAAGGATGACTTCTTCTGTTCTTTTTTTTTAGCTTCTGGCAACTCAGAGGTGATGTTATATTGAATTTTTTTGCTAGTTTGGATAGGTTTGAAATTGTTTATTTTTCCAAGTTGTTAAGTAATAATGCATGCTCGAGACTGCAGGGCAGATGATGCATTATAAAAATGGGAGTTATGTAACAAAGGAAAAAGAAATCCCATCAAATGTTATACATGTACGTAAGCTCTGTGTTGTATGGTATGCAATTAGAAAATAAAGTTCCATTTGTTTCTGCAATTCTTTCTTTGTGAGTTTTCAGTTCATTCTTACTATTAAATTTTAATACAGGAAAGAAATTCTAGCATATCCTTTAGAATAATTATTGTTTACATAATCTATGTTGTTTACGTTTAATTCTTGATTTCAAATTTAGAATAGATTTATATTCTATTAAAATTATCCTTGTCGTTAACTTTTAATATAGAGAAGTCATTCGAGAATACCCTTTAGAATGATTATTGTTTACATAGTCCATGTTGCTTATGTTTAATGCATTCCTTGAAATTTAGAATGGTTTTATAATTTGTTAAAATTGGATGAATTTAGAACACCGTATGTTTATTTGAAGGACGGTTGTGTAATGAATTTGGAAGGAGAGGTAGAAAGAGGTACCAAAATCATATTCACTATATGTGGACTCAAGAGGGTTTCTCTAGGTTGTTGTTTCACAAAGTTTCACATGATCTTTCATGTCCCATATGCCTTTTCTACTCTAGAATGCAGATGGGATGTCGTAAGAGTTTAAAGCCTTGTATCTTAAGTCCTCTTGAAGAAAATTCTTTATGTATTACAGACAAAAATTGAGAGGGGTTTGTCAATTTTTGTTTACCATGTTTTCTATAGGATAATTTGAAATGATCTTCCATTCTCATTCATAACGCAAGTTTCCAAATGAAAGGAGACCATCCAAAAGCTCGAAGCACAACAGTTCCCTACCAATAAGGGGACAACGCTTTGCAAATAAGGGAACATTGGCTAGGTTATATTTTAAACCTAGTTTTCAGTTATGCATTTGATTTTTAAACCTCAATTCTATATTGGATTTCACTTACTATCTTTTCACCCCTTCAACACTTTCAAAGGAGATAAAATCCCCGGTATACAGAAAATTGAGGAAGGTTTCAAAGAAAGTCAGGCTTGGACATGGCCACTAGGACAACCATGGAAATGGGTTCTTTGTGGTTCTAAATTGGATTCTTCTCAAAAGGTATTGCATGTGTTCGCCTTTAAAGCATGTATTTTTAACTTCAAATCTACCTACTAATGAAAATATGTGTTATACATCCTCAAAAAGTCTCATTTTTAGTGCAGGATCAACTTAATAGTTTTCCAAGGCTCACCAGTCTAGCGGTATCAAAAACACGGAATACTGTTGTGACCCATGTGGTTGCATCTACTGATGTAGATGGTGCTTGTAGAAGAACGCTGAATTTTTTAATGTTAATCTTGGAAGGGAAGTGGGTTCTTAAGATAGCTTATAAGTTTATATAATAGTCCTACAAGATGTCATCAAATTTCCTCATATATACACTCATTTTCCTAATATTTATTGTATATACGTGTCCTAATAATTCCTTCACATTACATAACTTTCATATTTATCTAAAACTCATACTCTTTTACTGAAAGGTATGATTTCAGGGATTGCTGCATGTATGGAAGTGAGGCATATAGTAAATGAAGAGCCACTTGAAATAACTCATGATATCTATGGCATCTTTGAGGGACCAAGGTGTGGTTGAGCTTGAGTTGAGAAAAAGGTGTGGAAATATACCAAGGAAATACATTAGGAACACTAGATCTTTGAAGAGACACTAGAACTTCGAGCCTCTTCGACCAATTGATCCCTAACCTCTAATGAGACATTAGAAACCCTTATATTTCAAATGTTATTATGTATATATTTGAAGGGTACAAAAAACCATAACACACTATCGGCATGTCTTTGCACTTCTTGGTGCAAATGTTAGTTGAAAATCAATGCCTATATATCCAATTTCAATGACTACCATAGCTCTCACATAATTCTTTAAAGGGTGCTATCCCAGTGGAAGAGCACCTAATTTATAAGGAGGAGGTCGGTGGTTCGATTCCACTGTGTCCTAATATGAATTGAACAGTAATATTGTAGTTTATTTTTTATTAGATACTTTTATTATTGGTTTATTTCAATGGTGAGATATTTTCTAGATTCATTATTTGATATTGTCTCTAAAGAGACAAAATTGTTGTTGTCTTATCTTTGAATGCAATTTTTTATTTTCCCTAGAGAGACAATAATTAGGATCAAATACATTGTCTCTTTAAAGATAATATGTCTTTGATCCTAACTATTGTCTCCGGAGAGACAAAACTGAAATTTTCTCTGGAGAGACAAAAATGAAATTGTCTCTAGAGAGACAAAAACGTGTCTGTTATATATTGTTTTTATAGAGACAATATTTTAGGACAATTTAATTTAAGAAACCCACTTAAAGAAAATATTTAAGACAATACAAAATTTTTATTTTGTCTCAAGTTAAGAAAAATTTCCTAGAAATTGATTTAAATAATGTCTTAAAACTTGCATCTATGCTCACCACCTGGACTAGATGGGTTCAAGGGAAAATGTCTTATGCTAACCTTTGGGGACAAAGGGTTTTGTGACTCGATTATAGATTAAGGTGTTTTATGATGATTTCAAGTGGGTGTTGGTTGTAACACTGTGTGTGATGGTTGTATGTTGATTATAGACTTTATATTGCATGATTATTTTATAATTGTGAATTTAAAAATAACATGCGTTGAAGTGTTATACTTTTTTCTAACTGATTTCAGAGGAATTGTTTAATGTCCTTAGTGAAGAGGCTAAATTTAATTTACTATTGTTGGCCTTGGAAAAAAGGTTGAATTTAATTGCCACTGTTGGCCTTAACAAAGAGTATGATTTCAAAAATCAGATGATGCTCATAGAAGGGGCCAATTTCTAAATCTTGAAGGATTTATACTTTTGGTATTTGGAAGACATGTTGATATAAATATATACATTTATTTATATTTTTTGTTTGGGAATATCTGGCTAATAGTAAATTTGGGATGTGTACACAACCACAATTTAAAACTCTTGATACTAACATGGCAAACTAAATTTATTTTTTTATGTTATTTTAGTCCAACAATTGTGTGTGTGTGTGTGTGTGTGTGACAAAACGTAAGATAAGAAAGCTTGGTTGCAATAGGAAGAAAAGGGCATGGATAGGCGAGTCCATGATGAACAAGGGAGGGGAACATCTTGCAAAATAGTAAAAACCTTTTGCTAAATTGAAGAATTATAAGGCAAAACATAGAAGATTCCCCAAGAGGTAAAAAAAGCAGGCAAGACTAAGACCAATGTTGATATAGAAATTGTCATGCATAAAAGGGATGTTGCAACATGCATTAACCTCTTGAGATATAAAAAATCCATGTTGACAAGGCCAAAAAGAGGCCTCGTAAGGCTGAAAAAGAAAATAATCCATTTTCCTATTAACATTATGGAGGGGAGCCGCTTGGAAAGAGATTTTCCTAACTAACAAAAAAAGAAGTAGAAAAGATCACGTAAGCCTTATGAACATGAAATAGAAGCATGTAATGTTTGAGGAGAGGATGGAGCACCCCTTCAAGCTCCACAATATGTATAAATATATGTTGGAAGGTCCCTCTATAAACTATTTTGAGGGGTGTTGGAATTTTCACACTGCCATAAACCATGGAAAATACTTGCTCTAATTATATTTAGATAAATATATATATATATATATATATATATATGGGTGAAGGACATAAGGAATACCATAACTCATGGGGATTGATTTGCTATGGTTATTGAATGTTTCATGTGCCATGTGCATCATGTTTAGATTTATATTTTAATTTCTACTTGATTGTTGACTACATTCATGACCATGCTATTATGATTTGCAATTTTATGAATGTTTTCATCAATCTCTTTTTCCTTTTATTGATTCCCTCTTTCCTTTTGTTTTTTTCCTTTCATTTTCATACTTTGGTGGGGGCTTGGGGAAGTTGGTTGGGTGTGGAAATAAATCCATGCATAGCTACAGAATATTTGAGTAGAACCAACAAAAACATGCAACCTCGGTAAGGCTCTACATATAAATAGAGAGCCATGAAAAAAAATATGAGGAAGGCTATAGTGAGATAGATGGCCAAAAAAGGCCATCGTTTGAATACGTTAGAGCATTTCTCCTGAGTGTGACAAAAATAATAAGGGATTACAAGAGGGATGGAAATTAATTGATAAAATAACATTTAAAAAATAAATGTTGAAAGCACTAGTGATAACAAGGGGAGAAAGGTAAGAAGAAAAAAGGAAGGAATTGGGTTTAAAAAATTCCTTGGGCCACATTGGAAACTATTGTTTCACTTCTATGCATGCTTGCATAGGTGCAGGGAGTTACCTAAACTCTGATAAAATGGACATATATGAATATGCATTATAATTATGGACCCATTAACTACTAAATTAATATATGAAATTTCATTTTATGTGACAGGGGCTTGTCAGGGGTCATTCTTATGAAAGAATGATATATCATACTGATTAATTTAATGTAGGCTTGGATGGCATGTTCAAAATTCCCATTTATATGAGGAATCGATCAAGCAAGAGGACATTATTGTTGTTATTTACTTTATTGGAATGTGATTATGAATTTCATACACACATGTTTATTTTATGATAATGAAATGTTGATTATGAATGGTTATTGGGGAAAGTTATACCATTCGAGATTAGGGGTTTCTTGAGTCTAGGAGAAGTGATGAGTAGAGACAGTGTGGCCTGTAGACTTTCGTAATGTTTTGTACTAAGTATATAGGTATGTGTTGTATAATGTGTATATGTGTCTATGTTGTAAAATGTGTATATGTGTAAGTGTTGAATAATGTCTTGGGACATGCAAGTATGGGCCTACTTGGGTCTGTGTGTCGTGTATGTGTTGGGAATGGAGGGTATGGGATTGTTTGGGCTATGTGTTGTGTAATATTTTGGGATAAGAAAGTATCAGATAATATAATCTTGTGTGCTATATAATGTCTTTGGGATAGGTAGGTATGGAACTTCCTAGGCCCGGGATAAGTGGTCATATTCTTGTCGACAAAAAACTATTGGGATTCATAGTGATCAATTGGATTATTTGGAGTATATCTACCACTAGAGGCTTGTCGAGTTTGCAAACCAATCTAGAGCATAGGGGTAGAAGATTGAATATTATGTGGATCTCCTCCCCCACTAGATGTTTGACCAATATTGGCAATCAATCCCATGTGTCTCTGAGCAGAGTGGAATAGGAGAATACTGAATATTGCATGGACCATGTCTACCACTAGATGTTGATAAGTTTAGAAAACATATCAACACATGTGAGTTAAAGGCTACATGGAGGTGTGTGAGCGCTGCTAAGTGTTATAAGAGATTGGAAAATCACTTAGTACCTGTGGATAAAAGAAGCCAAAAGAAAAACAAAGATAAGTAATAATCATTATGTTTAAATTAATTAATTTCTAATTTATTACCATGTTTTAGTTTTAATTAAATTTTTTATTTATGATTATTATGGAATAATTGGTTTTGTTGTGATAGGAAAAAATAATATAATTTGCAAGGTTCACTTCATTGATAGATATGTCAATGAAGAATGACATTAGATTGCCTAGTTTAAGCGAATGAAGATGGCTTAAAATTAAATAGCAACAACTTGAAGATTGCAGAGTGCGTAACAACATACTAGAGCTGGGAAACTAAAGATCAAGGTCATTGTGGTAACACAATAACACAAGTCTAAAAATCAATTTCCATGAATCATGCTTGAATAATATGACTTGCATTGTGGTAGGTAAATTCCTCAATTATGAAACTCTTTTATGCAAGGAAACATTTCTAAGGGAAGGGGGTGCCTAAACTTTAGAAGTGAGTGACGACACAAAATATGAACCAGTTCACCAAAGTGACTAGAAATTAGAGAAGGGGATGTCAGGATAGAAATATGGTTTTTGGAAGAGGCATGAACATTATTGATTGGGATCGAGGGTTACATTGGGTAATTTCCAGAAATTAATGAGCCAAAACTATTGTTGAAAGAGCACTAAGTGTACAACATTGGGCATGAAGGAAGGTAACACTCTAAAAGGAAATATATCAAGTTGGAAAAGGGACATCGAGATGCATTAAATAAAAAAATAGAAGTGGCTAATATAATGAATTTATATATCCATTAAGTTTTTGGGATAGAAACTCTATATGTAAAATCAGATTGTGACCGAGTTGTACTTATAAATCTCACAATGATCCATGTTTTGTGTTTATATTTGGGAATCAAAACACCAAGTATAATGTTCCTCCAAGGAGGTGAGGTTTGTGATAGCTCCTTTGGGAAAATCCCCTCCTGTAAACATTTGTAACATTTCTGTAATTAAAATATAAATCTGTTGAGATATGAGACACATATTTCAAATCGTGGGGAGGGAGATTGGTTGGGAAATTGAGGAAGATTGGTTATTAATACTATTTATGGGAAGTTGATTGGGATTACAGAAATGAATTGACTACACATTGTGGAGGGATGAAAAAAGGACAAGATCCATACCCTGTTTAGGTTGGACACAAGCAAAAAGAACAAGAAATTAATTAAAAGAGTGGGATACACTAGTCAAGGTAACATGCCCACAAGCACCAACAACCACAAATAGAATGATGGAGGTGGATAATGGGGTAATGTTGGAGGATTCATTTAAGAATCAAGGGTCGGACTTATGCATGCTTTGAGGAGGAATAAATCAAGAGGATAGAGGAGGAGAGAGTCTATTTCAAGGAGGTATTCAAGAAAAATGGAGGCAACATCACTCAACACAATAGAAGAGAGGATTGAGGAAAGGAAAGTCCTAGAATAATAGGAGGAGGAGGTCCGAGGAAGAGGATTGATATCCATTAAGGAGATAAAGAGAAGTGTTTCATGAGGAACACATATGAGAGGAAGAATACAGAAGAAAAATACTAAGGACATTATGGTATCACTCTAGAGAAGGAAGAAATGATAAGAAGGTTGATCTCAAAAATTTCTTAAGGGAATTAATTTTTGGGTGGATACATGCAGATATCTCGACTAATAGTGGTGTTGAATGTGTGAGAAGTCACTTGAGCACCCTTTCTTAAGCTATGAAATTTGGATCAAGGGTGATTAATAACAAGAAAGATTATAGTAGAGGCCAATATAAGGTTGGGTGGACAATCAAAGTTCCAATTTTTGTTTCTATGCCTCTTACCATATTATTAGCATCTATGTATGCGCATGAACTTATAGAAATGACTAATGTGTTGATTAAATTCTCATCTTGATATGGGAAGATATTTAATCCTGTGTGTGATTAGTAAGGAATGATTAATGTTTGTGCTAATAATGGGGAGTGTTGTTTCTAATGTGGTTTAGGAAGGAAGAATAATTCCTATATAAGTAATGAGGAAGGCTATTCCTTATTCAATATGTACTGTTGAGTTCATGTGTAATTTATAAGGAATTTGTAATCTATTTCTAAGTCTGGAATTCATCCTACTTGACTCAATATAAGAGAGGGGTAAATATCTGTTGTTTATGATTTTTTTGCATTGAAATGGTTTTAGCCTCAGGCATTGTGTATGCATTTAAGCTTAAGAGAGATATGTGGGTATGAAACAAAGCCAAAGGAACTCCAAAATATATGTGTGTGTGTGTGTAATATCCTAGTAGATAAGTGTCGAAGGATTGTGAAAACCATATGTATGCATATATGTGTGTACCTTCTATAAGTTTAGGATGGAATAGTGTTATGTATAAATATATAAGTATGTAGGCTGAGATGGGTACCCATTAAGCTCAATAGGGAGGCACATAGATTAAAATGGCTAAGTGTTGGAGGGTGACCACCAAGTTGATAAACATGTATATCATGTCGAGTTGTCAGGTAATTTTACTTGTCAACACGGAAATGTGGGATCGATAGGCGATGATATAATTTCCCATATCGAGACTTTAAGGGATTGTTTTTGCACACTATTAATATTTGTCGAGAATGGAGGATAAGATAGAAGGAAGGCCCATCACAAAACATTAAAATCACCATCTTGGGCCTTGATATCAGTAAAATCTTAACATGTCATAACATTTTATCATGGGTAAAATCAATTTTGCACAAGGTTTGAATGCTTGGTAGGACCGGGGCACATGGTATGATGACATTGGATAGTTGTCACATGGTGTCTATGAGTACTATCACATGGCATGAAATAATCCTAGTCTTCCCTGGTAGCACAGTTCATAATCACTAATGCCATGCAAATACTTGAAAACCTCCTTCATTATTTTCCATTGCTCCCTTCCTGGCTTTGAAATAAACTTACTCAATAATCCCACTACATGTGTAACATTTTTCTAGTACATACCATTGCATGCATTATGCTACCCACTACACTTTCATATGGAACACTGGTAATCTCCTCTTATTCTTCTTGTGTCTTGGGACATTGTTCAACAGATAACTTTACACTTATAGGAAAAAGAACCTTTATTGGTTTACTATCCTGTATATTGAACCTCTGCAATATTGTCCCAACATACTTCCTCTATTTTAACCATACCTTCCTCTTTTCCCGATCACGTTTAATTTCAATGCCCAAAATATAGTTTGCAACACCAAGATTCTTCATGTCAAATTTGGAGAACAATTGGGTCTTCAAATCATGGATAATTTCTTTTCCATTTCTAACCAGCAAGATATCATCCACATACAAGACGAAATAAATAACACAGTCAGCAATTAATTTAAAAAAACAATGATCCTCTTTTGTTTTGGTGAAGCCAAGTCCTTATATAAATGTATCAAATTTCTGATACCACATCCTTGGTGACTTTTAAACCCATAGAGAGAATTCTTTTAACTTGCATACCAGTTCCTTCTTACCCTTTGTTGCAAAGCCTTCAGGTTTCTTCATGTAGATATCCTATTCTAGATCCCCATGAAGAAAATTTGTCTTCACATCCATCTATTCTACCTCAAAATCAAATGCAATGTCAATAGATAAAATTAATCTAATAGAAGTTACCTTGGAAACAGGAGAAATAATATCACCAAAATAAATTCTCGACACCTCAAATAATTTTTTTCTACCAATCGAGTTTTCTATTCCTCCACCTTGTCTTATGCATTTATCTTCTTAATAATCACCCATTTTCTTCCAATGGGTTTCCTTCTAACCCACAAATACAGCAGATCCCATGCCTCATTTTTGTGCACATATGCCATTTCATCAACCATGCCCTCCTTCCATAGTTTTCCATCCTCTGAATCCACTGCCTCCCTGACAGTTCTAGGATCATCATCAGTTATAGATAAAGAAAAATTTGACGAGAAAGCATATGGAATATGCATTCCGACTGCCTTCTTTCTCGAAATGATCTTTTCATAGCTGGAGTTTGTGGTTCTTCGTCTTATGAATCTTGTTCTTCTATAGAGTCTAATTCTTGCTCCTTTAGCTCAAAATCTATCTTGTCAGGTTCCTTTGGTGGGAATTCATGTTTAACAACATATTCACCTCTCTAAGCACCATATATCGACCGTACACAACCTTCCTTGTTTCTGGGTTCCAAAGCTTATAACCTCTTAAACCATCGTTATACCCAATAAATATGCACCTTTTAGATTTACTATCCCACTTGGTTCTTTTCTACTTTGGAAAATGTATGTTATGAAACCAACTCCAAAAATATAAGAAAAGAGAGATCAATGCACTTTGAGGGAGAAAAATCCTTTGCATTACATAAATGAACAATTCTTGGATGATACAAATGACAAAACCTCCTTTCTATATATAGGAATCTATGGGGTCACAGTATAATCCTAGAAGAACTAAAAATATTAATGCAAGGTCACAACAATAACAATAGTGGCTTTTATGCAACACAATAATAGCAATATGGGGGCTACATGGGTACAAAAATAAATATAATGGGGCTACACTAACAACAATAAGGGGATACACTACTAATATAGGGACCTAACACGCCCTTCTCCTTCAAAAGGTGTTGCCCTCAATGCTTGATTATTTTTGGATGCTTTTGTACAAAATTCTCATCCTCCCATGTGGAATCTTCAACAGGTAAGTTCTTCCACATTCTGAGATACTTTGAAATTGATCTAGTTCATAGTTTTCAAGTTCTTGTTTCTGTGACTACTTCAAAACTTCTTTTGCTACGATGTTGATCTTCCCGTTTTTTCATTCGATTCTGCACCAAATTTAGGTTATCTTTTGAGAGTTGGAGAAATTGTTGTTGATACTCAATGTGATATTCCACTAATTAATCATTCATATTAGCTTTCATTTGATCCTTCAAACTTGCCAACTTAGCCTCCATTTTTTCTTTTAAACCATCTATGTCATCTTTGATTTCTCTTTGTAAGATCGAAATTTGTTGCACTTGGTACTGTAATTTAGATATATCATACTGCAATTCTTCGTCTTCATGAGTAATAGTATATTATTATGAGGGCTTAATGAATTTTAAATAATTTTTAGGGGGGATTTTAGAACCCGATATTGATATCTATGCTTCAATATGCCCTTGGAATCACTTCAAACTGATTTTCCAAACAAGACTTATGCAATTTGAAAACAAAATACACACATTTTTATTTCTTTTGAGGAGCTCGATATTCAAATTGATTTATCTCAGTAATTTCAGATCTTCAAGATCTGAATTTCTATCATGTATTTTCTCTCTGAGTCTTATCTCCAATGCAACTAGTTTGACTTTATATGGATTCTTCAAGGCAAAGCTATGCCCAATCTCCCACAATGACCTAATTATGGACTGATTCAATAGAGTGAAGTTGTAATCCATTCCATGTGTCACTTCTTTCTCCTTTAGCACTGAAATTGATACACAGGAAACTATAGTCCGTGCAATTTTGACAACTTTTTACAGAAGTCAAATCCGATGCTTAGAGAGGGAGTTATGATGATTTTCCCAAGGTCACCTCCTTAATATGAAATTATGGAACCTAAAAAACTCCAACTTCCACAGATCATATGTCCGAAAATATTGTGAACCAAGAGATAAAATTTTTGCATGAAGTTCCTCACTATTTCTTCGTAAATGGGTTTTTTTGTAGCTTCTGAACCTTCACAGAAAAAACTTTATAGCTAAAATTACACGATGACCTGTTTGAAGCAACGAAACCCTAGAATCCAAAGCTCTGATACCAAATGTTATGAAAACAACACCAAAAATAGAAGAAAAGAGAGATAAACACCTTAGAAATCATCCACTTCGAGGGGGAAACCTCCTTTACATTGCATAAATGAACAATTCTTGGATGATACAAATGAAAAAACCTCCTTTCTATATATAAGAGTCCATGAGGTTACAATATAATCCTATCCGACCTAAAATTAATAATGTAAGGGCACAACAATAACAATAGTGGATTTTATGGGGCACAATAATAAAAATATGGGGGCCACAGTGGTACAATAATATAACAATAATGGGGCTACACTAAAAACAAAAAGGGGATACACTAGTATTATAGGGACCTAACAATGTACATATGCATCACATCAAAATACCCTTAGATGTGAAAGAGAGGGTTTCTTACCAGTCCATACATCATGTGGAGTCTTATCCTCCAACACTGAAGAAGGTGATCTGTAAACAAAGTAGCATGCAATCTCCACTACCTCTGCCTAGAATTCTTGCCCTAACCCCGTACCACTGAGCACACTTCTTGATTTTTCCATCAACGTCTTGTTCATTCTTTCTTGAGCTCCATTTTCCTTAGGTGTGTATGAAGTAGTATTTTGTCGTGATGTACCAAAATTCTTACGGAACCCTTCAAAATTGATTCTTACAGAACTCTCCACCATTATATATCCTCAACACTTTTATCTTCTTCTATGTCTGGTTTTCTACAAGAGCCTTAAAAATTTTAAATCTGTCAAAGAGTACATATTTCTTCCTTAGGAAATATATCCATGTATTCCTTGAGAAATAATCTATAAATGACACACAGTACGCATAATTACCAAGTCATGGAACCAGCACAGGCCCAAACACATCATTGTGCACAAGGTCTAATATCTTGTTCACCCTCTTAGCACCAAAAGGGACACTCACCTGATTCTTCACCTGATTCTTCTTCCCATATACACAATGTTCATAGAAATCAAAATCCAGAAAGAAATTAGACATAAATTTTACCATACCATTTCCATGAAGTATTCTAAAGCCCTTCTTTCCAATATGTCCAAGTATTTGATGCCATAGAATGGTCTTTTATCGAGAGACCACTAGGCTTTCTGCTCCACTTCCAGGAACCATAAAAATGTTGCACCCATCAATAAAAATGCTACAAAAAAATTTTGTATAGAGTTCCAATCCTAACTCCCTGCATCAATACTATTTATCCTCGATCCATCTTGCACACATATATTTCAAACATTGTTTGTACACCTACATAATCCATATTTCTTACAAAAATTAGATTTCTGGCCAATGCACGAATATGTAGAACAATGGGAAGTGTTCTCATCCTTCCACCTTGCAAGCTCAACTTGAATTTTTTGTGTCTCATGATTCTAGCCTTCCTATCATCCCCTAAGAAAAAATCACCACCATCATACTTATCATACTCATAGAACCACTCCATATGAGGAGTGAAGTGAAAGGATACACTCAAATAAATCAACAATGCCTCATGATCTACATGTGTATTTAAAGAAGAATCCAAGTACACATCCCCACCTTCATATGAGGTGGTTTTCACCTCTACATAAGGAGCATCATCAAATTCCTTTCCTTTCTCGAGAGCTTTAGATCTATGGTCCTTTTTGAAGTTCCCTTCCTTTCCACATTTCAATTACACTTTTACATGATTTCCTGGAGATATAGATCTCCCACTTGAGAACTTATTTTTGTTTCTATTCTGGGACCGTCCATGTATAGAAAAGGCATCTCCATTCTGGCCCTCCATATTTTTCCATCTCATTTTCTCTAATAGCAAGGCTGAGACAATTTCATAAAAGTTTAATGTAGTTGTATTGCTACCTATTTCAACAACCAGACTATCCCATGAATCTGGTAGAGAACGGGGAAAAGTGATGCAATTATATTCATCTGATATTTTAATATAAACAAATAACAACTGACTTACCACAATATTGAAGGTGTTTAGATGCTCTGTCACTGAGTCTCCATCCTTCATCCCCAGGTTATAAAATTTCTTTTGTATGAACAGTTTGTTCACCAGAGACTTAGATTGGTACAAAGTCCCTAACTTTTCCCAGCAAGCCTTCACCATAGCTACCCTAGATACATTAAACAACACTGAATCTGAGATATAAAATCCTATTGTGATCTTTTCTTTCCTATCTAACCTCACCCAATATTCATCTAAATTTTCCATTGGTTTAGTACCAGGATCTACTGTGATCCAATAATCTTTATACACCAGTAGATCCTCCATCTTGAGCTTCCACAAGTCAAAACTCTAACCATTTTATTTCTCGATCTATATCTTTCCACTGTTCTCCATCTTCTTTCACCATAAGAATCGATCCCACAGATCTCCCACTGAACATGGTCTGCTAGAGGCCCAAGAAAAAACCCCTCTGTAGCAAAAGGCGCCCACTTGAAGTGAAAACAACTATGATTCCAAATGTAGGTTTTAACCTTGTACATAAATTATACGCAAACAAACTATTAAAACAGGGAATAAACAATAGCGAGTGCATAAAACATAAATCATATATACACAAATATTTTCCCCTGGATCCCAAATCCGGGACTACTAGATTGATTTTTCATTATATCCTTTCAATGTTACAATACATATATATACATGCTAAAGCATTCATAAACCCCAATCCATTAACCATGGATTAGATCATGACCGTAGTTCCTTTGACTAGATCTACAAAATACCATGTACAGAAAACCATCATTCCCAAAACCATGTGCTAAAACCATGCATAAAATTATAGGTAGGTTTTCCCACCTAATATAGGGTCCAAAAATATTTTATGGGGCGCTACCCCGAACCTTGTGCAAGGAGGGCTACCACATGCCTGCAAACGCCCTGACAGGGGGAACTGTGCCCCCTCTATGACCCCCCTGTTGTGCTCGATGCAAGCGAAAGGGGGCTGACCTCCCCACACTTACCCCCTGCTTCCCACATGGAGCTAAACGTGTAAATAATATAACACAAACCCAACACCATGGTCGATCATGGTTCAACATCACATTGTGAAAAATATTGTATTAATATGAAAATCAACCATTGTCAACTATCATCAACCATGTTTATTTTATGGTTTATGATATTTATATTATGTTTCATATTAATCCCTTGGGTTTAATATTATTCCATTGGATTTTTGGTATAAATCCATTAGGTTTATTATTCACTTGGGTTTATAATATCAATCATGGCCAGTTGTGGTCAATCATAGTAAAGCATGGTCATTCTTGTCTAAGCATGGCTATCCATGGTCAATCATGGTCAACCATGGTCTAATATCGCATTGTAACAAAGATTGTCCCAATATGAAAATCAACCATGATCAACAATGACCCAACGTGGCATTGTGTCAAATATTTTGTCAAAATGGAAATCAATCATGGCCAACCATAGTCAAATGTCACATTGTGACAAGGATTGTATCAATATGGAAATCAACCATGGTCAGACATGTCTTTTTCAGTGTTTATAATATTTATCTTAGGTTTTATATACCACATGGTAATAATATTAATCTCTTGGGTTTGGTATTATTCCCTTGGGTCTGATATTATTCTGCTAGGCCTATAGGCCATGCCATACAGTCGTAAAACAGGAGCCACATAACCAGAAATAAAATCCCCTCAAGGAGTTTGATTTGGAGGAAAGATAGGGGAGTGCATAAACATCTTCCCACTCATGCATATGGAAGTCGATGTGCTCAATTCTCTCTTCCAGGGAGTAGAGGTGGTCATTGGCGTGCTGATGATTGTGTCAGAGGCTTTCCATATTTTCTAGGATTTAATTTTGGACATGTTGCACGTCAATGATATAAGCCACCATCTCGTTTCATTCTGAGTAGCGTTGGTACCCCATAATATCGATGCTCAATCGTATGTGATGCAAATGGTCTGCAATCATGTCCAGGAAGACTGGAGTGACAACTTAGCCTGGAGAGCAAGCCAACGAGATGGATGCATAAGCTTATGAGTCCTGGCTGATGAAATCATTAGAGGATGACTAGTCACCAACATCAATGGGCTTGTGGCCAATAGGAAGAGGAGCAACACCCTCGTGCCGCAGATGACCTCTCTGTACAGGAAATCGAGACCACATAACTTTGTACAAGGCTTGCGAGGTGAGCATCGAAACAATAGAGACCAAATTAAACTGAAACGAAGGAAATTGAACTCAATACCATTTGTCGACAGACGAAGGCTAGATGTGGGGGACCCTAGTTTGCTTATAAACTTTACACCTCCTAGAGCCACGACACACGAGTCCTGCTCCACCCACCAAAAGAAATGGTGTCCCTCTGCCAAGATGGGTGACTCGAAACCCAAATGAACTGAACTAACATACCGGAGCTTGAAAAATTATCTTGGGGATGAACCGCACCCAACACTGTGATTGGGAAGAGCCATAGGTGTAGGGAATGACCACACGTCCCAAATCCCGAAACTACCTCTGTCAACAAAATTATGAACACAATTTCTAGAGTCAAGACACTCTAGTGGAGCAGCTGAAACGTTATCATCCACGATGTGCCAGGATCCCATGAACCGCACTAGGTCGAGAGCTCACCATTGTCGAGGTATAAAAGGTGCCTATTTAACACCTATTTATCTCACATTAATTATCAATCCGAGAGTGAATTTTTATTTCAAGAGTGTACTCAGTCTAAGGTAGTAATTTATCCAAGAGTAATTCCTTGCAATATGTAGTACAGTGTTCGAAATACAAGAGTAAATGGATGCTTGAGAAAGAAATTTAACTACAACAACATAAACTCAAATGTTCTGAAATCTTAATTAAACTAATCTGCAAAACATCGATCAGGGATATAGTAGAAATAACTCCTTCCCTTAGAAATCCATGCAAGATAACCAATCTGGGGACTTGGAAGCAATAACTAGTGTCCTCTACAGTTGGTGATCTTTAAAGCAATCGAAAGGAAAGAAAACTCAATCTTCGTGCTTATGAAAATAACTAAAAGGAACAAAATCTGGAAACTAATGAATTGAAACTAAACAACACATTGAAATCGAACAACAATGTAAATGAATAACAAACTAAAACTAGAAGAATCGAACAACAAATATTAACTAATGGAATTGAACAACAAAACTCTATTAAACGAAAAATCCTATTGAACAACAAACTGAATAGAAAATATTTGTATCTGCACTCTGAATTGAACAACAGTTAAATGAAATAGCAAATGGAATGGAACATCAAATTCCGAATAGCGAAGCATAACAAGATAAGTAATTCGAGGACTAAGACTCTTGTTAAATTGGGAAGGAACGAAAACGCAATCCATTATAATAAAACAGTAAACTATTAAGCACGGAATTATGAATTAAGTAAGATAGAACCAATATCACTTCCGCGAATCCAAGGATGTTCTAAGTAAGGAAATATGCTGTCTCAATTAACCCACGTGTAAGAAATAAGATTCAGATCATACGATAATGAAATAACTCATAAACAGAGCGCATAATACTTACAGACAGTAAATTGAAAAACAACTAATGAAATAAACTCACAGTAACATGCATGTAGCAAATCGATCACACGCTGTAGAAATTAGAAATATAACACAGAGGAGCAGTTCACGCTGCCAGGGGTCGGGCCCTTAACCACTAGCAGGGACTGCTCAAGCTACTTCAGATGATGCGAATGGAACAACAACTTCAATTAATCATTAAACTGGAGCAACATTACAATGGAATCGTGCTTTCAATAACACAGCTTTGAATTAAGTTTACAATTCACAAAGGCAACAACTATGATTCCTCCATTCATCTGCAATACACAATACATGTTCTCCTTTTATAATCAGAAGGAGGAGAAATTAAATAGCAAATATGATCTCCCATAACAATATTGGATTGTTCCCAACAACTTAATCAATCAGAAAATATCTTTCCAACAATCGTTCAACAAGAGCAAGGCGAATTTGGCTTTGCAGCTGACATTTGGAAGACGGCCGCAACAACAAATTTAAGAAAATCGTACTCAAAGAACCCTGCATTTCTCCCAATACAGGAAAAATTTTGGCAAACCGTTCTTTCATAAAGTTAACTGGGCTTGTTCTGGACAAAACCCATGTTCCAGATTTTCCAGACTCTTCTTCATTTGCCCAGAATCTCAACCGCAAAACTGTCACTTGTTATTCCAGTGAATTTCTGAGTTGGAATATTTGAGGATGATTTGGAGACCAAATCTACAATCTGGCAAATATATTGGAGGCCAAAATGGTGAGTGATAATTGATAAAATTATGCATAATAATCATCAACTTATTAAAAATAAAGGAGAAGAAATAATATTCATCCATAAGAGCATAAATCATTATAAAATGGATTTATATGATAAATTATAATAAATGATATGATAAAAAAGAGTAAAAATGGATGAAATAAATGTTAAAAAGTGGTCGTATTCACGGCCCAACATACCCCCAAACTGAATATATTGCATGCCCTCATGCAACCTAGAACTGAATATATTACATGTCCTCATGCAACCCAAAGACAAAATCCATGTGTTAACTAAGCAAAGAAAATTGTTCATCCCAACTCATGAAATGGATGGAATAAATGAATTTTTCCTCAAATAATGAATATTTAATTTTAGCAATCTTGATGAAGGCATAACAACTATATGTATATGAAGTTGCAGAAAAATGTAACATAAGTAACAGCAAACTTCATTAACCATTTTCTCAAAAACCAGATCATTTTGATGCACGGATCATGAGATATATAAAAAAATGGTTGTAGTTGATAGTGCATAATTTTCGAAATTTTATGAACTAATTTAGCATGAAATTATCTGGGTTTGTGTATTTTAATGATACCTCTTTGTTATCCAGAAATCACAAGAATTCAATTCATAGTTTTAAAGATATATGCAAATCAATTTTTTCACTACACAAAAATGAAATTGTATGCCTTAAATGAGAAAGAAAGTGGAAAACATCCATCATGTGTAGCAATCCCCCCCCCCAAACTGAAGAATTAGCATGTCCCCATGCGATGCTAGAAAACAAAGATAGGTGGATGCTACAATATGTTGAAATCTATGCTTGGTGTAAAACAACATGGAATAAGGGAGGTGTTAAGAATGAATAAGAATATCAATGGATGATAAAGAATATCACTGACATGGTCAAAAAAAAAAATGAAGGAAATCAACACTCCCTCAAACTGAAAGATGAGATGTGTCTAAAAAAAAAATGGGAAGTGGTAAAGATTTGGAATGAATGATGATAAACAATGCTCAATGGATTTTCATGAAATTCTCCTAAATTCATAATAAATCAGAAAATTATGCTATTTTACCTCAATTGTTACCTCCGAAAAAATGTGGAATGACATGTAGGGACTGGCCTTTGTTGAAGCTAATGTAGGCTGAGCGGATACTGAAAGTGATGCAAAAGGTGGAAGCCATGCAAGCACATCATGTCTGAAGAATTTTATGCGTTCACGAACCTTTGGTTTTAATTGCAATAATGTGGTCATGCTGCGAATAGAATTTTCCCACATACTTGTTGTTCTTCCTGTAAGAAAATCACAATTCTGTGTCCAATTTTATTGAATCCACAGTTTCAGTTTGGAATGGAAATAGATAAGATGCATGCAAAAAAGTACAAGCAGAAAAAATTCTGTAAAAATGCAGTATCAATATTGTGGCAACTCGGCAAAATAAAAGAGCAACATATTGCACAACAATTGTATAGCATGGAAAAGCATACATACTTATGATACAATCAACAAATTATCACATTACTGAAATCCATGCATGTGATAAATCGTAAACAGATATAGAAGCGTTTTGTAATGATTCAAGGATAAGGAGAAGGGACAGCTTAAGATAAACATAAGTACAAATGCATTTATTACCCACTTAAACTAATGTGATCGATTTATGATGATTTTCATGTATAATAGGTTCGAAATCAAAGGTTAAGGATTCATACTTTCATCTGATATTTAAATAGAGATATAGGAAAAAGGGTTTAATATTACCATTGATGTGTATAAATGTGACTCCAATACCATCAGCAGAGCTCTGTTGCCCACAGGTGTCCATAACCTTGACAGAGTTGCTCTCTCACCCTTGGAACCATTGTCCTTTATTTATGCTGAGTAAGTGCTTGCTAATTGTCATAACGGAGGCCATTGTGCTGGCTTGGTGACCAGATAAATCACAATGCCATTCACTGGGAAGAAGTGAAAAGTGGGTAGGCCGGCTCGTGATGAGACCTCATGTTCCAAGGACTTCTTAATTTTTTCAATTGTCCATTGGACCATATCCCTGGTTTGGTGGCCATGATGGGAATGCCACTTCATTTTCTTCCTTATGAACATGGTAGACCGACTCTTGATGAGACCCCCTATCCTCCATCTACCAAATTATAAAATTATTAATGAAATATGTAAATATTTTTCTTTTCATATAGCACTTTCCTATTTATTCATAAAGGATGGCTCAACACTCCTTAAGAGTAGGGATGGTGGAAGAAGTCTAAACAGCTCAATAGAAAAGAATATGCCCCTGTTCCTACTCCATAAGTAAAAATCAAAGAAATTTATAAAATATGATAAATAACCAATATGATAAATATAATCGATCATATAAATTTAGTGGTAGTAAGACAACAAGATCATGTTATTGATTATGTCCTTTTTTCCTTTTTCTTATCATTACTAAACAACTTTCTTAAAAATGACAATTTCTTTTGATTTGCTTATTACAGTAAGCTTTAATTTGTATGATTGTGTATCCTTTCATAAATTGTATGTTTGTCTTTCAAAAAGTTATGAAAAATTCAAAAAAATCCTCAAAAAGTTGTTCACAAACAAGAAAAATACACTCACAAAGTGTTGTTCGTTTGGAAAGGAATAATAAAAACAATCTGCGAAAATCTTGTTCCTTCGGAAAGGAACAGCAAGAACAGTCGGTGCTGTTCCTTTTGAAAGGAACAACAAAAACAAGCGGTGCTGTTCCTTTTGAAGGGAATGGCGAAATCATGCAAAAAATGTTGTTTTTTTTTAAAAGAAGAACAAAACTAATTAGCGAAAATGTTGTTCCTTTTGGAATGAACAACAAAAATAAACACATAAACGCACTGCTTCTTAAGAGGAATGGCTGTTGTTTCTTAAGAGGAACAACAAATGTCCCTTAAGAGGAACAACAAACAAATATAAACACGTAAAAAAGAGAAAAGAGAAAAAAAAAACAAAGCTAATATGCAATCCATTGCCAAGCAAGTCTAATCAAATAGAAAGGAAATTTTATGTGCAGGTTTCAAGAAAAAGTAATTTTTACAGAATTGGTGCTACTGAAGAATTGCATTCTGTAATTGAAATTGTATGGTGGGGTCCTTATTGTTCAATTGCCACTGGAGCAGAAATTATAATTTGAAGAGATTAAAACCTGAAACACAAAAACATAAAAGAAATCAGAAAAGAAACAACATTTTATTAAATTACAACAGCTATGATGTTATTTCCTAAGGGAATATCAATCTATTAATGGAAAAAAAATGATCTTTTGAAAAATGTTTGGCAGCAGTGACACGAATCTTCAAATGGAAACCAATTCTTCATTTCTTCTTGTTATGAATCTATTAGGTAATGAACTGGATGAAATGCCCTTGTTTGATTAAAATTTCTCTCAAGAATCGCTCGTCCTGAAATTGACCTTTTTTATTCTGCCAGGACCTGCAAAAAATGAGTGTCTACCTGCAATAAAACATTAAATCATGGAGAAAGAGAAGTGCGCAGGTTCTCCTAATCCAATAATTATGCAAAAAAACTAACATGTAGTTACTCTATAGAAAAATTCCACGGAAAAATAAAACAAATTATATTTTCTACCTGCGGGAGAGCAGTGGTCTATGATACTAACCAGCAGTGTTTTAATCATACCTTCTTTGTTTTTTGTCCGATTTGAGTGATTCCAAAGCTAAATGAGAGATAATTCAATTTTTTATCTCCAATAGAAACAGGGTTTAAAAATTCCATGTAATGGTATGTTAAACTTGCTTAGAACAACCTGCATAATAGAGTCATTTTCGATTTTCCAGCTCAGACCAATAGTTGGTATTTCAAGAATAAATTTTTCGTTTGATGGCGGATTGAACCAATTAAAATTGGAGATTAAATTATATTTATTTATTGATCTCCAGTAGAAACAGGTTTTGAATACAAGAAGAATTGATGGGTCAAATACGTTAAGGAACAGCCGAGAAAACAGAGTTTCAATAGTGCTGATTTATGATAGACAGTCAGTATTTTGGTCATAAATTTCTCATACGATATCAAAATTAAGCGATTAAAATTGCGTTGTAAACTAGATTCATATAGAAATTTACCATAGAAACATGTTTTAAAAATATAGTCATTTAGGCCTCCAAAAACTGACTATCCCAACTCTGTTCCTGAGCTGCCTACTAGACACCCTGTCAATGTTTTGGTTCTAAATTTTTCGTTTAAAATCCAAATTGGGTGATTCCAATTGGGTTGGAAAATATAAATTAAGGGATACTTATGATAGAAACATTTTTTAAAAATATTCAATTTTGTTCCCCCAAAAACATGACTGTCCCAACTTTATTTTCAGGAATTTCATCAAGCCCACAAGCCAAAAAAATGATATTCAAACAATTTTTCCATATTGATAATAAAAATGATATAAGTGTTTGTATAATGGTTGTTTTCAATATAATTCATCGACATACATAGATAAATTAGAATATTTATCATCAATTTTGATTTCACAGCGTGTTGCAACAAAGAAACAACTATTTTTACAAAAAGAAAAAAAATGTTTTTGTTTTATTTCCTTATTTATTTTATTTTATCCACTATCCTACTCTTATTTGGAGAATGAATAAGATTACGTATAAGAGTATTTCTAGTGGAGCAATTTCCGAAATAAGAACTTTAGTACATACATACCCAAATTTGAAAAATGCATGTTAATAAAAATTAGGGTATGAGAAGCCAACTTCCCTTGAAAAGATGGTACCAAAAATTGTTGAAATATGGAGTGATGTTGCAAAAAAATGATGGAGTGAAACCAATCTTCGATATATCCTTTAATTCCTTGATTTCCCATAGCCATCGTATCATGAAGTTCTTGAGCTTTTAAAATGGTTTGTTGGTGCAAAATAGAAGAAACCTCATTTTCTTTCATAACTTCTACAATTTTTGGATTTGATACATTCTGGATCTCAGTGTAAGTTTTATCCAATAGTGCATGTGAGATATAATGGGTTGGAAGGGTGGGTGAATTTTTCAGTTCAACACTATAAGCATGTTGTACTGGTTTATTATGGTGAGGGTGTGGAATGAGCTGAGCAGGAGATTGTGTAGGGAATGGAGCCTCTTGATGATGTAGTTGATTGGGTTGAGTGGATAATTTTGATGGGAAAGCAAGGTGTTGTGGAAGAGTTGGAATATGTGTTTGTGCTACAAGATGAGGAAGATTAGTCATGCAATCATAAGGTGAACCATGCCAATCTTGTAGACAAGATTGGTGGTGGTTATATTGAGATTGGCATGGCTGCCCTAACATATGAGTATTCCATAACGAATTATGCAAGTAAGAGAATGGAGAGGAAGTGTTTTGAACCATACTTGTAGGCCATGATTTCCATGGTTTTGACCTTTTTGTAGCTTCCCCATCTCTTTGATATGCTACTTCCATACTAGATAAGGAAGAATGAGTATCTGTGGGATGCTCTTTTCGATTATGAGGGCAAAACACTTCATCTAATTTCTGATTTATCTGAACCTGCAAAGCATTCAATTGTGAATTTAGAGAGCTAATAAAATCATATTTAAAATTTTCAAATTAAACCTTGATTTCAGCTCTTATATCTTTTGTTCTTGTAGAAAATTTGGAAAAGAAAGAAGAAGCTTCTCTAGAATTCTTACAAGCCTTGGAAATTCCTCTTGAATACCTTATGCACAACTCACAAACATCATCATATGATAACTGAAAAACATCACCTTTTCCTATTAGATTTAAGAGTTCTAAAAATTCATCTTTGATTCCTTTAAGAAGGAGTGTTTTCAAGATCTCTTTTTCCAAATGCTTATGCTTTGATTTTTGAAGGTTGTATCGAAATCGCTCCACATAGTCCTCCAAGCTTTCATCCTCCCCTTGTATCATACCGAAAATATCTTCATTAGATTTGCAATAGTCTTGGTACTTCCTCAAGAATATGTTCTTCATGTCCTCCCATGTTTGGATGCAATTCCCACCTAGGCTCATGAACCATCGGAGAGCTACTCCTTTTAGAGTAAGAGGAAACACTTTCAATCTTTCATCATTAGTACAATAATCATATCCTCTACAAAGTATTTCAAACTCAAATAAGAATGTATCTGGATCTTCATTTTCGAAACCATGAAAATTTGGTAGAGAGAATGGGGGAATTATGTGCATTTGTGTCATTCCTCCTAGATCTTTGATAGGGAATTCAAAAGTTGCAATGTGAGCCATTTCTTACCATAATAGAAGATGTTCTTCAGGTGTTTCTTTGAGGATCCTCCTTCCAATGTTTTTGTCAATTGGTTAGTGAAATGGGTGGTGCTTACATCACCACTCGAGTGGTGTTGGGTATGTGTTATATTCTTTCCACGACTAGCCCCACGCGCTATACGTTGCGTCGGATGCAGCAGGGGGGTCACGAGGGGTGAGGCAGCCCCCACTGTTGGGGTCTGGGGCAGCGATCCGGTGAAAATTTGTTTAGTGTGCGGACCCACTCATAGGCGTATCCAACCATGTTTTGTGCATGGTTTTGCACATGGTTTCGGGGTACGATGGTTTTCGGCCCCTGGTATTTTGTAGATCCGGTAAAGGGAACTACGGTTATGTTCTAATCCAAGGTTAATGGATTGGGGTTTATGTATGCTTCGGCATGTATATATATGTGTTGTAACACTAAAAGGAATATAAAGAAAAATCAAGCTGGTCGTCCCGATTTGGGATCCAGGGGAAAATCTTTGTGTTTATCTGTTTTATGTTTTATGCTCTCGCTATTATTTATCTTTTGTTATAAGATTCATGAGTAGATAATTTATGTTCAGGGTTGAAACCTACATTTGGTATCAAAGCTATTTCGGCTTCAAGGGGACGCCTTTGCTGCTGAGGGTTTTTTTCTCGGGCCTGAGGTAAACCCTGTTCAGTGGGAGATCTGCGGGATCGATTCTTGCGGTGAAAGAAGATGGCGAGCAGCGGGAAGATAGAGATGGAGAAATTTAATGGTCAGAGTTTTGAGTTATGGAAGCTCAAGATGGAGGATCTGGTGGTGGATAAAGATCAGTGGATCGTGGTAGATCCGGGTACTAAACCAACGGCAATGTCAGATGAAGACTGGAAGAAACTGAATCGAAAGGCAGAGCACAATACGGTTGTGTGTCTCAGATTCAGTATTGTTGAATGTATCTGGGGAAGCTACAGCGAAGAATTTGTGGGAAAAACTTGGGACTTTGTACCAATCTAAGTCTCTGGTGAATAAGCTGTTCCTGCGGAAAAAGCTGTATAACCTGAGGATGAAGGATGGAGACTCGGTGAAATTGCATCTAAACACCTTCAATACTGTTGTAAGTCAGCTTTCATCTGTTGATATTAAAATATCAGATGAAGATAAGTGCATCAGTTTTTTGTGTTCTCTACCAGACTCGTGGGACAGTCTGGTTGTTGCAATAGGTAGCAATACAACTACCTTGAATTTTGATGACATTGTCACAGCCTTGTTGTCGGAGGAAATGAGATGAAGAAATATGGAGGGCCAGAATGGAGATGCCTTATCTGTATGAGGAAGGTCCCAAAATAGAAACAAGAATAAGGTTTCGAGTGGGAGATCCAAATCTAGAGGGAGATCTAAATCTCCTGGAAAGTTTGTAAAGGTATGCTGGAAATGCAGAAAGGAGGGGCACTACAAAAAGGACTGCAGATCTGAAGCTCCTGAGAAAGGAAAGGGATCTGATGATGCTCCTTCTACAGAGGCAAAAACCACCTCGGATTAAGGTGGGGATGTGTATTTGGCTTCTTCTTCAAATACACATGTAGATCATGAGTCATGGTTGATTGACTCAGGTGCATCCTTTCTCTTTACTCCCCATCGGGAGTGGTTCTGTGAGTATGAGAAATTTGATGGTGGTGATGTCTTCCTGGGAGATGATAGGAAGGCCAGAATCGTCGGACGTGGAAATTTCAAGTTGAAGCTGCAAGGTGGAAGGATTAGAACACTTCCTAGTGTTCTGCATATTCCTACATTGGCCAGAAATCTGATTTCTGTAAGCAAGATGGATGATGCAGGTGTAAAAACAGTGTTCGAGAAGGATGCCTGCAAAATGGTTCGGGGAGCACTGGTATTAATGCGGGGAGTTCGAGATGGAACTACGCTGACAAAGGAATGCAGGGTGGTATTGATGGATGGTAACGGTTATGTGGTTCTTGAAAGATGGGCCCAGCCGAGCGGTCTTTGGAGAAAATACCATGCCATGGTATCAAATGCTTGGACATATTGGAGAGAAGGGCCTTTGGATACTGCATGGTAATGGTATGGTAGAAGGTATGTGTAATTTCTCTTTGGATTTCAATTTATGTGAACATTGTGTATATGGGAAGCAGAATTGGGTGAGTTTATCTTCTGGTGCTAAGAGGGCGAAAAAGATATTAGAGCTTGTGCACAATGATTTGTTTGGACCTTTGTCGGTTCCATCACTAGGTAAGTATGTGTACTATGTTTCATTTATAGATGACTTATCAAGGAATACATGGATATATTTCTTAAGGAAGAAATCTGAAGTCTTTGACAAATTTAAAGAATTTAAAGCTTTGGTAGAAAACCAGGTGAAGAAGAAGAGAGATAAAGCGTTGAGAGGCAGAGGATAATGGTGGGAGTTACGCAGAAGGAATTTGAAGAGTTTTGTAAGGAAGTGTGGCATAGCACAATGAAGACTACTCCACTTACACTTTCGGTAAAATGGAGTTACGGGAGAAAGAATGAATAGAACTTGTGATGGAAAAGGCAGAGACGCATGCTCGGTGAAATAAGTTAGGACAAGAGTGCTGTAGCGGCTAAAGTGGAGGCATGTTACTTAGTTAATAGATCACCTTCATCTAATTTGGAGGATAAGACTCCACATGAGGTATGGATAGTAGAAACCCTCTCTTTCACATCCGAGGGTATTTGGATGTGATGCATATGTACATGTTCCAAATGAGAAAAGGACCAAGTTGGATAATAAATCTGAAAGGTCCATATTTATTGGGTATAAGGATGGTTTAAAGGGTTACAAACTTTGGAACCCGGAAACAAGGAAGGTTGTGTACAACCGAGATGTGGTGTTTAGAGAGGTGAAAGATGTTGTTAAGCAGAGTCCTGCCAAAGGATACGAGAGAATGGGGTTTGAGAGCTAAGGAGGATGAATGCGAGACTCGAGAAGATGAAGAGCCACAAACTCCAGGCTTTTTGAAGATGATTCGGTAGGAAAACCGAAAAGGTATAGTCCATCTGCTTTCTGTTCAGATTTTTCCTTAACTATAACTGATGATGATCCCAGAATTGTCAGGGAGGTAGTAGATTTAGAGGATGGAAAACTTTGGAAGGAGGCCATGGTTGATGAAATGGCATCCTTGCACAAAAATGAGGCTTGGGATCTGGTGGAGTTGCCGGCTGGAAGGAAGCTCATCGGGAGCAAATGGGTGTTTAAGAAGAAGATGAATGTATAAGGCAAGGTGGAGAAATACAAAGCTCGGTTGGTAGCAAAAGGTTATTCCCAGGTGCCAGGAATTGGTTTTGGTGATATTTTTTCTCCTGTTGCCAAGGTTACTTCTATTAGATTACTTTTATCTGTTGTTGCTGCATTTGATTTTGAGATAGAACAGATAGATGTGAAGACAACATTTCTTCACGGGGATCTAGAAGAGGAGATCTACATGAAGCAACCTGAAGGCTTTATGGTGAAGGGTAAGAAAGAACTGGTATGTAGGTTGAAGAAGTCTCTGTATGGGTTAAAACAGTCACCAAGGATGTGGTATCAGAAATTTGATACCTATATACGGGGACTTGGCTTCACCAGAAGCAAGGAGGATCACCGTGTTTATTTTAAATTAATTGGTGACCGTGTTATTTATTTGGTCTTGTATGTGGATTATATGTTGTTGATTGGAAATGACAAAGAAATTATCCAAGATTTGAAGACCCAACTGCTCTCCGAATTCGACATGAAGGATCTGGGTGCTGCAAACTATATTTTGGGCATGGAAATTAAGAGAGATCGGGCAAAGAGGAAGCTCTGGTTAAACCAGAGGAAGTATGTCGAGACTATATTGTAGAGGTTCAATACGCAGGATAGTAAACCGGTGAGTGTTCCTATTCCTGTAGGTGCAAAGCTTTCTGCTGAACAGTGTCCCAAGACACAAGAAGAAGAGGAGGATATGTCCCGTGTTCCATATGCAAGTGCAGTGGGTAGCCTGATGTATGCAATGGTCTATACTAGACTAGACATTGCACATGCAGTGGGAGTATTGAGCAGGTTTATGTCAAACCCAGGGAAGGAGCATTGGACAGCAGTGAAGCGGGTTTTCAGATATTTACGTGGCACTAGTGATCATGGCTTGTGATACCAGGGAAGACCAGGATTGGAAAGAATGTTGGACATTCAAGGTTTTGTTGATGCAGACTGGGCTGGAGATCTAGACCAAAGAAGATCTACAAGTCGGTATGTGTTTAGCCTATTTGGAGGCACAGTCAGTTGGATGAGTAAAAGACAGTCTATAGTGGCTCTTTCAAATACAGAGGCAGAATACATAGCAACCACTCATGCAAGAAAGGAAGAAATTTGGTTGCATAGATTGTGTTCAAGTATGGGGTTGGTACAGCAAGCTATAAGGATAGACTGTGATAGCCAAAGTGCAATTTTCTTGGCTAAGAACCCTACTTATTATTCAAAGACAAAGCACATTGATGTTCAATATCACTTTGTTAAAGATATGGTTGAGGCTAAAAGAGTATTGTTGGTAAAGGTGGACACTTTAAAGAATGTTGCAGATGCATTGACAAAGTCTGTGAGCACTCAGAAGTTCTCTTGGTGTAGAGAAACAATGGGTGTTGAAGAATTGGGCCAATGACTAAGCTCTCCTGTGGCCCCATCTAGAAAGAAAACAACAAGTGGGAGAATGTTGGGTATGTGTTATATTCTTTCCATGACTAGCTCCACGTGCTGTACGTTGCGCCGAGTGCAGCAGGGGGGTCACGAGGAGCGAGGCAGCCCCCACTGTTGGGGTTCGGAGCAGTGCCCCGACGAAAATTTGTTTGGTGTGCAGACCCACTCATAGGCGGATCCACCCATGTTTTGTGCCTGAGTTTGCACATGGTTTTGGGGTATGATGGTTTTCGGCCCCTGGTATTTTGTAGTTCCGGTCAAGGGAACTATGGTTATGTTCTAATCCAGGGTTAATGGATTGGGGTTTATGTATGCTTCGACATGTATATATATGTGTTGTAACACTAAAAGGAATATAATGAAAAATCAAGCTGGTCGTCCCGATTTGGGATCCAGGGGAAAATCTCTATGTTTATCTGTTTTATGTTTTATGCTCTCGCTATTGTTTATCTTCTGTTATAAGATTTGTGAGTAGATAATTTCTGTTCAGGGTTAAAACCTACAAGTGGAATTACAAGAAATTTTTTTTTTTCAAAAATTCTACCTCTAAAATTCGAGAAAATGCAAGCATTCATTCCTACCTTAAGCTTTCACTCAATTCTGCTCTGAAGCAGGCTAGTGAACAAGTGTGTTTCTTGCTCGGTGCACGGGTTCTTACCTTCCATCTTTAATACCCAATTCTTCCCAAGTAGAGAAAAGGTCAAACGTGCATCACTCCTTTTAAATGGCATACACTTTCCCTGACAACGGCGCCAAAATGTCGAGGTATAAAAGATGCCTATTTAACACCTATTTATCTCACATTAATTATCAATCCGGGAGCGACTTTTTATTTCAAGAGTGTACTCAGTCTGAGGCAGCAATTTATCCAAGAGTAATGCCTTGCAATATGTAGTACAGTGTTCGAAATACAAGAGTAAATGGATGCTTGAGAAAGAAATTTAACTACAACAACATAAACTCAAATGTTCTGAAATCTTAATTAAACCAATCTGCAAAACATCGATCAGGGATACAGTAGCAATAACTCCTTCCCTTAGAAATTGATGCAAGATAACCAATCTGGGGACTTGGAAGCAATAACTAGTGTCCTCTACAGTTGGTGATCTTTAAAGCAATCGAAAGGAAAGCAAACTCAATCTTCGTGCTGATGAAAATAACTAAAAGGAACAAAATATGGAAACTAATGAATTGAAACTGAACAACACATTGAAATCGAACAACAATGTAAATGAATAACAAACTAAAACTAGAAGAATCAAATAGCAAATATTAACTAATGGAATTGAACAACAAAACTCTAGTAAACGGAAAATCCTATTGAACAACAAACTGAATAGTGAAGCTTTTTATCTGCACTCTGAAATGAACAGCAGTTAAACGAAACAGCAAATGGAATGGAACATCAAATGCCTAACAGTGAAGCATAACAAGATAAGTAATTCGAGGATTAAGACTCTTGTTAAATTGGGAAGGAACGACAACGCAATCCATTATAATAAAACAGTAAACTATTAAGCACAGAATTATGAATTAAGTAAGATAGAACCAATATCACTTCCACGAATTCAAGGATGTTCTAAGTAAGGCAATATGTTGTCTCAATTAACCCACGCTGTAAGAAATAAGATTCAGATCATACGATAATGAAATAACTCATAAACAGAGCAAGTAATACATAAATACAGTAAATTGACAAACAACTAATGAAATAAACTCACAGTAGCATGCATGTAGCAAAGCAATCACACGCTACAGGAATTGGAAATATAACACAGAGGAGCAGTTCACGCTACCAGGGGTCGGGCCCTTAACCACCAACAGGGATTGCTCAAGCTACTTCAGATGATGTGAATGGAATAACAACTTCAATAAATTATTAAACTGGAGCAGCATTACAATGGAATCATGATTTCAATAACACAGCTTTGAATTAAGTTTACAATTCACAAAGGCAACAACTTGATTCCTCCATTCATCTCCAATACACAATACATGTTCTCCTTTTATAATCATAAGGAGGAGAAATTAAATAGAAAATATGATCTCCCATAACAATATTGTATTGTTCCCAACAACTTAATCAATCAGAAAATATATTTCCAACAATCTTTCAACAAGAGCAAGGCGAATTTGGCTTTGTAGCTAAGATTTGGAAGAGGGTCGCAACAACAAATATGAGAAAATCGTGCTAAAAGAACCCTACGTTTCTCTCAATACATGCCGAATTTTGGCAAACCGTTCTTCACTAAAGTTAACTGGGCCCGTTCTGGACAAAACCCATGTTCCGAATTTTCCAGATTCTTCTCCATTTGCCCAGAATCTCAACTGCAAAACTGTCACTTCTTATTCCAGCGAATTTCGGAGTTGGAATATTTGATGATGATTTGGAGATCAAATCTACATTTTGGCAAATATCTTGGAGGCTAAAATGGTGAGTGATATTACAAAATATATTAATAAACCATAATTGATAAAATTATGCATAATAATCATCAATTTATTAAAAATAAAGGAAAAGAAATAATATTCATCCATAAGAGCATAAATCATTATAAAATGGATTTATATGATAAATTATAATAAATGATATGATAAAGAAAAGTAAAAATGGATGAAATAAGTGTTAAAAAGTGGTCGTATTCATGGCCCAACAACCATGTGTCAACCCTTTCCATACCACCTCACCCTCACCTCCCCAGAGCTATATCTACTGCCAGGAAAACTAGAACTCAGAACCCAAAGTCTCTGCTGACCCAACCTTCATCTCCTAACACAAAACAATAAGGCACATAACTGAATCCAAAGGTTTGTAATGATGCTGCCTATGGGAGGAGAGCCCACTTGCGATGCCTTAACTCACGTGTCACCCTCCATTAAATGATTTACTTGTGCACATGGAAGTCAGGTGTTTTTTTACTCTAACAAATCCCCACACCTTTCTTTCAATTTGTTACCCCCATTGGGGATTATTAATATTAATTTATTATCATTAATTAATAATGATATTAAGAATAATAATGTTGATTAATATTAATTTAATATTATTATTATTAATCTATTAATAATGATATTAAATCTCATTATTATTCATATTATTTATTAATATTAATAATAATAAATTAATAATGATATTAAATTTATTTATTAATTATTAATAATTAATATTATTTATTGATATTAATCTATTATTATAATTATTATGTAATAACGGAATGAAATTTAATTAAAAATAAAATTAATAATAGTAATTATTAATAATAGTCTTAGTAGTGATTATTGAGTAATAACAATAATTAATGTAAAACTAATTTAATAATTATTCAATGATTTTAATTAACAATAATTAACATAAATTATTTATTATTATTAATTAGAATAATATATATGTTTTTTTATTAAACTAGTCATTTATTATTATTATTATTAAAGTTTATTAGTGTTTTCCAACCACATTTGCTAATGTGGTTGTGCATATTATTGACATACGTCTATTGGGGTATATCAACCATATTTATTAATGTGGTCATGTTAGTGTATGTACAGTGATCACATTGATAGGTCACATGCCTTTTGTTAGATGAAATTTACATTAGGTATTCATATTTATGTTATGCATGCTATAATATGTTGCATTTAACATACATGTTTTGGGTTAGATCCTGTTGGAAATTTTTCTCAATATAATGCTAATATAAAATAGAATTAATCAAATAAACCTTTCATCTATTTAAGTTTTATGGTGGATAAAATTCAAATAGTTATACTAAGATACTTAGACAATATTCAAAATAAGAAATTAAATGTTTACTAATTATATAATTATAAAATTATTTAAAAAGGAAAAACAGTACAATCATAGAGCTCATGGTCATCACTATAACCACCTCTAATGGAAGAGTTTTTATGCCTTAAATCATTCATATTATTCTTAATATAAATTGAGTTTTTAATTCAATGTAAGAATAATTATTATTGAACATTAAATTTGAATAAATTTACTTTATTTGAGATCAAATTATATATATATACACATACATTATTTTGTAGTGTTTTATTCATTTACGAGGTTTATTTGTTATTGAAAGGGACAATGGTAGAACCATGTAATAAGTCAATGATTATATTATCATCTTTTAATTTTGTACATTGAATATATCACATTATTCTTATTTAATGAACAAAATGGAAAGACAATGAATCAATCACTAACTTAAAACATGTTGCTTAATATTTACCATGCTAATTGTTAAATATTTTAGAATTTTCTTATTATAACTTTAAATTTAAACATAACTATACCTTTTATGTAAACTTATTCAACCTATTATTGCATAGAGAGGGGTATTCCACAACTCAGCATGAGACACAGAGATGGGCATTCTACAACTCAGTATGAGGGGATGAGGGGACGTGTAAGTATGTCACATCTCCAATAAAATAATAATAAGAATACAAAAATTCATGTAAGCCCAAAACAAAAACAAAAATAACCATAGATAAAAGAAACTACAATACAATTCAACCCAAAGAATAGAAAACCCTGCTATAAAATCTTTTAATATTTCTTTTAATTAAATATTTGTAAAATGAATCTTTAAAAGGAAAAGCCATATCCTATAGATATATTGAAATCCTTATAATATAAATATTTCCACCTCAAATTTTAATATTTGAAAATATTAATATGATATAGTTTTATTATAAATTTTTTATCATGCCATGTAAAAAGCATCATTAAATGTAATATTAACGGGAAAATATTAATATTATTATTAAATCTAACAATTTTTTTTCTAAGTTGGTTTAATCTATTATTTTAAACATAGTGTACATAGCGAGCATTCACCTGCAGGCTTGCTAAATTGGCCAACGGTAGAGTGATGCTAAATCAAAAAAAGAAAATTGTATCAGAACTTCATAATGTAGGCTGCCCGTGACTGGGAATCCGACCCAAAAATTTGCTGCCCAAGCATGGGAAACCAGCATACTATTAATGTTCCAAAATTGCATGTGCATCAATAAACTAGAACTAGCTGTGCTATAAAGCATTCATTCTAAATTTCCGACAATACACCGATTCCAAGACCAAAAACACCAAAAAATAGAAGAGAACCTTTCATGAGACTAGCTGTAGTTCCGGGGTGGATTTTCTTCCACAATTGGGCAACTGTAGCCTTCATCCGGGTCGTCGGCCATTTCTTTGGGCTTCTGGGCTTAGAAATCAGATGAGGAGGGAGAGTGTGAAATTTTCAAGGCTGAGTCCTCATGCCCAGAGTCATCGCTGCTTGAGAATGGAGAGTTGGAGCTGTCACTGCCAGAAGTTTCGGAGCCATTTTTGACTGGGAGGGTGATGTCCTTCCGAGCAACCTGGGGAGGCTTGTCGAAGATGGTGGACTTCCTTTGCCTCTTTCACACCCCGGAGCTTTGCCCAGCCTCATAAGACGGCTCCTCCTGGAATGCAACTGTGATTGTTGCAGTAACCCGAGGTCTATTCAAATCACTGCGGAAGATGAAACTTGCAACATTGCTGTTAGAAGGATGGAGATCTGCTTCATTTCTATCCAAGAGGGGTGGCCTCAAACCACTATTATTGCATCCTCTATCGCCTCTACCACTTCCACCGCGCCAGCTTCGCATGCAATGACAACACTGCATTCTTATCTTTCAAATGGCGAAAATGGAATGGGAGAAGGCAGAGCCTTGAGAGGGGGAGGAAGGAATTTGTGTAGACCCAAATGAAGGTGAAAGCATGGGTGAAGGTGGAGGACAAGCAGGCAGAGGAGAATTGAACTCAAGGATCGAGTGCAGAGACTGATAGTTGGGGCTGCTCAGAGCTGACTACTTATGCGAATTGCTGAGAGAATCCAAGCGGAGGTGAAAGAAAATAGGAGGGCTCGAGCTAAACAGAGTGGGCAGATGGAAGGTGAGAGCAAGGGAGGGAGCACACGCCATTCTCATGGAAGACCTCATGCACGCGAGATTAATGGTGAGCGAGTGGAATAATGGTGAAGGCTGCGTGTAGGTATTTAATGGACAAGGTACCATAAGAGAACGGTGACAAGTGGCTCAGAAAGCTGTTGCAGTCCTCTCCAGCCACCGACCAACTATTATGCAACACCCACATTCAAGAAAAAGGTAGTGGGCTTGGCCTGATTTAGAATAACTACTTTCACGATGAGCTATGACCTTGCTTGGGATCGAACACAAGACCGATCCGTCATTACGAGGTTAAATCTAATATTAATATTAATGTATTATAATATTATTATTATTATTTTTAATAACTTTGGATTAATAATTGAAGGAAATGCTTGTATTTGGAGTGATTTGATCCCTCTTGGCTCATGATAGGTCTGAGTTAAATTGATTTACACTGGTATTAGTAACCAACCATTTATGAAGTTGTTCAAATTTTGATCCAAAAATCAATAATTCATATGTTATATACCATGTACCCACTAATTTTCTAGGAAAAATGAGAGAGGGCAGAGTGAGCGATTAAACACTTCTAGATTAGGACTATAAATCATAAATAGGAAACAACAACTTCTAAAACACAATACAAAACACACTGTGATATTTTTATTTATCACAATAGTTACACATATATAAAACATAAATCTTTGATTTCCACACTTCTAGATTATAACTGTAACTCATACATATGAAACAACAACTTCTAAATTGACGCTTCAAAACTAATTAATAACAACTCATGACAACACATGAAAGAATTACTTCCAATACAATTTTATGAATGAGGACTCCGTTGACACATGATACCATGATTCTATCCACACATGATACCCGGACTCCATCGACACCTTAGCTTGATTCATTTAGACAAATGGATCCAGAGAGTCTCCATCCTGGTTTTTGACAAGATATTTTCATGGAGGAGTGAGACCATAGAACCTCTCAACCTTTCTATTCTCGTTGGTGGTCACAGAGCAGCTCAGAACTGAATTTTTGGCCAGCACCATGAGGATTCGGTCAAGAAAAATGTCCTTCACAAAAAGGTTTAATTTAATTACCACTGTTGACCTTAACAAAGAGGATGATTTTAAAAATCAAATGATGCACGTAAAAGGGGCCGATTTCTAAATCTTGAAATATTTATACTTTTGGTATTTGGAAGACATGTTGATATAAATATATGCATTTATTTATATTTTTTATTTGTGAATATATGTCTAATAATAAATTTGGGATGTGTATACAACTACAATTTAAAACTCTTGGCACTAACATGACGAACTAAAGTTTTTTGTCTATTTTATTTTAGACCAACAATTGTGTGTGTGTGTGTGTGGGTGTGCTTGAAAACACATAAGATAAGAATGCTCGGTTGTAACAGGAAGAAAATGGCATGGATAGGGGAGCTCATGATGAAAAAGGTATGGGAACCTCTTGTGAAATAGTAAAAATGTAATATTTCCAATTAGCCATGAGCTAGTTGGAATATTAAATTTTGTTTTTTCTTTATTTCTTAATGAATAAGAGGATATGGAGATCCATAAATCTTCTTAATATGAATAAAACCAATTCCAATGTGAAAGGAAGACATCTTGGCAGCTTAATTGAGCACCCTTGTTTGTGAAAAGGGGTTGGAACACCTTGACTGGGTCAACTTTGACCAAATCAACAACGTTGTCTTGGAGTAGTGCCATTCAATGAGGGACATCGTAGTTTTAGATGGAGACTCATTACATGGAAGTAGGGTCACAAGTGAATTGGGCTTAGCGTTAGGAAGATCATTTATTAGATAAGGAAGAGGATGGGAACCATATTATTTAGCTTATGATATGTTTATTTTTGATATATGGTATGTTTAGACATACAGCTTTCATTGGCTGTTTAGCTAACATTGCAGTGTTGTTTAGCACAGGGTGTTCTTGATTGGGAATCCCACCTCTTTCCTTGAGTGGCCTCTAGGAAGATTTTGCAATACATTCCAATATCATGCATTTTTCCAAGGCTTTAGTCCTAATGTACAATGCAGTTCCTATAGAGGATTTGTGTTTGTGTTGTAGGGCAAAAGTTGTGGAGGTTTGATTTGGGAGATTTCTGAGCTAGATCTCATTGGAGGGAGGTTCCTTTCTCTTTGGAGGCTAGAAAAGAAGGCCCTGGAGCATCATTGATACATTTCGCATCAGGCCATATTTTTTTTATCCCCTACAGCATAGTATCAATCTGGATCTACGTTATTTTAGGGAGGAGTTGTAGGGGTGTTTGCAGTAGGTGATTTGGGAGGTGATTTCTTCAGTGAAAGGGCCAACCTTTCATCCAGAGGATTCATTGGAGAAGAGCACATTCATTTTTATATCAGCTTCAGCTATTTACTCTTCAGTCATTTTTGCATCATACTTTCATCCATAGGGCTGCAGCTCACATTGTATTATTGGGTGTTTTTCCTGGAGACCCTTTTGGGTTCTTTCTTGGAGGTTGTATGGAGCCCAGATCTTTATTTTTGTATCTATTGTGGCATATCAGCCCCATATCTTTTTTGTACTCATTTTTTGCAGAAATTCTTTAAAAACTGCATTGTAGCAGTGTCTTTGGCATTTTGATATAGTAGCAACACCTCTTATAGAGGGATTTATTCATTAGAGGCTTGTTATATTTTGTTCCATGCTTTGTGGACCATTATTTTACATACATAAGTTGTTGTTATGATGAATGGAATGTCTCCATATTGGCATCATATTTTGATCTAATGTTTACACTGCTATTTCCATGGTTTTTCACCATATTTCTGCTTTTCCCATTTGGGAATATTGCAATGGTATCAAAGCATAATCTTGGCTCAGCCAATGCATCTTGAAAATGAAATACATCATCAGAAGGAGGAGATACTCTCACAGATAGAGAGAAGAGGCATCTCAGAAGAATGAATCAGAATTTTGATTATAAAAATGATAAATAAGACAAGGGTAAAACCCCTTTATCAGGAGAAGATGGAGAGAAGGAGTATCTCAAGCTACTTCTTCGAACTATGCAAGACATTGCTAGAGAAATAAAGGAGATTTGTATGGATAGATACAAGGAATCCCCTAAAGGGTTTCTACACGGTGAAGGCTCCGGCATTTCTCATCACTGGATTGATCAACTAATGAAGCAGCAACGAGTTTCCCAATGCTCTACAATGCCTACATTCTATGCAGTGGGAAATGAATTGTTTCAAGAATAAGAAACTCCTGAAGACTATTTCATAGAGTCTGAGTTTCAATCTCAGAGATTCAAGGATCACTTGAGTTTTCAAGATTTTTTTTCAAATTAAAGACAATAGGAGACCCATGCATCATAATAGAGGTGGAGGATTCATTCAGAATCATGATCTACACCACACTGTGGGCAGATTTTTCTTACCCAACTTTGATGGGTCTTCTAAATGCACTACCAAATCATGGGTAGAGAAGCTTGGCATCTACTTCCAGCTAAACAAAGCACTGGAGATGGAGGCCATTAAGATAGCAGTGTTGCACCTTGAGGGTGAAGCACATAATTGGTGGTTCCATGGATTGTCTACATTGGTTCATGCTAATGTGACTGCATATTCAGAGTCCACAAGGAGGTTGGTGGAGAGGTTTGATAGAAGAGATCCTGAGGAACCATTCATGGGGCTAGCAAAGCTCAAACAATTAGGTAATCCAGAAACTTACATTCCTAAATTTTTAAAACTTTCTGTTATGGTTCCAGATTTATCTACAACAAGGAGGGTCTATATGTTCATTGATGGGTTAGAAGAACCTCTTCATGGGTTGGTTAAGTCTACCAAGCCCACTACCATTCAAGAAGCCATTGAAATGGCTAGAGATCTACAAGATTCCTTACCAAAAGAAAAGGCAACGTTTCAGCAAAAGCCCTCTTTTCCATCAAAGGGAAAAGATGAGAAGGCTCCCCTTTCGAAGGAGAGCCAAAATAAAACACCTCTTAGTGATTATGACCATAGAGATTTGAGGAGAAGGAATCTTTGCTTCACATGCCAATAATCATGGGCACCCATACATATATGTGCAATAGGAAAGGCACACTACATAGAGGTCTTCTCAGTTGATGAGGAGGAAGAATAGGAAGAAACAGAAAGTGATCACAGTGCTAGAATAGCAGGAGATGATCCACCACCACCAGGGGATGGAGCAATTGCTCCAATTAGAGGGACTCTTCCGTCAATGTAGGTTGTACCCAATTATCACGAAGCTTCCACACATAAAACAGAGTTGTATTTGCGCAGTAGAATAAACGACATGGTTGTCCCATCTATTATGCACATGACTTTGGCCCATGTTATATTATTGTTTTGTGGAAACCCACCTAGGAGGACACCTGATCTAGATTTCGTGAGGCATGTATCACATCATGATGCACCATTCATTGATCCAGGAAGAATGGAAGCATTGGGATTTCATGGTACAGCGCTGAGAGTCTTGGGTAGACTCAAGGAGGAGGGAGACATTCTCCCAACATCATCATTACCCACTCTCATTTCAAATTTTGTGCTGAGAATGGAGCTACATGGGAAGGATAACAACCTTCCAACATGTGACTTTGGCATAGGAGATGTCAAAGAGAAGGGTAGCCATATGATAGATGTTCTTAGTGATATATCATCAGCACTGCCACTATGGAGGATAGATCCATATTGGAAATTCCAATTGTTGGTGGATTATTCCAAGCATCTTTTTACATGCATGATACTTGGTGACCAGCTTCAAGAGGAGGGATATTCAGTCAAAGATGAAGTCATCTATTATCATGGTAGGATCTTCTTATCTAGATATTCCAAGCTCAAGGAGAAGTTGCTACAAAGAGCTCATGAAGATTTTCTCTTCAGCCATACTTATTCTATAAGAGCATACCACTCCATCATGGAGGAATACACTTGGGAAGGCTTTGAAGAGGAGATATATCTGTTGGGAAAAATACTGAGAGGGGGGGGTGAATCAGTATTTACTGCATATTCAAACTTTTTACTTTTTCATGCTCTAAAACCCATACGCTACTTTGATGAAGCCAAATAGCGTATATACGCGGATATCCTTAATACGTTGATATCCTTAATAAACCTCGCGTATTAACAGAGATTCAATGATGCCATTAGTTCTTCACTTATATCATTCCATCATTCATTCATTAGATGTTCTATAAGCGTTGATTTTGTGCAAAATAAGAACACAACGATCACACAAAGACTACACATAAACATCAGATTTTTAGGTGGAACCGAAATCGGGAGAAAACCACTTCCCCGCCTAGCTTGCTCACCTTCAATATTTTATTATAGAGAAAACATCTTACAACATATGTGTTGGCTACAGATTAACAAAGACGTTAAGAAACCTCCACTAATTGCCGCCATCACTGCTCCTGAAGGGAGCTCCAACACTCGTTTACTCAAATTTTCCGGGAAGGGAGCTACAACCCCCCGATCTCGTTTACCAGCCTCACCTGGAAGGGAGCTACAACCCCCTGACTGAAGGCTACAACCCTCAGCACCATCTTGGACCACGTTTCATCAATTTTCACACTGGATCCAACAACTTCAATAGAACACCACTTGCAGGCCACATTTCATCATATTTTCATACTGGACCCTTTCCATACTTTTAAGCACAACGATACATCATCAACAGATACATATCAACACAGATCAGATAGCATAAACACAGTAGAACAGATTAGATATTTCATACCCCTTGCTTCAGCAAGCCCTAGTTTGCATACGCGCTTTCCCTTCACTGATGTCGCGTATATACGCGCTTCCGTCCATACAAACCAGCGTATACCTCAGTGTATATTTTATTGCGCATACGCGCTTTCACTTCAGCGAAGCCGCGTACATACGCGCTTCCTCCGCTGCAAAGTAGCGTATAGATCTTCAATCATTACAGAGCAGCATACTTCTTCAGATCAGATATTCAGTTCAGATTTACCCTTTTACTTCAGACAGATGTTCGCCTAGATGTTCACCTCATCACAGATCTAATCACTCCATAAACAGATCTAGCAAATACAAGTACATTTCAGATCTAAAGATCCCGGTTCATCATTTCTTCATAAGTGCTTCATAGATTCAGATCTATCATCAAACCTTTACCCTTTCCATACAGATATACTTCACAGAGAAGTATTCATTCAAGCTCAGACATCTTGCACCCACACATATGATTTGCACAATGAATTTCTTCTCCTTATATAGGTTTATCCTTTTTCAATACCACGGGCCCCTTTTTCAATACCACGAGCCAAACCAATACCACGAGCCCAAAACTACCTGGACGGGGTCAATTACGCGGATCATTACCCAATACAATGGGTCAATACAATGGTGGTTACCCTTGGTTTTGCACTTTTTGAGCGCTTTAGCCCATACGCGACTTGGCACGTTCTTTTCCGCGTGCATACGCGACTTCCCCTAGGCCAATCCGCATATACCAAGAGACATACTCTTTTTCATCATACTTTGAGTACATTCTGAAATCCTTTCTTCATAGCCTTCTGTACACACTGTAGAAACATCATATTTTCTTCATCAGGAACACATTCTCTTAAGCACAACTTCATCAAGTAATTTTTCATCATCTTCATCAAGTGGGTTGCCTTTCAAGGACAACACTCAACAACATATCACATCAGATTTACATCATTTACCAAGTCCATCAAGTCAAGAATAACTTCATCAGGTGGTTTGCCATCAAGGACAACACATGTCAACAGTCGCATGTCTTCATCTTCATTTAGTGGGTTGCCATCAAGGAAAACACTCTGCATCATATTTCCAACAATCTCCCCCTTTGGACTTGATGGCAACCACAATGGTGTTTGGTTACCACAGCAGATAGATACCATGTCACTCTCCCAAAATGTCACTCTCCCAAATATTTGACATCATTATCTTCTCTTCATTCAAACACCATGTCACTCTCCCCCTTTGACATCAAGGGCAAAGGACAAAACCGCCAGATCAAAACCAACACACTCTCCCCCTTTGACATCAAGGGCAACCGGCGGATCAAAACCTCAACACACTCACCTCTCTTTCTCCTCATGAACAGCTGCCAGCCTTCGTGGGGCAGTGGCGTTGACCAAGCTCCCCCGACCCATGGCGGCCGCCTTTTCAAAAAGACTCATACTTACATCAAAGATTCATCCAAGTGGATTTACATAGAAAACTCAAGTACCCAACCAAGTGGGTTTACAAATTTGACTCAGCTACCCAACCAAGTGGGTTTACAAACATGACTCAGCTACCCAACCAAGTGGGTTTACAAATTGACAAGTCCTTACATGACTGAATATTACAATTTTACAACATGGGTCTCAACCAGACCTTTTCATCAAAGTACACATATGAATCTTCATAATTAATACCAAAAAGACCTCAAGAGAGATCATATATCAGAACCACCATAATGCCAACAATGCATTATACTCAGCAAAACTAATGCTCCCCCTGAATCTGTGCAACCAAGAAATCTTTCCAAAGACTAAGGCTCCCCCTTAGTTTGTGCATCCTGAAAACTTCCACCAACAAATCATCAAGGCATCTTCATCAAAACATTAGAAACAGAATTATGAGAACTGAAATACCACCAGAGATACCAAACGGTATCAGAGATACCAAATAGCACTGCAGCTGTGCTGAAGAATGCTGAACCAACCAAAAATTTCCAGCAACCAAACATACGCGGTTTTATGTGCAGGAACTCGCGTATATACGCGACTGTGTTTCAGGAAACCCGCGTATCCCAAGACATCTTCTAAATTTCAACCAGATCTGATTCTTTGTAAGGCAAAGACAGTGTTCAGCTTCTTTCTGAGACATTTGAATGCTTCCCTGGACTACAGATAGATAGAATGGTGTAGTTGTGTCTTCAAACGTCATCCAATGGTTGTGGCATCAAGCCTTCAGATTCTTTGCAGTATCAATACAATCTTTCCAAGAGAGATTGTCATATCAGAACAACATCTTCACATAGGTGTCAAGCAATCATCTATGTGGTCCAACATCACCATGATCTTCAAGATTTAACATGAAGTAACATATGTAGGCAAAATATCTCTCAACCATAGTAACACACTCTGCATGATTTATTTCTGAATCAAATGACATCCATCTCATCCATGTGTGAGTACAAAGGATACTTATCAGCAACCAGGGCTCAAAAACTCATCATAATAAACCATGTACCAAGACATCAACATTTCAGCATGAGTATCACAAAAACCCAAAGAATAAGCAGTCATATTGCCAACAATGCAATCATTAGTATTCAACCTGCTGCTCCCCCTAAACCAGTGCTCCTTCTTAACTTATGCAATCTGAAACACCTTCAACAGCCAGTAATCAGCAAAAATCTCTGCATGATCTGTCCTTGTCTTTGAAATATAAGACTTTCATCTTACCAATGAATGCTCTTCATCATACAGCAACCAGGCTTCATCCATAATGTTCAACACAAGAACCCATGTATTATTATGAGTATAACCACAATAATGCTAACAGTGCAATCATCAGCAGTCAGACTGATGCTCCCCCTAGACCTCTGCTCCAGATCTTCAGCTATCAGATAAATTTTCTTATCATCAATGCATACGCGGCTGTGTCAGCTGGAACTCGCGTATATACACGACTTTGGTTCATATAACCCGCGTATGGAAAGTGAAATATAGAAAATTTCACGCCTTCATCTCCTCCTGCAAATTTACCTTCTGTTCCTGTCTTTTCTTCACACCAGATGCACTGTCAGAAATACATATAACCAGAATAATCAAATCAACCATGAGAGACATCATACATTGCTCCCCCTGTGACGATACATTACTAAATCTCCTAATGTATCCCACATCATTCCTGCAGTCAATAAGAAAGGTCAGCTTCAGAGGCGGATGACTGCAGTAGGGTCAGAATTCCCTACGTTTCTGATCGGTCCTCCTTCTTCTTCCAGATTTGCTTGAGCTTTCCAACTGTGTGCTGAAAATTGTCCACTTTCCCAGATCTGTTCATCCTGCATTCTTTTTCTACATGTCCATACTTGTTACAAGCATAACATCTCATGTGGCCAGAAAAATAAACATGAGAATCATAATGAGTATTTCTATTCTTCCTCCTTTTACAATCAACTACTTTATGTCCATACATGTTACATGAGAAACAATATCCCCTGAAGAAACTAGAGTACCTTTCTGAGTAGAACTTGTTTGTTTGTGGCTGAAATGATCTGCTCCTGCAATTTGCTGCAACATGCCCATAATTATGACATTTAAAAAATTCAACGTTCTTGAATGAATTCTTTTGAGAATTCATGATTGTTGGTTGATCTTTTGTTTCTTTCAACACATCAGGTTTTGCATTGAGATCTTCTGAATTTTTGGCACTTCCTTGTGAGCTAGATTCTCCTTTAACAATTTCATGGAAACCAAGACCATGTTTGATAGCAGGAGACCTTTGATTACTCAGAATATTGTCCAGAATGTTAGTACTATCATGAAACCTCAAAATTTTAACCTTTTCTTCTAATTTACCTTTGAGAATATTTACCTCAACCTCCAAGGCTTGACATTGCTTTGTCATGCTTTCTTCTTTTCTTCTTCCATCTTCAACTTGATCCTTCATATTTAGAATCTCTTCTTTCAACCAATCTTCATTTCCTTCACATGTTTGTTGCAGCTCTTCATTCTTCTTATTTGATTTTTCCAGATCTTCTTTGAGAGAGATAATTTCTGCTTCAAGGCCTTCCTTTTCAAAGGATTGTAGAGGTTCCTCATTCTCCTTACTTGATGCATCTAGCTCTGCTTGCAGAAAGATGATAGCAGCTTCAAGTCCTTCATTCTTCTTGCTTGATTTTTCAAGATCTGCTTCTAGATCTTTAATTCGACTGGATGCATAAGTATGAAACCTTTGATACTTGTCCACCTGTTCATTCAACATTTCTATTTGATCTTTCATTTGTGAGATCATCTCTTTATAGATAGTTTCTTGCTTATTGTATGAACTTTGTAGTTCTTCTTCTTTAATCTTGAGAGCTTCTTCTATATCCACAACTTTACTTTCACTATCTTTACTATTGTTTGCACAAAGAAGAGTATTACAAGTGGCCTTCTCCTTTTTCTTCTTTTCCATGAGTGCTTGTAGATCTTCGTCAGAATCTGTTTCATCTTCTTCAATTTTTGCTATACATGATTTCTGAGGTATCTCCTTTCCTCGAGTAACCTTGTTCTTTTGCTTCTTAGCCATGAGCACTTTCAGATCTTGGTCAGAATCTTCTTCATCTTCACTGGACACTTCATCATCATCTTCTTTTGCATAATAACTCTTTCTCTTCTCAAATTGTTTCTCTTTACCATGCTTTTCTCTATAAGGACATTTAGCAACATAATGACCAACTTTTCCACACTCAAAACATTTGAAGGGAAGCTTACCTTTGAATCTTCCAGTACCTAGTTGGAGCTTTCTCACGAAATTCGCTTCTTCTTCATCGGATATATAGCTGGATTCTTTGACAACTTCCTTTTCCTTTCCTTTTTTAGATGCCTTAAAAGCAGATTCTCTGATTTGGGAAGGACCTCCTTGTCTCATTTCAAAAGCAGTCAGAATACCATGCAATTGAACAATAGAAAGAGTTTGCAGATCTTGCCTTTCTTCAATAGCCGAAACTTTAGAGTCAAATTTTGAAGTCAAAGATCTTAAGACCTTTTCCACCAGAGTAGTATCAGTTATGGTTTCACCCAAATTTCTCATTCGATTTACAATATCATCCAGACGAAGAAAGAAACTGGCAACATTTTCATCACTATGCATCTTCAAATTTTCATATTCAATTCTAAGAGTTTGGAGTTTTGCACTTTTTACCTTTGTGTCTCCTTCATAGCTTAGAATGATTTTGTCCCATATATCTTTTACTGAATGTAGCTGCATCACTTTAGCAAATTCTGATTCAGACATGCTTCCCAATAAGACATTCACTGCTTTGGCATTAATTTCATACTTCTTTCTTTCTGCTGCATCAGTAGGAATACTTGCTGGGTATTGATAACCTTCTTCCACGATTTCCCATACATCTGCACCAAGACTTTGCAGATATGCTTTTGTTCGTACCTTCCAGAATATTAGATTGCTTCCATTGAATAGAGGTGGCTTTATAGACATTACTCCTTCTTGACTTCCCATTGCGACGGATCTCCTTTAAGCGATCAAGCTTCTACACAAGGACCCCCTCTGATACCAATTGTTGGGAAAAATACTGAGAGGGGGGGGGGTGAATCAGTATTTACTGCATATTCAAAACTTTTTACTTTTTCATTCCTTAAAACCCATACGCTACTTTGATGAATCCAAGTAGCGTATACACGCGGATATCCTTCATAAAACTCGCGTATACACAGAGATCTAATTATGCCATTAGTTCTTCACTTATATCATTCCATCATTCATTCATTAGATGTTCTATAAGCAGTAAACATGTGCAGTAAGAACAGAATAACCATCACACAAAGCATCACACATGAACACCAGGATTTTTAGGTGGAAACCCAAGTCGGGAGAAAACCACCGCTGCAGTTGCTCAGCCTTCAATATTTTATTATAGAGAAAACATCTTACAACATATGTGGTGGCGCAGACTTGACCAGCACGCAGGCACCCACCTGCGCTCGTTTACCAGCCTCTCCTGGAAGGGAGCTCCAACCCCCTGACTCGTTTACCAGCCTCTCCTGGAAGGGAGCTACGGCCCCCCGATCTCGTTTACCAGCCTCACCTGGAAGGGAGCTACGACCCCCTGACTGAAGGCTACAACCCTCAGCACCACCTTGGACCACGTTTCATCAATTTTCACACTGGATCCAACAAATTCAATAGAACAACACTTGTAGGCCACATTTCATCATATTTTCAGACTGGACCCTTTCCATACTTTTAAGCACAAACATATATCACCAACAGATACTTATCAACACAGATCAGATAGCAGAAACACAGCAGAACAGATCAGATATTTCATACCCTTTGCTTCAGCAAACCCTAGTTTGCATACGCGCTTTCCCTTTACTGATGTCGCGTATATACGCGCTTTCATTCACACAAACCAGCGTATACCTCTGTATATATTTCATTGCGCATACGCGCTTTCACTTCGGCGAAGCCGCGTATATACGCGCTTCCTCTGCGGCGAAGTAGCGTATAGATCTTCAATCATTATAGAGCAGCATACTTCTTCAGATCAGATATTCAGTTCAGATTTACCCTTTTACTTCAGACAGATGTTCGCCTAGATGTTCACCTCATCACAGATCTAAGCCTTCCATAAGCAGATCTAGTAGATACAAGTGCATTTCAGATCTAGATCCCCTTCTTCATCATTGGTGCATCATACATTCAGATTTATCTTCAAGTGTAACCCTTTCCATTCAGATCTACTTCAGAGAGAAGTATTCATTCAAGCTCAGACATCTTGCACCCACACTCATATATTTTGCACAATGAATTTCTTCTCCTTATATAGGTTTATCCTTTTTCAATACCACGGGCCCCTTTTTCAATACCACGAGCCAAACCAATACCACGAGCCCAAAACTACCTGGACGGGGTCATTTAGGTGGATCATTACCCAATACAATGGGTCAATACCATGGTGGTTACCCTTATTTTTGCACTTTTTGAGCGCTTTAGCCCATACGCGACTTGGCACGTTCTTTTCCGCGTGCATACGCGACTTCCCTTAGGCCAATCCGCGTATACCAAGAGACATACTATTTTTCATCATACTTTGAGTACATTCTGAAATCCTTTCTTCATAGCCTTCTGTACACACTATAGAAACATCATATTTTCTTCATCAGGAACACATTCTCTTAAGCACAACTTCATCAAGTAAGTTTTCATCATCTTCATCAAGTGGGTTGCCTTTCAAGGACAACACTCAACAACATATCACATCATATTTACATCATTTACCAAGTCCATCAAGTCAAGCATAACTTCATGAGGTGGATTTCCATCAAGGACAACACATGTCAACAGTCACATGTCTTCATCTTCATTCAGTGGGTTGCCATCAAGGACAACACTCTGTATCATATTTCCAACAATATCACCATTTGAAAAGATACATGGATGATGTGGAGATAGGAGAGATACATAACTCTATGGAGGAGTTGTCACATCCACCTCTTTCCTCTTTTGGAATGAGAGGGGATCTATCTATGGACCACTCCATTTGTATGAGCAGAAATTATGGTATGGAACATGTCTATGTGCATAATTTTTTACTTGATGATTATTTTCACTCCTTTACCATGTATATGCAGGCCATTAATCCAAGAAGGAGCATTCTTCCATATAAAATTCATGTCCAACTTTGGGCCAGTAACATTTCTAAACATGGCCAGTCCCTCGAAGGATATAGGGAGATGATTTACCACTTTGGGTGCACTCCAAAGGCACCAAACATTTCTCACCTTTTCAGAGCTTGTGAGAAAACTTGGCAGCAAGTATGTGGTGGGCGAACCACTTACCATATCCTTATCTAATGTAGTTAGGAGACATACTGCACTGGTTCCACATGTGGGACTATGACATACCTCATTTTTTGCATATATATGTTTATATGTAGTTGGTTTTGATCCCATACATTGATGATGTACTTATTCCTTTTATGGGAATGATTGGACAAAGTATGGGAGGACTAAATGTGCCCTTTTAGAGAGAGATTCTTCATTTTCATTATGCTACATGTTTCAGGGAGGACATTGGGCAAACCATGATTTTTTCATTGGATCTATTGCTTCCTTGTGGGATGAGTTATTTGCATCTCATGAGAACTTGGGAGGAGCATGTCATGGAGGGATGGATTGGGAGACACTTAGCTTATGAGGGAAGCTTATCACATGGAGGTGTCACGAATGGTGGAGGAGAAGAGTTGCAGCACTCACCTTGTTAGTTGCTTGAGGACAAGCAAATTTTTGGAGGGGAGGACTGTAATATTCCCAATTAGCCATGAGCTAGTTGGAATATTAATTTTTGTTTTCTCTTTCTTGCTTAATGAATAGGAGGATATGGAGATCCATAAATCTCCTTAATATAAATAAAACCAATGCCAATGTGAAAGGAAGACATCTTGGCAGCTTAATTGAGCACCCATGTGTGTGAAAAGGGACTGGAACACCTTGTTGGGTCAACTTTGACCAAATCAACAGTGTTGTCATGGAGTAGTGGCATTCAATGAAGGACATTGCAGTTTTAGATGGAGACTCACTGCATTGGAAATAATGTCATAAATGAATGGAGCTTAGGGTTAGGAAGCTCATTTATTATATAAGGAAGAGGATGGCATTCATATTATCCATATTATGATATGTTTATGTTTTGATATATGGTCTATTTAGACATATAGCTTTATTTGGTTGTTTAGCTAAGATTTCAGTGTTTTTTAGCATAGGGTGTTTCTGATCGAGAATCCCACCTCTTTCCCTCAGAGGCCTCTAGGAAGAGTTTTCACTACATTCCACTATCAGGAATTTGGCCAAGGCTTCAGTCTTAATGTATAGTGTAGTTCATGTTGAGCATTTGTGTTTGTGTTACAGGGCAGAAGTTGTGGAGGTTTCATTTGGGATATTTATGAGCTAGATCTCATTGGATGGAGGTTCCTTTCTCTTTCGAGGCTAGCAAAGAAGGCCCTGGAGCTCATTGATACATTTTGCATCAGGCCATAGTGTTTTTATCCCCTACAATGCAGTATCAGTCTAGATCTATGTTATTTTAGGGAGGAGTTGCAGGGGTGTTTGCAGTAGGTGATTTGGGAGGTGATTTCTTTAGTGAGAGGGCTAGCCTTTCATCCAAAGGATTCATTGGAGGAGAGTAAATTTATTCTTATATCAAATTCATCCATTTACTCTTCAGCCATTTGTTGCAGCATACTTTTATCCATAGGGCTGCAACTCACATTGTATTATTGTGTGTTTTTCTCGGAGACCCTTTGGGGTTCTTTCCTAGAGGTTGTATATAGCCCAGATCTATATTTTTTCATCTATTGTAGAACATATCAGCCCCATATCTTTTTTTTACTCATTTTCTGTAGCAGTGCTTTAAATATTACACTGTAGCAATGTCTCTGGCATTTTCATATAGTAGTAGCACCTCTTATTGATGGATTTCTTCATTGGAGGCTTGTTATATTTTGTTCTATGCTTTGTGGCCCATTATTTTTCACATATATGTTGTTTTTATGACGAATGCAAGGTCTACATATTGGCCTCATATTTGGATCTAATGTTGACACTATTATTTCCATGGTTTGGCACCATATTCCTTCTTTTCCCATTTGGGAATATTACAAAAAACCTTGAGAAGCTTGAAGGATAAATTGAATAATTATAAGGCAAAAAATAGAAGACTGCCCAAGAGGTAAAAAAAGTAGGAAATACTACGACCAATGTTGATATAGAACTTGTCATGCATATAAGGGATGTTTCAACATGCATTAACCTCTTCAGATATACAAAATCCATGTTGACAAGGCCAAAAAGAGGCCTCGTAAGGCTGAAGAGGAAAATAATCCATTTTCCTATTAACATTATGGAGGGGAGCACTTGAGGGGATATTTTCCTAAATAAAAAAAAATAAGGAGAAGAGATCATGTGAGCCTTAGGCACATGAACTAGAAACATCTAAGGTTTGAGGAGAGTATGGAGCACCCCTTCAAGCTCCTCGATATGTATAACTATATGTTGGAAGGTCCCTCTATAAACTATTTTGAGGGGTGTTTGAATTTTAACACTGCCACAAACCATGGAAAAGACTTGGCCTGATTATATATATGGGTGAAGGACATATGGAATACCATAACTCACAGGGATTGATTTGCTATGGTTATTGAAGGTTTCATGTGCCATGTGCCACATGTTTGGATTTATATTTTGATTGCCGCTTGATTTTTGACTACATGCATGACCATGCTATTATGATTTCCAATTTTATGTATGTTTTCATGAATTTATTTTTCCTTTTATTGATGCCCTCTTTCCTTTTGTTTTTTCTCCTTTCATTTTCATGCTTTGGGGGGGCCTTGGGGAAATCGGTTAGGTGTGGAAATAAATCCATGCACCTCTACACAAGAGTTGAGGAGAACCAACAAAAGCATGCAACCTATGTAAGGCTCTCCATATAAGTAAAGAGCCATGAAAAAAATATGAGGAAGGCTACAACGAGATAGATGGCCAAAAAAGGTCATCATTTGAATACGTTAGAGAATTTCTCCTGAGTGTGACAAAAGTAATAAGGGATTACAATAGGGTTGGAAACTAAATATGAAAATAGATAAATTTTGAAAGCACTAGTGCCATCAACAAGGTGATAAAGGTAAAAAGAGAAAAGGAAGGAATTGGGTAAAATAAATCCCTTGGGCCACATTGGAAACTATTGTTTCACTTACATGAATGCTTGCATGGGCACAGTGAGTTTCCTAAACTCTGATAATGTGGACATACTTGAATATGAATTATAATTATGGAATCATTAATCATTAAATTAATATATGAAATTTCATTTTATTTGACAAGGTCTTGTCAGGGATCATTCTTATGAAAGAATGATATATCATACTCATGAATTTAATGTAGGCTTGGATGGCATGTTTAAGATTCCAAGTTATATGATGAATCCATCAAGCAATAGGACATTATTGTTGCTATTTACTTTATTTTCATGTGATTATGAATTTCGTACACACATGTTTATTTTATGATAATGAAATGTTGATTATGAATGGGTATTGGAGAAAGGTAGACCATTCGAGATTTGGGGTTTCTTGAGTCTAGGAGAGGTGATGAGTAGAGATAGTGTGGTGTCTAGATTTTTGTAATTTTGTGTACTAAGTATACATGTATGTGCTATATAATGCGTATATGTGTCTATGTTGTACAATGTGTATATGTGTAAGTGTTGAATAATGTCTTGGGACATGCAAGTATGGGCCTACCTAGGCCTATGTGTTGTGTAATTTGTTGGGACTGGAAGGTATGGGATTGTTTGGGCTATGTGTTGTGTAATATGTTGGGACCGGAAAGTATGAGATAATATAATATTATGTGTTATATAATGTGTTTGGGATAGGCAGGTATGGGACTTCATGGATCTCGGATAAGTGGTGCTATTATTGTCGACAAAAAACTATTCAGATTTGTAGTGATTAATGGGATTATTTGGAGTATATCTACCACTGGAGGCTTGCCAAGTTTGGAAACCAATCTAGTGCATAGGGGTAGAAGATTTAATATCATGTGCAGTACCTCCCCCACTAGATGTTTGACCATTATTGGCAATCAATCTAGTGTGTCTTTGTGTAGAGGATAAGAGAAGAGAAATTTAATATTACATGGAGCATGTCCACCGCTAGATGTTGTTGAGTTTAGAAAACATATCAACTCATGTGAGTTAAATACTGCATGGAGTTGTGTGAGCACTTCTAAGTGTTAGAATACATTAGGGGAATTTTGAGGTCTAAAATGAGCCTCCTAAGGAAATAATAAAATAATAGCTAAACCAATAAAATAATATTTATGAATTTTCAGTTCACCTTTTGCACCATAATCAATGTAACCATAGTTAAATTCAATTCAAAAGTTGTACCAAAATAAAATTAATAAATTTTTTTTATTGATGTGACTATAAATAAGAATGATCTTTTCAAGAAAAAACCATTATAATTTAACAACTAATGCATTTGTCCTTTGCACTTAAATAACTTAAAATAAAATATAAATATAAATTTATAAATTCTTAATTATATTATATGCTATTAATTAAAATTTATATTATTTAAATTGTATAATAACATGTAATTAATATACTATGTAAAAATAATATAATATAATATAATATAATATAATAAATGCATAGGGATATGCATTGTTTATTTCAAGAAATATGAAATAAAAATAATATATTTTTATTCAAAAAGTGTGAAATGGCATTTATTATGAGTACTTTACTTTGACTTTAAAAGTACTTAGAGCACTACCATGGTTAACCATGAGTTTTTATCCACCATTGAGAATGTGACAAGTAAGTACCTTTAACTCAAGCAATGCTACCTCAACCATTAGGGACGATGTCATCACCTAAAATGTGATTGGTTCTCATAAAGTGAATTTTGATTGTACACTTTCCTTAGGAGGCCCATTTTAGACCTCAAAATTCCCCTAATAGCTTGGAAAATCACTTAGTACCTCTGCATCCAAGAAGCCAAAATAAAACCAAAAATAAGTAACAATCATTCTATTTAAATTAACGAATTTCTAATTTATTACCATGTTTTAATTTTAATTAAAATTTGGATTTATTATTAAGATGGAATAATTTGTTTTGTTGCAATAGGAAAAAAAATATAATTTGAAAATTTCACTTCATGGATAGATATGTTAATGAGGAAGGACATTATAAAGCCCGGTTTGAGCGAATGAAGATGGCTTAAAAGTAAATAACGACAACTTGAAGATGGCAGAGTGAGCAACAACATACTAGAGATGGGAAACTCAAGATCAAGGCCATTGTCATAACACAATAACCCAAGACTATAATTTGATTTCCATGAATCATGCCTGAATAATGTGACTTTCATTGTGGTAGGTAAATTCCTCAATTATGAAACTCTTTTGATGCAAGGAGAACTTTCTAAGGGAATGATGTGCCTAAACTTTGAAGTGAGTGATGACACAAAATATGAACCAGTTAACCCAAGGGACTAGCAATTAGTATTGAAGTCTAACAAGAAATTGCAACACCTACACTAGTGTGGGACTAGAAGGTCCAAGAAACACCTACAATAGTGTGGGACCACAGGTCTTAGCAGCACCTACACTAGTGTGGGCTAAATTTGGTGCATGTATATTTTAGTTATCCTTTAATTAAGATGGAAAATAAAATGTAATCTAATATAAAAATCACTTGTAATAGTTAACTGAGTGTGATAAAATAATTTATCTCATGAATTTCAAGTTGAGGGTAGTTGGTGAGGCATGCAGAGTAATTCTAGTCGTAACAGTGTTTGAGGTGTAGTGGTGCATTAGTTAATGCAGGTTGTAATCTATTTAACTCAGTTAAGTGAGTTAAAGTCAGTTGTGCTAGTTGTAACTTTTTGTTGCACTAGTAAGAGATCAAGTGAATTAAATATTATTTAATTCACAATCAGTGATCTCACATGCAACTGATTATTTACTATTATTATTTGCATGCATGTCAGCTCTAGTGGAGACCTAGTTGAGATCTAGGTGAAAGAGACGTTGACTATCAGCTGTAGGATTATTGGGTTGCACCCATGCAACCAAAAACCCATTGGATTGCCCATGATCCTTTCGCAGTCAAGGAAGGCCAAAATTCCTAAATAATAGGGATTTCATTCCACATGAATTGCAAAATCAAGGAAGGTTGTTTAGAGGTTGAGGATTGGCTAAGTGTTGATCAGTTTTGTCCAGGACAGTGTGAGACAATTAGCTGAGTACATGACGCTCTTGTGAGGAGATTTTTATTGTAATTGTTTCATGTATCAATGTTGAATATACAATAGAATATAGTGGGTTTTTGAGCAGAAATATTCCTCGAGAAATTATCTGTGTTGTGGTTTGATTGATTGTTCTTTGCTTCACATGATTGGCGATTGTGTTTTAAATTCCACAATTGATTTGTATAAGTGATTTAGTATCTAGATTTAGTACATCGTTATATCAGATTGAATTCATGATATAAATAATTTTTGTCTAATTTCTACATGGTATCAGAGCACAAGAAATCATAATAGTGGAGGAGGATCTGAGTTTTTGACTGCGTAGAATTCAAATTTGGAAAATAATTTCTTGGTGCTACAACTAATTCTAGATCGAAATGGCTTTCAATGGATTGAGATTGGAGTATGCACTCGAGGGAAACTCTAAATATATTACTTGGAAAGACAGTATGGAGGTAGTACTTGAAGACAATGGCTTGAAGGAATTCACTGATAATGATGTTCCTAAACCCATCATGATAGATGCTGCAAATATTGATGCATGGAAAAAGAAAGTGAAAAAGGAAAGGAGTATCTTACTAGAGGGAGTACAAGACCACATCGTCTCAAGTCTCCATGGCAAAGCGACACCATATGCTATGTGGAAATCTCTAACAGATCCCATTTCAGAGCATCAGTGACCATAGGAAATTGGCACTGAAAGATAAACTCAAGAAGATCAATATGGAGAAAGGCGACTCCATGCCAAAATATTTAACAAAATATGTCCATTGTCAGGATGAGCTGGGGAGCATTGGCATTACTATCACTGATGATGATTTGGTTAGCCTATCTCTTCTAGGATTTCCCAAGGGTTGGCATAGTTATCAGGACTCTATCAATGGAAGGTGAAAGCTACCATATTGGGAATGACTTTGGTCAAATTTGGTGCAAGAGGAGTTCAGATGGAATACCAAAGATGGATCTTCATCTAAGAATAAAAATGAAGAATATTGTGCTTTGGCTGCCAAGGAGAAGAAAGGGAAAGGAAATAAATTCCATTCCAAATCTAAGTCCGGTAAAGATGGCAAGAATCACAACATGTCCAGAGTGAAGTGTTTTCACTTTCACGAGCATAGGAATTATGCCACTAACTTTCCAAAAAATAAGAAGAACAAGAAGGCTTCAGGATGTGAAGCTGGTGAGGCTTTGGCCTCGCAATTTGAGCTTGAATTCTCACTCATTACATGCATGGTGTCAAGTGCAATGGGATTAGTGTGGTATTTGGATAGTTGTGCATCATTTCACATGACGGGAGACAGAAATGTTCAGTAGCTTAGAGGAGAAGGACCTCCAGATGCATATCTAAATGGGTGATGAAGGGTGGTACAGTGCTTCCAGGATTGGTACCATAACCTTCCGGAGACATTTAGGTAAACCATTTCAATTAAAACATGTAATGCATGTATCAAGCTTGAAGAAAAATTTAGTCTCAGTTGCAACATTGGAGGATAGATGCTATGATGTTGTTTTCAGTGAAGGAAAATCTTTCCTGCGACAAAAAAACAACAGGACAAGCCAAGAATATAGGGATTTGAGTTAATAATCTCTATAAACTGGATGTATATGGTTGCGCAACATTGATGGGTAAGGCGGACAAAGTGGTGAGTCGGGATGAGGGTGAGTTATAGCACAAGAGATTGGGCCATATTCACCACGGAGCATTAGAATTCATGCAACATATTTCTACGTGTATTCCCAAGGGTACACTTACGCAATCAAACACATGCAATTGATGTACTATGGGAAAATATGCAATGGCCACCTTTCATGAGAAGAGGAACTGAACCTCAAGGATCCTTGAGAGAGTTCACTCAGACATATGTGGACCATTCTCTGTTGCTTCGACAACAAAGAATAAGTACCATGTGATATTTGTTGATGAATTTTCTCAAAAGTGCTAGATCTACTTCATGCAGAAGAAATATCAAATGTTCTCAAAGTTTCTTGAGTTCAAAGCACCTATGGATAAAGACACGGGGAAGCATGTGAAGGATCTTAGGAGTGACAATGGTGGTGAGTACATCTCCAATGAATTCAGTAACTTATGCATCAAAGAAGGAATTCAAAGAGAATTGATAGCGCCTCATAACCACAACATAATGGGGTCACTGGGAGAAAGAACAGAAAAATTTTGGGTGCAGCAAGAGCGATGTTGCATGATCAGGGCCTACAATTGCATCTGTGGGCAGAGGCATTCAGCATAATGATATTTTTATAGAATCATTGCCCTCATAGGATACTTGGCATGAGTACACCAGAAGAGGCTTTTACTGGTAAGAAACCTAATGTTTGACATTTTAAGATTTTTGGCTCATATGTTTATGTGCATGTGACCAAAGAAGCCTGGAAGAAGCTGGGACTAATAGCTGAAATTGGGATTTTTGTAGGCTACACCGAAACTCCCCACAATTATCAGGTGCATTTTTCAAACAGTAAAATTATTGTTGTTTGACAGGATATAAAATTTGATGACGGGAAAGCCATGAGATTGTCCCTTGAGAGGGAGATGTATTTGCATGCAGAGGAGGAACTCTTGGTTCCAAAGGATGAGCCTCAAGATGTGGAGCAGCCACATGCAGAGGATGATGGAGTGGTAGAAAACACTCATGTAGAGCCATCCACCAGAAATGGTAGAAGGCGCACCACTGAAGTTTATCGATTGAGACTTGGTGCAGCAGAGAATGTAGGAGCCCCTACTTCACTGCGCAAACAAAGATAGTCTCTAGATAGGTTTATTGGATACATGGATCTTATGAGCAAGTGTATTGTGAAAAAACCATCTTCCTTTTAGGAGGGAGTAAAACAACCAATTTGGGTTGATGCAATGGTGGAGGAGTATGACTCCATTGTGAAGAACAGAGGAGATTTTCCCAAGACTAGTCGGTAATCAGTGGTTGGATATAGATGGATCTACAAGGTAAAACAAGCTACTAATGGGAGTGTGGAGAAGTACATGGCTATATTTGTGGCCCGGGGATTCTCACAGATTGAGGGGATCGAATATGATGAGACTTTTGCACCGGTTGCAAGCTACTCTTCCATTAGATCTATCCTTTCACTCTCAGCGCAGATGAGGTGGCACATTCATTAGATGGATGTGAAAATTGTATTTCTCAATGGATTTATTAAGGAAGAAGTGTACATAGAGTAGCCAGAAGGTTCAAAGATCTTTGGAAATGAGTCGCATGTGTGTCGACCCAAGAGAGCACTCTATGGGCTGAAGCAAGTACCTCGTGCTTGGTACACTCAGATTGACGACTATTTCACTGGATTGAGCTTCACCAAAAGTGAAGCTGATGCAAACCTATACGAGATTGTTTTTGAGGGTAAGCTCTTGATTATCGTACTTTATGTTGATGATCCATTAGGGGAATTTAGAGGTCTAAAATGGGCCTCCTACGAAAAATATACAACCAAAGAAAAATTTATAAGGACAAATAGTATTCAAGATGATGAAGTCAACCATGGGGGGTGATTCACCATTTTTTGAGTAAAAACATAAAAATATTAAAAAATAATAAAATAATAAAACTATTTTTTCAACTTATATTTTCAACTTATCTCCCTAAGGGTTAACTCAAATTTCGAGTGGGAGTACTCGTTGGATGCAAAATTTAATTCCTCATCCAATGAGTATGCATGTTGCATACTTTTGATGGACCCTTCTATACGAAAAAGGAGAAATATATGAAAAAATGTGATTACAATGACGTTTTTCATGTATTTTTCATTTTTCATGTAGCAAAGTCCATAAAAAGTATGAAACATGGGTAATCCTTGGATGAGGAATTAAATTTTTCATCCAAAGAGTATTACCGCTTGAAATTTGAGTAAAACCTTAGGGATATAAGCTCAAAATACAAATTGAAAAAGTAGTTTTTTATTTTTTCCCTCTAAACGCTGATGATGTAATCAAATATTGTTTTATTATTTACACCATTATTTTATAATTTCCTTAGGAGGCCCATTCTAGACCTCGGAATCTCCCTAATGTAATTTTGACTAGTGATGAGCAGTTGATACACTCATGCATGTAGGATCCTGCAAGAAAGTTCGAAATGAAGGACATGGGACTCCTTCATTATTTCCTTGGTTTGGAAATATGGCAGTGGGATGGCTAAATTTTTGTTTCTCAAGGCAAGTATGCCAAAGAGGTATTGGGTAAGTTTCACATGGAGAGCTGTAAACCCATGTACACTCCTCTTCCAGGAAATTGGAGGAAAGAGGATGCTAATTCTGTAGAAGTAGTGGATGCTACTGTCTACAGGGAGTTAGTAGGTTCACCGATGTACTTGGTGAACACCAGACCAGAAATTTTCTATGCAATTAACCAGCTGAGTCAAGCTATGGTTAAGCCTACCAAGATGTTTTGGAAGGCAGGGAAGCATGTCTTGAGATACCTGAGGGAAAAAACAGAGTATGGATTATGTTACAACCGGAAAAAGGGAGTGAAGCTTCAAGGCTTTACGGATGCAGGTTGGGCAAGCAGTCCATTGGACAGAAAGAGCACATTAGGAGGGATCTTCAGCATAGGATCGACAATCGTTTCTTGGTACAGCATGAAGCAATGATCTATGGCACTCAATCCAGTGGAGGCAGAGCACATGGTAGCAATTCTAGCTGCATGTGAGTCCATCTAGATGAGAAAGATCCTGGTTGGTTTTTTTGGTCCTCATATGGATCCAACAGTGATACATTGTGATAGCCAGAGTTGCATTAAACTCTCGGTTAATCCTATGTTTCATGATAGATCCAAGAACATAGACATCTGGTAACACCATCTCAAATATTGTGTGCAGAGGCACATAATGTTACTTTACTACATTCCCACAGAATATCACGATGCAGATAGTCTGATGACGACGCTCACTAGGAGAAAATTTGAATACCATAGAGGCAGGATTGGGGTGAAGGATAATCCATTTCTTGTTGAGAGGGAGTGCTGAAGTCCAACAGGAAATTGCAACACCTACACTAGTGTGGGACTAGGAGGTCCAAGCAATACCTACACTAGTGTGGGACCACAGGTCATAGTAGCACCTACACTAGTGTGGGCTAAATTCAATGCATGTCTATTTTAGTTATCCCTTAATTAAGATGGACAATAAAATGTAATCTAATCTCAAAATCACTTTTATTAGTCAACTAAGTGTGATAAACTCAGTTAGCTCTTGAATTTCAAGTTGAGGGTAATTGGTGAGGCATGTATAGTAATTCTAGTTGTAACAAAATTCGAAGTGCAGTGGTGTATCAGTTAATGTAGGTTGTAATATATTTAACTCAATTAAGTGAGTTAAAGTTAGCTGTGCTAGTTGTAACTATTTGTTGCACTAGTGAGAGATCAACTGAATTAAATATTATTTAATTCACAATTAGTGATCTCACATACAACTGATTATTTACTATTATTAGTTGCATGCATGTCAGTTCCAGTGGAGACCCAGTTGAGATCTAGGTGAAAGGGATGTTGACTATCAGCTGTAGGATTATTGGGTTGCACCCATGTAGCCAAACACCCATTTGATTCCCCATAATCCTTGCGCATCCAAGGAAGGCCAAAATTCCTAAATAATAGGTATTGCACTCCATATGAATTGCCCAAGCAAGGTAGGTTGTTTAGTGGCCAAGAATTGGCTGTGTTGGTCAGTTTTGTCCAGGAAAGTGTGAGACAATTAGCTGAGTACAAGAGGCTCTTTTGAGGATAGTTATATTGTAATTGTTTCATGTATCCATGCTTAATATACAATAGAATATAGTGAGGTTTTGAGTAGCAAGCTTTCCCCAAGAAATTATCTCTATTGTGGTTTGATTGATTTTTATTTGCTTCATGTGATTGGCGAATGTATTTTAAATTCTGCAATTGATTTGTAGAAGCGATTTAGTATCTAGCTTTTGTACATTGTTAGATTGGATTGAATCCATGATATACGTAATTGTTGTATAATTTCTATAATCAAAGAATTGGATTTCAGGATAGAAATATGGTTTTTGAAAGGGTCATGATTATTATTGATTGGTATTGGGGGTTACATTGGGTAATTTCCAAAAGTAATGAGCCAAAAATATTGTTGAAATAACACTATGTGTAGTGGAAAACAACTTTGGGCATGAAGGAAGGTAACACTCAAAAAGGAAAGATATCAATTAGGAAAAGGCACATCAATATGTATTAAATAACAAAATAGAAGTGGCTAATATAATAAATTTGTATATCCATTAATTTTTTGTGAAAACAACTCTATATGTAAAATATGATTGTGACCGAGTTGTACTTATAAAGCTCACAATGATCCATGTTTAGGTCAAGCATGTTTTGTGTTTATATTTGGGAATCAAAACACCAAGTACAATGTTCCTCCAAGGAGGTGGTGTTTGTGATAGCCCCTTCTGGAAAATACCCTCTTGTAAACATTTGTAACATTTTTGTAATTAAAATATAAATTAGTTGAGATATGGGACACAAATTTCAAATCGTGCGGAGGGAGATTTCTTGGGAAATTGAGGAAGATTTTTTATTAATACTATTTATGGGAAGTTGATTAGGATGCCATAAATGAATTGAATACACATTGTGGAGGGAGGAAAAAAGGACAAGATCCATGCCCTGTTTATGCAATCTGATGAGCCCTGGTATTGCACCAAGAGTGCTGCAACTCCCAAGGGATGCCCTACATTACTTTATCAACTGTGGCTTCATACAAACTTGGAGGTGATAGTGTTATATACACAAGAGATGAATTTTTTTCATGTCATCCTCTTCCTCTTTACGAAAGGGTGCTACTTCTAGGGGTTCTCATTGAAGTCTCTCACACTTCAATGAAACTAAACTAAATTGTAGAAAGGAAATGACAGAAGGAAACTAAAATAAATTGCTGAAAAAAAATGATAGGAGGGAAATTATAATAAATTACAAAAAGGAAATGATAGAAAAGAAACTAAACTAAATTGTATTGAGCTGGAAAAATGCCTAAACACGCTCTACATATCCTATGATCTATCTCCCATGCTTCTAACGATGCAACTATTCATGATATAATTCTAACTAAAAAAGTGTTGACTGCAGTTTGGATGCAAAAGGGCTAAAGGTGCTCATGGAAGGCTTAAATGCATGAAACAAGGCTTAGAGGAGTGAAAAATGTGTTTGTAATTTATTAAGGCCCATAATATTGCAAAAAAAATTTGGAGTGGGAGGCTTCGGAAATTGTGATGACGAAATTGCGATGGAGGGCTAGCAGTGCGATATGTAATATGCGATATCGCAATATCGCAATGTTGCAAGGTTGGATGAGAAGCAGAAGTGCAGTCGGTAGGAAATGCGAATTGCGAAATGCAATACTGAATGCGATGCAAAATGCGATTATGATGTTGTGGTGCGATTGTGGTATTTCGCAATCAGGGTTTTAGGGGCGGAAGGTAGTAAATGAGGTGCGGGGCCGAAAAGCGATAATGTGAAATGCGAGAATTGCGATAAGGCTAGAATTACGAAATGCGAAATGTGATGACTATGAAATGAGAAAAGGTGTCCAGTCAGATGATCTGACAGTAGGACAGGTGGCAGAGCACTTTAATAATATTACAATCGGCATCAAGGAGCAGTAAGTGTTAACGAAGGCCAATAGGAATTGCAAAGTGCGATAAAGTGAAGGGATTTTCAGAAAAAGGTGGAGTAAGGTTCTTTCAAATTTTTTTGACATAGAAATGAGGAGTGAAGGTGAAAGGAGGGAAAAAGGAATATCTCAATCGGGGTCTGGAATCAGAAGCTGTTAACAACGACCAAATGGAAAATGTGATTGCGAAAAGGATTGATGGAAAGTCCAAAGGAAAAAAATGTGGTTTCTAATGTTTTTGACTATTTTTAATAAAAGAGAAACAAAGGGAAGTAGAAATTGATGTCACATTCGGGCTTGGAATGAGAGAGAATTAAGAAATATCACAGTCGATTTGCGATTTGCGATGGAGCGAGGTACGACGAGCAGGAGTTTCGAGGAGAAAGGGTAGAGGTCTAATTCTAATGATTTTCTAGCGTTTTGGGAATGAAAAGGGGCGATGGATGCAAATAAGAGAAAAATGAGGGAAATGGAGGCATAGCAACAGTGCTTAGGCATGAAAACAGAGCTGGGAAATGAAGTAGGATGACTTGATGATCTTGCTGGGGATTTTGATGCTTATTCCTGCAAACAAAGCTACAGATTTATGCACAGAAAAATAGACCAAAGGCATGATAAAAATAGTGAACAGAAAGCATTTTTTTTCCTGTGGGAAGGTCAACTGCCCTTGAATTCTATTGATAGAGATGAGAGGGGAAGACTGCCTCACATTTTTATAGAGTTTATCAGCTATTCTACAGTGAATATAAGCAGATTAAATCTATAGTAGCAACTATAATAGCAATGAAAATATCATAAATAAAACTAGCTAAATAACAGAAAGGAAAGATGACAACGATAGAGAAGCTGAGGCACATGGGTTGGGCCCTAACCCACAAGCCCAAATCTCTGGAACTAAATAAGTAAAATGGAATATGACTACTCATTTTGGGAAGAAAATGGCCTTGTTACATTTCTTAAAGTCTAATCACCAAGTACAATAAAAATCTTAATAGCTTGCAGCAAAATTACCAAAATGGAATCGAAGAATGGAATGGAAGTCGACCCCAGTTAGCTCTTGATTAGCTTTATTTATCCTTAAGGGAAGCTACCAAGAGCTACCTAAAAAATAGGTAACGAGTCCACTTGACTCCAGGTGAAGTATGGCTTGAGTGCACTTGGTCTTGAGTCGCTTGCCTGCCTCTGGAATTTGAATTGTTGGAGGGGATCTCATGAGGATCCTTTCGCTGCCTTTGAGAGTTAAGGAGGGTGGACAACTCCCCTGAATCTCTTGAAGATTTATCCCTAATTTCCTGATATTGTGCTCATTTATTCTCCAATCTTGATCTTCCATTGGTAGGGAGCAAGTCCCTAAATCATCTCCTTCTCCAAATCTGCATAATCTGCCAAATATTCTCACAATATTCTACAAAAATAATCAATAGCAGGCACAAATATGCAATTACCTTTAAACCTTCCTAAGAAAATATTGAAGTATAATAAAACATTATTAAGTGTACAAGGAGAGATTTAATCAGTGAAAATTTTAGGGGCTAATATTCATAGGTGGGCTAATTTTCCATACTTTTTCCAAAAAAAAGATTCGTTAATTTCCATTTTTTTCTAAAATTGATTTGCCCAAATTTTATAGTATGAAATTATCTTACCCTAAAAATTGCCAAAAAATTATACAGAGACTATATAAAATTATTATTAATTTCAATATTTTTACAAAAAATATCACCAAATATTTTATATATTACATATTATGGACTAGTGGGATTCGCCAAGGTTTCTAAACTTTAAGATAAATTTCCATCCTTAAATTTTTCCCTAGATATAATATATATATTCATGTGTATAAGGTAGGTATATTTTCTTAAGAAAGGTTATATGGGCCTTATTTTATGTCTAATTTAGAGGCCCATCATCACCCCCCTACTGAAACTATTGCTCATCCTCTGAGCAACCTATTCATCCTCCCTGCCTTAAGGTTTTTCTTGCATGCTAGCTTATTTCATTTTCTGTTTATTGGCCCATGCACTGCTCCTCCTACTAATATTCTTTCTATTATTCTTTCATTTCTTCTTGTAGGTGCTTCATGGAGGTCCTTAGATGCCTTAATCAAATCTGTTTTGCATGCCAAGAGGTGGTGGATCCAACTTTTCTTTGATTTTTATTTTTTTTTGCATGCAAAGTAAACTCACAGTTCTTTTTTTTGTGAATTGAGTTCACCCTTGGTTATCCCTTGGAACTCCTTGTCTTTTATTACAATGAACTACTTACTGCCCACTTTCTCAAGTCCTTTTTAGTTTTGTCTTGTTCCTTTTCTTGGTGAAAAAAGTGAGGCTAGTTGCTAGATAAGGCTGAGGTTGCTCTGCTACTGATTTTGGCTATATAAAAAAAAAATCATTCTCACACTTTTTAATGTTTTATTAAGCTAAAATAGATTCGAAGAAAGGGTTAGATGATTGCATACCTGAGCGTTACCATTGATTTATTTTTGTAGGTGATATTAAAGCTGCTGATATGGTTGTTGAAGCTGTCTTCAGTGGTTCTGAAGCTACATGTGATAATCTTCTTGAGGTCCTTTTGGAGCTTCTGAGCATAGGAGGAGGAAGTCTAAGTTTGAATACCTTTAACCAGGGCGTTGACCGAATTTTATTTTTGTGCCAACTTGTTATTTTCCAGCTTGGAAAGGTTAGAGAGCAACTGCATTCATTAGAGACAGATACATGGAGAAATGCATTTTTTCTTTTTTTATAAGGCCTATTAGCTGCCTCAATGAGGTTTTCCACTAGTAGGTCTTCCTAGGCACCTCAAAGCAGGTTTTCACCTAGGATATTTTATTTTTCTCTTTTTTTCCCAACCCAATAACCGTCTCATGGAGGTTTTCAATCAGTGGGCCAATATTAGAGGCTTCAAAAGAGGTTTTCACCTGAGATTTTATTCTTTCCCTATTTTTCTTTTTTCTTTTTCATTTTCACTTTCCTACTCTACTTAAAAAAAAAACAAAACCTTTTTCAAGTGTAGGAATACTTCTAATGGAGCCATGTACACATCAAGATGATAGATAAAATCATGTGCACACATGGAATACATGCTTTGACATTTACCTGAATATGAGAGATGGATTTTTTTGACTGGGATTGTATCAAGTACTATTGGAGAAGAGTGTATTGTTGCAACTTAATGACTGTTTGGAACCATATGTCAATTTATTTGTGATGCCCCTGGTTCACTTTCTAAGTTGGATCACCTTGGATGTCCTCTTCTATTATGGTAGTCAAATCTTCCACTTTTTTCTATTTTTTCTCTTGAACACATGAAGGAAATGCTGGTAAGCATGAGGGAACTTTATTAGGAATTTGGCTTCTGTGATCCATATATTGTGTGAGAAATTTTTTGATGAAAATCAGATGTAAGAAAGTTTTTGCCGACGTGTTTCGAAGCAGCCAGTGTGGTTCATCATCAGGACAAGATGAGAAATCGGATCAAGAAACCTAATTAAATAGACAAGGAAAGCTCGAACTAGCCATTGTAAAATAACGGCTAGTTTGTCTAGAATAATAAATTAGATTAAATTTCATCATATTATATTATATTTCAATTTAATTTTATTATATTTTAATTTTAATTTTAATTTTAATATAATTTAATATTAATGTCTTAATTTAAATCTAATTTAATATTAATGCTTTTTAATAAAATTAATATTAATATTTTTAATATAATTTTAAATTTTTATTATTTTAATACTTTGAAAAAAAAATGAATAAAATAAATAAATAAATACAATAATAATAATAATATTAAATTTATTAAAAAAATATTAATATTAAATTAGATTTAAATTAAAACATTAATATTAAATTATATTTAAATTAAAATATAATAAATTAAATTGAAATATAATATAATATGATGAAATTTAATCTAATTTATTATTCTAGTGAAACTAGTCGTAATTTTACAACTGCTATTTGGAGCTTTCCTTGTCTATTTAGTTAGGTTTCTTGATCATATTTCTCATCTTGTCCTGATGGTGAACCACACTAGCTGGTTCAAAATGCGTCGGAAAAAACTTTCTTACATATGATTTTCACTGAAAAAATTCTTACACAATGAGGGAACTTTCTCAACATTTGATTCTGATTTGTACTCTTCATCAAGTGTAGCCCTTGATCTTTTGATCTCCTCATTTGGATATTCTTCTTCTTGATGTTTTCCTTCAATGACATTAAGAAAATCTCTTCTTTGCAATACCATTCTTGAAATAAGATGCATACCATTTAGATCAAGAGGATATGTTTGGTAGTGTTGTACCTCAGCATTGCAAGTGAGCTGAGATACTTCATTGTATGGATATGGAAATGGTGGTACAAGTAGTTTAGTGGGGGTGGATATATGAGATGGATGTGGTTGAGGCTATGGTTGTGGTGGAGGTAGATGGTAGGGATAGCATCGAGTCGAGTATGGAGGATATTGAGGGAAATATTGAGGACGTTGAGGATTTTCCCAATAAGGACCTTGCCAACCATGTTGCCAAGATTGGTTTTAGGGTTGAGATGGCCAACGTTTCTAAGGAGGGAGTGTGTCCCAATCAGTTTCATATGGATGTGAATAAGCTTGAAATTTTGAAGTGGGTCCTTGCATCATATCAAGTTTACTAGGCTGCCAGGGTCTCCTTGGAGCTACATAACATAGCTTGTTTGGTGATTGCCTTGCTCCATTATCTTCTTGATAAACTTCTTTAAACCTAGGCAATGATGAAAAACATTTAGTAGCATAAGATTCTGCATGGATAACAAAAATAACAACATCTTCTTTTTTCTCATTTTTCATTCTTAACATTTCTACTTGTTCACTTAGATTGCTAAGAATTTATGTTTTAAAGTTGTCAAGCAAATTTCCAAGTTCATCTTGCCTTACCAATGTTGAAGCTTACTTACTTACTCTTTTCCTTCCTCTTGATATGCGCTTGCATGTTTCACAAATTTCTTCAAATGAAAATTGATATACATCTCGTTTACTCATGATATTAAGGAGATCAATCCACTCATCCCTAATTAGTATAAGTAAGAGGTTTTTTAGTGTGTCAAATCCTAAATGATGAAAATTTTCCCTCTTAACATTATACATGAACCTCTCTATTAGATCCTCAAGGCTCTCATATTCTTCTTGGTTCATTCTAAGAATTTCTTCTCTAAGATTACAATCTTTGTAATTTTCTAGAAATATCTTTTGCATATCGTTCCATGATCTTATTGAATTAGTACCTAGACTCATGAACTATTTAAGAGCTTTATCCTTAAATTTTGTAGGAAGAAATCTCAGTTTTTTACTGTGTTATAAGTAGCCATAAGACCTACAAAGTATCTCAAATTCAAAGAGAAATGTTTCCGGATCCTCTTTTTCATACCATGGAAGTTGGGAAGGAAAGATGGAGGGATGTTATTCATATGTACACTGATGTCCATATCTTGAATGGTAAATCCAATAAGATCTTCTTCATTTTCATCATATCCATCCATCTCTTCTACCTTCAAAAGTGTATGGTGTTGTGGTTTTTACTGCACCACGTGGTCACGTGGGGGGGTTTCTATTGGAGAAGTTTTTATTTTTAATTTTTTAGTATCCCTACTCCTATGAGGCATGAAAATGAGATATTTTTGTATTTTTTTTTAATATTTCTGAAATGGCATGAAAATAAAGGAAAGCAAAAAATAATGCTAAAAACAAAATCAAAGCATCTACTAGACACCTCCTCAGCTACGGCACCAAAAAGTGGTGAGCCTTGGTATTGCACCAAGAGTGTTGAAACTCCCAGGGGCTACCCTACTTTACTTTATCAACCCAGGTTTTGTAAAAAATTGGAGGTTACAATGCTAAATACATAGAAGATGCATTATGTTCATGTCATCCTCTTCTAATTTACGAAAGGGTTATACTTTTGTGGGTTCTCAGTGAAGTTTGTTACACTTAAATGAAACTAAACTAAATTGAGGAAAGCAAATGAAAAAAGGAAACTAAATTAAATTGCTGAAAATAAATGACAGGAAGGAAACTAAACTAAATTGCAGAAAGGAAATGACAAAAAACAAACTAAAATAAATTCCATAGAGCTGGCCAAGTGGCTAAAAACTCTACTTATCCTATGATCTATCTCCCATGCTTCTAACCATGCAACTATTCATGATCTAATTCTAACTAAAAAATTATTGATTGCAGTTCGGAGGAAAAAGGGGAAAAAGTGCTCATGGAAGGCTTAAACGCATGAAAAAATTATTAGAGGAGCCAAGAAGGTGTTTGGACTTTATTAAGGTGCATAATATCGCAAAATTATTTGGAGTGCGAGGATTTGGAGAGTGCGATGGTGGAATTGCGATGGAGGGCTAGTAGTGCGATATGTGATATGTGACATCACAATATCGCGATGTCACAAGGCTGTAGGAGAAGCGGGAGTATAGTTAGGAGGAAATACTAAGTGCGAAATGCAATAACGAATGCGATGGAAAATGCGATTGCGATATTTTGGTGTGATTGCAGTATTTCACAATCGGGGTTTTAGGGGCAGAAGGTAGTAAGTGAGGTGTAGGGTTGAAATGTGATAATGCGAAATGTGAGAATTACGATAAGGCTAGAATTGCGAAATGTGACATGCAATGATTGTGAAATGCGAAAAGGAGATCAGTCAGATGATGTGGCAGTAGGACAGGTGGCAGAGCACTTCAATAATATCGTAATCGGCAGAAAGGAGTGGTAAGTGTTGAAAAAGGCCAACAGGAATTGCGAAGTGCGATAAAGTGAAGGATTTTTCGGAAAAAGGTGGAGTAAGGCTATTTCAAATGTTTTTGACATAGAAATGAGGAGCGAAGGAGAAAGTAGAGAAAAAGGAATATCGCAATCAGGGTCTAGAAGTGGAAGCTGTTAACAAGGACCAAATGGGAAATGCGATTGCGAAAAGGATCGATGGTAAGTCCAAAGGGAAAACATGTGGTTTCTAATGTTTTTGACTATTTTTAATAAAAGAGAAGCAAAGGGAAGTTGAAAGGGATATCGTATTCGAGCTTGGAATGAGAGAGCATGAACAAAGATCACAAGCTATTTGTGATTTGTGATGGAGTGAGGTACGACGAGTGGGAGTTTCAAGGAGAAAGGGCAAAGGTATAATTCTAAAGCTTTTCAAGCGTTTTTGGAACGAAAAGGGGTTATGGATGCAAATAAGAGAAAAAGGAGGGAAATGGAGGCACAACAATAGTGCTCAGGCATGAAAATAGAGTTGGGAAATGAAGTGGGATGGCTTGATGATCTTTCTATGGAATTTGTTGCTTATTCCTGGAAACAAAGATGGAGATTTATGCACAAAAAATAGACAAAAGGCATTATAAAAAAAGTGAAAAAAAAAGCTTTTTTTTTTTCTGGTTGGAAGGTCAACCCCGCTCGAATTCTATTGATAGAGATGAGAGGGGAAGACTTCCTCACAATTTTATACATTTTATCAGTTATTATACAGTGCAGATAAGTGGATAAATCTACAACAACAACTATAATAGCAATGAAAATATCATAAATAAAATTAGCTAAATAATAGAAAGGAAAGGATGACAATGACAGAAAATCTGAGGCACATGGTTTGGGTCCTAACCCATGAGCTCAACTCTCTGGAACTAAATCAGTAAAATGGAGTTTTTCTACCCATTTCAGGAAGAAAATGGCCTTGTTACATTTTTTAAAGTTTAATCATTGAGTACAATAAAAAGCTTAATAGCTTGCAACAAAATTCCTAAAACAGAAACAAAGAATGGAATGGAATCCGACCCTAATTAGCTCTTGATTATCTTTAGTTATCCTCAAGTGTAGCTACCAATAGCTCCCTAAAAAATAGGTAATGATTCCACTTGACTCCAAGTGAAGTATGGCTTGAGTGCACTTGATCTTGAGTCGCTTGGCTGCTTGTAGAATTCGAATTTTTGGAGGGGACCTCATGAGGATCCTTTGGCTACCTTTGAGATTTAAGGAGGGTGAAAAACCCCCTTGAATCTCTCCAATATTTCTCCCTAATTTCCTGATATTGTGCTAATTTATTCTCCAATATTGATCTTCCAGTGGCAGGGAGAAAGTCCCTAAATAATCTCCTTCTCCAAATCTTCATAATCTACCAAATATTCTCTCCATATTCTACAAAATAGCCAATATTAGGCACAAATGTGAAATTACCTTAAACCTTCCTAAGAAAATATTGAAGCATAAGAAAACATTATTAAGTGTAGAAGGAGAGATTTAATATATATATTCATGTGCGTAAGGAAGGTAGATGGGCTTAAGAAAGGTTATATGGGCCCTATTTTATGTCTAATTTAGAGGCCCATCACAATCCACAAGCGAAAAGAGAAAGAAATTAATTAAAAGAGTAGGATACAATTATTAGGATAACATGCTCACTAGAACCAACAACAAAAAAATAGAATGATGGTGGTGGCTAGTGGGGTAATGGTAGAGGATTCATTCAGGCATCAAGGGTTGGAGTTATGCATGTTTTGAGGAGGAATAAATCAAGACGATAGAGGATGAGAACTCTATTTCAGAGAGGCATTCAAGAAAAATGGAGCCAACATCACTCAACACAAGAGAAGAGAGGATTGAGCAGAGGAAAGTCATGAAATAACATGAGGAGGAGGTTCAAGGAAGAGGAGTGATAGTCCTTGGGGAGATAAAGAGAAGTGTTTAATTAGGAAAACATAGGAGAGGAAGAATACACAAGAAAAATAGTAAGGACATTGTGGTATCACTCTAGATAAGGAAGAAATGATAGGAAGGTTGATCTCAAAAATTTCTAGAGGGAATTAATTTTTGGGTGGATATCTGCAAATATCTGGACTCCTAGTGGTGTTTAATGTGTGAGAAATCACTTGACCACCCTTTCTTAAGCTGTGAAATTTTTCTCAAGGGTGATTGATTACAATAAAGATTACAGTAGATGCCAATATAAGGTTGGGTGGAAAACCAAAGTTCCAATTTCAGTTTCTATGCCTCCTACCATAATATTAGCATCTATGTAATTATATATGTACATGAACTTATAAAAATTCTTAATGTGTTTATTAAATGCTCATGTTGATATGGAGAGATATTTAATCATGTGTCTCATTAGTAAGGAATGATTAATGTGTGTGCTAATAATGGGGAATGTTGTTTCCAATGTGGTTTAGGAAGGATGAATCATTCCTATACAAGTACTGAGGAAGGTTATTCCTTATTCAAAATGGAATGTTCAGTTCATGTGTAATTTATAAGGAATGACTTAACTCCCATGTCTATTTCTGAGTCTAAAATTCATCCTAATAGACTCAATATAAGAAATTGGTAAATATATATTATTTACGAATTTTTTGCATTGAAATGGTTTGAGCTTCAGGCCTTATGTATGCATTTAAGCTCGGGAGAGATATGTGGGTATGAAACAGAGCCGAAGGAACTCCTGCATATATGTGTGTGTGTGTGTAATATCTTGTTGGATAAGTGTCGAAGGATTGTGCAAACCATATGTATGGATATATGTGTGTACCTTCTATAAGTTTAGGAGGCAATAGTGTTAAGTATAAATATATATGTATGTAGGCTGAGATGGGTACCCATTAAGCTGAAGAGGGAGTCATATAGAGTAAAATGGCTAAGTCACAAAGGGTGACCACCAAGTAGATAAACATTTATATCACGTCAAGTTGTCAGGTCATTTTATTTGTCAACACGAAAATGTGGGATCAATAGGAGATGATAGCATTTCCCATCTCGGGACCTCAAGGGAATTTTTGTGCACACTTTGAATTGGTGTAGAGATATGGTGGATAATATAAAAGGAATGCCCATCAAGAAATATTAAAATCACCATCTTGGGCCTCGATGTCGGTAAAAGCTTAACATGTCATAACATTTTATTGTGCAGAAAATCAATTTTTCTCAAGGTTTGAATACTTGGTGGGACCAGGCCACATTTTATAATTACATTGGATAGTGGTCTTGTGGTGTCTAGGAGGATTTTGACATGGCATGAAATAATCGTGTTCTTCCTTGGTAACACAAACCATAATCACTAGTGCCATGCAAATACCTGAAAACCTGCTTCATTTTTGTCCAGTGCTTCTTCCCTGGCTTTGACATAAACCTGCTCAATACTCCCACTGCATGTGCAATGTGTGGTATAGCACACACCATTGCATACATCAAGCTACCCACTAAAATTTCATATGGAACACAGGTAATGTCCTCTTCTTCTTCTTCTTGTGTATTGGGACATTGTTCGGTAGATAACTTTACAACTACACGAATAAGAAACTTCACCAGTTTACTATCATGCATATTGAACCTCTGCAATATTATTTCAACATAATTCTATAGTCTAACCATAGCTTCCTCTATTTCCAATCTCATTTAATATCCATGCCCAAAATATAGTTTTCAGCACCAAGATCCTTCATATCGAATTTGGAGAACAATTGGGTCTTCAAATCGTGAATAATTTATTTTCCATTTCCAACCAACAACATCTCATTCACATACAAGACAAAATAAATTACATGCTCACCAATTAATTTAAAATACAAACAATGATCCTCTTTGCTTCTGGTGAATCCAAGTCCCCGTTTAAATGTATCAAATTTCTGATACCACATCTTTGGTGATTGTTTTATAACCCATGCAGAGGCTTTTTTTTTTAACCTGCATACTAGTTCTTTCTTACCCTTCGCCGCAAAGCCTTCAGGCTACTTCATGTAGATCTCATATTCCAAATCCCCGTGAAGAAAAGTTTTCTTCGCATCCATCTATTCTACCTCAAAATCAAATGCAGCATTAACAAATAAAAGTAATATAATAGAAGTTACCTTGTCAACAGGAGAAAAAATATCACCAAAATAAATTCTCGACACCTACGAATAACCTTTCTCTACCAACCGAGCTTTATATTTCTCCACCTTGCCTTCTGCATTCATCTTTTTCTTAAACACCCATTTTCTTCCAATCGGTTTCCTTCCAACCCACAACTCCACTAGATCCCACGCTTCATTTTTGTGCAAGGATGCCATTCCATGAACCATGGCCTCCTTCCAGAGTTTTCCATCCTCTGAATCCACTGCCTCCCTCACAGTTCTAGGATCATCATCAGTGATAGATAAAGAAAAATTTTAACATTTTCAATGTGCAATATACCTTTCTGACTTCCTTCTTTCTCGAAATTATCTTCTCACAACTGGAGTTTTTGGCTCTTCCTCTTCTGAATCTTGTTATGCTATAGAGTCTAATTCTTCTTCCTTTTTCTCAAACTCTATCTTCTCAGGTTCCTTGTTTCTGGGTTGCAAAGCTTATAACCTTTTAAACCATCCAATAAATATACACCTTTCAGGTTTACTATCCAACTTGGTTCTTTTCTTCCTTGGAATATGTACATATGCAACATATAAAAATACCATTAGATGTGAAAGAGAGGGTTTCTTCCCAGTCCATACCTCATGTCGAGTCTTATCCTCCAACACTGAAGAAGGCGATCTGTTAACCAAATAGCCTGTAATCTCCACTACCTTTGCCTAGAATTATTGTCCTAAAGCGGTACCACTGAGCATGTTTCTTGACTTTTCCATCAACATCCTATTCATTATTTCTGAAAATCCATTTTTCTTAGTTGTGTATGGAGTATTCTTAGGTCATTTTATACCAAAATTCTTACATAACTCTTTAAATTCCTTCTTGCAGAACTCTCCACCATTATATGTTCTCAACACCTTTATCTTCTTCTATGTCTAGTTTTCCATTAGAGCCTTAAATTATTTAAATGTATCAAATACTTTAAATTTATTCTTGAAGAAATATATCCATGTATTCCTTGAGAAATCATCTATATATGACACATAGTACACATAATTACCCAGTGATGGAACCGACACAGGTCCAAACACATCACTGTGCACAATCTCTAATATTGTATTCGCCCTCTTAGCACTAGAAGGGAAACTCACCTGATTTTGCTTCCCATATACACAATTTTCATAGAAAAAAATCCAGAGAGAAATTAGACATACCTTCTGCCATACCATTAACATGTAGTATTCGAAGGCTCTTCTATCCAATATGTCCAAGCCTTTGATGCCATATAATGGTCTTTTATCCGGAGATCACTAGGATTTCTTCTCCACTTTCAGGAATCACAAAACTGTTGCACCCATCAATAACAATACTACCCAGAAGCTTGTACATAGTTCCAATCCGAAATACATGAATCAATACCATTTCTTCCCGAACCATATTGCATGTATATTTTTCAAACATTGTTTGTACACTTGCATCATCCATCTTGCTTACCAAAATCAGATTTCTAGCCAATGAACGAATATGAAGAGCACCGAGAAGTCTTCTAATCATTCCACCTTGCAATTTCAGCTTGTATTTTCTGCTTCCGACGATTCTGACCTTCCTATCATCCCATAGGAATACATCACCACCATCATAATTCTCATACCCACAGAACCACTCCCTCTGAGGAGTGACGTGAAAGGATACACCCGAGTCAACCAACCATGCCTCAAGATCTACATGTGTATTTAAAGAAGAATCCAAGTACACATCCCCACCTTCATCTGAGGTAGTTTTACCCTCTGTAGAAGGAGCATCATCAGATCCCTTTTCTTTCTCAATATCTTTATATCTACAGTCCTTTTTGAAGTTCCCACATTTCTATGACACCTATACAAGCTTTCCTAGAGACTCCCACTCGAGAAATTATTCTTGTTTTTGCTCCAGGACCATCGTTGTACAGACAAGGAATCTCCATTCTAGCCCTCCATATTTTTCTATCTCATTTCCTCTGATAGCAAGGCTGAGAGAATTTCATCAAAATTTAACGTAGTTTTATTGCTACATATTGCAACAACAAGACTACGCCATGAATCTAGTAGAGAACACAGAAAACTAATGCACTTATATTCATCTGAGATTTTAATATCAACAGATAACAACTGACTTACCAAAATACCTAAGGTGTTTGGATGCTCTTTCATTGAGTTTACATCATTCATCCTCAGGTTATACAACTTTTTCCATAGGAACAATTTGTTCACTAGAGACTTAGATTGGTACAAAGTCCCTAACTTGTCCCACCAAGCCTTTGTCGTAGCTTCCCTAGATACATTCAACAATTCTAAATCTCAGATACACAATCATATTATTCTCTTTGCGTTCCTATCCAAGTTTTCCCAGTCTTCATATGACATTTTCATTGGTTTAGTACCTAGACCTACTGTGATCCACTGATCTTTATCCATCAGCAGATCCTCTGTCTTGAGCTTCCACAACTCAAAACTCTGACCATTAAATTTATCGATCTATAAATTTCCACTGCTCTTCATCTTCTTTCATCATAAGAATCGATCCCACACATCTCCCACTGAACATGGTCTATGAGAGGCCTGAGCAAAAACCCCTCAACAACAAAGGTGTCCCCTTGAAGCCGAAACAACTCTGATTTCAAATGTAGGTTTTAAAATTGTACAGAAATTATCCGCAAACAAAATTTTAAAACAAAAAATAAATAATAGTGAGAGCATAAAACAAAAAATAGAAATACACAAATTTTCCCCTGGATCCCAAAACCAAGGCTACCCTCTTAATTTTTCAGTATGTTCCTTTCAATGTTACGATACATATATATACAAGTTGAAGAATTCATAACCCCAATTTATTAACCATGGATTAGAACATATTTGTAGTTCCCTTGACTCAATATGAAAAATACCATGGATGGAAAACCATCATGCCCAAAACCATGTGCTAAACCCATGCACAAAAATATAGCTAGGTCCTCCCACCTAATATAGGGTCCAAAAAAGATTTCCCGGGGAGTTGTGCCCCACTACTATGCCCGATGCAAGCAAGGGGGGGTTGGTCGCCCCACACTTCCCACGTGAAGCTAGTCCTATAAATAATATAACACAAACCTAACAGCATGTTCGATCATGGTTCAACATCGCACTGTGACAAAGATTATCTTAATATGAAATTCAACCATTGTCAACAATGTTTATTTTAGGGTTTATAATATTTATATTATGGTTATATAACTTGGTTTTATATTAATCCCTTAGGTTTAATATTATTTCCTTGGGTTTAATATTATTCCATTAGGTTTTTAGTATAAATCCCTATGGTTTATTATTCTGTTGGGTTCATAATATCAATCATGGTTCACCATGGTCAGTCATGGTCAACCATGGTCATTATTGTCCAAGCATGGCCACTCATGGTCAATCATGGTCAACCATGGTCCACCGTCTCATTATGAAAAATATTGTCTCACTATGAAAACCAACCATGGTCAACAATGGTCCAACGTGGCATTATGTCAAATATTTCTCAATATGAAAATCAATCATGGTCAACCATGGTCAAATGTCACATTGTGAAAAGGATTGCCTCAATATGAAAATAAACCATGGTCAACAATTTATTTTTCAAGGTTTGTAATATTTATATTAGGGTTTATATACCACGGGTTTATAATATTAGTCTCTTGGGTTTAATGTTATTCTCTTGGTTTTATAATCCCTTGGCATTTTAGTATTAATTCATTGTGTTTATTATTCCATTGGGTTTATAATATTAATCCATTAGGTTTATTATTCTAAGGGTTCATATTCCTATGGTATAATATTATTCATAGTGTTTATAATATTAATCCTATGGTTTAATATAAATCCCTTTAGTTAATATCGCAGTTAACCATGGTCCAACGTCACATTATGACAAAGATTGTTTCAATATGAAAATCAACCACTGCTAACCATTGTCAACCACCATCAGCCATGGTCAATCATGGTCAACATTGGTCAAACATGGTCGTCCATGGTCAATTATGGTCAACCATCATCCGATACCACATTGTGACAAAGATTGTCTCAATATCAAATCAATCATGGTCAACCATGGTCCAACTTGCATTGTGAGAAAGATTTTCTCAATATGAAAATCAATCGTGGTCAACCACAATCAATCATGGCCAAGCATGGTTCAATGTCACATTGTGACAACCTTAGTCAAACATGGCCCAACATAACATTGTGACAAAGATTGCATCAATATGAAAATCATCCACGGTTAACCATGGTCAACCATGGTCCAAAGTCTGATTGTGATAACTATTGTCTTGATATGAAAATCTATCAGGGTTAACCATTGTCAAGGATGGTCCACCGTTGCATTGTGGAAAATATTGCCTCAACATTAAAATCAACCATGGTAAACCCTCATCAACCATGTTTATTTTAGTGTTCATAATATTTTTTTTAGGTTTTATATACCTTGGGTTTATATTATTTCCTTGGGCTTAATATTGTTCCCTTAGGTTTAATATTATTCCCCTAAATTTATAATCCCTTGGATTTTTATTATTAATCCCTTGGATTTATTATTATCTTGGGTTTATAATATCAATCATGGTCAACCATGGTCCAACGTCGCATTGTGACAAAGATTGTCTCAATATGAAAGTCAATGATGGTCAACCATGGTACAACGTTGCATTGTGACACGAAATTTCTCAATATGAAAATCAAGCATAACCAACCATATTTACTTTAGGTTTTATAATAGTTATATTAGGGTTTATATACCTCCGGTGTATAATATTAAAAATAATAAATCAATATTAATATTAATTCATTCATTCATTTTTAATATAGTTAGATAATTAATTAATATAGATAATAAAATTGAATTAATTAAATATTATTAATATTAAATTATTTATTTTTTCAGTAAAAAAAACTTTCATTATATTATCAAGAAGAAGATAAGTACAAAAATAATCTCCCATAGCCCTGTCCTCATTTCCCATGTATAGTGGAAACAGAGGGATGGGAGGAAACCATTTTCATTCACTATTTCCATTTATTTACATTGGGCCTACAAGCCATGCCATACAGTGGTACAAAATGAGCCACATAACGAGAAAGAAAATCCCCTCAAGGAGGCTGATTTGGAGGAAAGATAGGGGGGTGCATAAACATCTGCCCACTCATGCATATGGAAGTTGATGTGCTCAATTCCTTCTTCCAGAGAGCAGAGGTGGTTGTTGGTGCGTTGATGATTGTGTTAGAGGCTTTCCAAATTGTACAGGGTTTCATTTTGGACGTGTTTCATGTCATTGATATAAGCCACCATCTCGTTTCAGTCCGAGTAGCGTTGGTATCTCATATTATCGATTTTCAATTGTATGTCATGCAACAGGTTTGCAATCGTGTCCAGGGAGACTGGAGTGACATCTTGGCCTAGAGAGCGAGCCAACGAGATGGACATATCAACTTTTGAGTCCTAGCTAATGGCATCATTAGAGGACGACTGGTCGCCAACATTGATGGGTTGGTGGCCAGTAGGACAAGGAGCATCACCCTCGTGCCGTGGACAACCTCTATGTACAGGAGACCAAGACCACAAAACTTTCCACGAGGCTTGCAGGGTGAGTGCCGAAACAAGAGAGACCAAATTAAACTGAAATGGAGGAAAGTGAACTCAATACCAGTCGTCGAGAGCCCAAGGCTGGATGTGCAAGACCCTGATTTTCTACCAAACTTTTAACCTCCTACAGCCACCGCGCACAAGTCGTGCTCCACCCACCAAAACAAATGACGTCTTTCCGTCGAGAGGGGTGACCTGAAACCGAAATAAATTGAACTAACGTACCAGAGTTCGCAATGCTATGTTTAGGATAAACCCCGCCGAGCACCATGCTCGAGAAGAGCCACAGGTGCAGGGACCGATCACATGTCCCAAAATCCAAAACCACCTCTACTGACATAAATACGAATGCAATTTCCAGAGTTGAGACACCCTAGCAGAGCAGTTGAAACATTATCATCCACAACGTGCCAAAATCCCATAGACTGCACCAGGTCGAGAGCTCACCATGTGGCAACCCTCTCCATAACACCTCACCCTTGCCTGCCCAAAGCAATACCTGCCAGTAGGAAAAACAAAACTTACAACCCAAAGTCTTTGCAGACCCAACCTTCATCTCCTAATGCATAACAATAAGGCACATAACTGAATAGCAAAGGTTTATAATGACAGTACCCACGGGAGGAGAGCCCACTTGCGATGCCTAAACTCGCCTGTCACCCTCCATTAAATGATTTCCCTGTGCGCGTGGAAGTCGCGCGTGATTTGTACGCTGACAAATCCCCACATCTGTCTTCAAACCTGTCACCCCCATCGGGGATTATAAATATTAATTTATTATTATTAATTAGTAATCATATTAAGAATAATAATAATAATAATGTCGATTATATTAATTTAATATTATTATTATTAATTTATTAATAATGATATTAAATTTATTTATCATTACTATTATTTATTAATATTAATCTATTATTATTATTATTATCTAATAATGAAATGAAATTTAATTAAAAATAAAAATTACATTTTGCTCTGAAATTATTACAAATTAGGAACATAGATTTACATCTTGGTCTGAAATCAAATTTACAATTTAAACTTACTAATGAAATTTCCTTATTGGCACTCGTTCATGTTAGGCAACTAATCCTTGGGTTAGTTTGTGTTAGGTAATTGGTTATTAGAGTTTAAGAAACCTGGGGAACTGATTCAACAATATCTTGATGTATTTATATGTGCACACATTGTACATCACGTCATTCCTTGAGACATTCATTAATATATTGTTGAATTTTGTTTCCAGTTTGTGTGTTGGGTGTCTTATAGTGGTATCAGAGCGGGTAAGATGCTATGTTATTTTAGAATGTGACGAGTTTTTTATGGGCCTGTTAATTGAGGTGAGTCACTAGTTTTGTGGCCAGCGAGAGGGAGCTTACACAGATAGCGAGGAGATAAACTGTTCATGGCTGATTTCAATTTGCCTGTCAGTTTGAAGACATTGTCGCGGTATATGACCAACACTAAGGATAAAACTGAATGACCAGAAATTGTAGATGCCCCAGGAGTTCTGAGCAACAATTATGAATTGTTTATATTCTTCTACACCATTGCCTGCACTAGATTTATTACAGATGGTGAGTGCAATGAGAAATACATTGACATTGATGATGTTAATGCGTTTTTATTTTAGAGATTAAAATACACAATTGAATTTACAGTTGTGGCATATGACACGAAGGTGAAGGTATGGGGCATGTGTTTGATTTTTATTTTTATCATGTTTCTTTCTATTGAGAAACCACTTTGGAAGGTTGTGTATTTTCCATTGGCTTGTCTATAGTCGCCAGCCACCGCTTGTTTTTCTAGATGGAGGTTGACAAGAAATGAACACAAAGATCCATGAAATATAAAATTTGCAAGGAAATTATTTCGGTGTTTGGATACGCAGGAAACCTACAAGAATCCGTGGTTCGATGAAGCGGTGGGCATTATTGGATAGCAATTCCTGGGTGTATTCTGTGAATTATGGTTTCAAGAAAATGACTGCTCGAGGAGGTCAAGGCATGAGTAAATCTACAAAAGGTGTGTAACATCTTGTTTCATGTTTGAATCTAATGATCTTGAAGAATTGAAGAATTGTTGGAGGAGTCACGAAGTAAATCTGACTACTAGCGACCCATCCTTCCCCTGTTTAGGGGTGGTAGTAAGTTATATAATCCGCTATAATTGCATACATATGCTATATTTGTTATAAAACATATTAGTGAATGAAAAAATGGCATTTTTTTTGTTCTGCCTTCATCGATTCTGCATCTATCAGTTTTTTAGGGCTGTTAGTTTTGAAGTCGGGTATTTATTTTCAACTCATTTTCAAACCTTGGAAGAGTTTAATCAATGAAACAAAGTATGTAGAGGATTGTTTAAAGTCTGAATGAAGCTAGTTGACCAGCAGTCAAGCATCTCAGAGTTTGGGCAGTCGATGCTAGGGTCAAATTGTGCCACAAATTACTCACAGTCACAGTTTTACATTCATGAAAGAATAGAATTTGAAATTTTTTAGGAACAAAAATTTTCAAGAACAAATTTTTTAAAAGGATGTCATTTAGTTTCAAATTTTAAAAAGGTTTTTGGTTCAGTTTCAAATGTTTGAAGTTTGAAGTTAATTAATTAAAGTTTTATTTATAAAACTCAATTATTTATAATAAATAATTTTCAATCTATTGAAAAATTTTGACATATTGGAGAGATAAGTTTAAGTATATTGGAGAGATAAATTTACAAAGGATAGCTGGAGAAATGTTTTGACGTATGAATGAGAATCTTTTTGAAAGAAAAGTTTTTGGGCATTGCAGTAAAGGAAAATGATGTTTCTCAGATTTAATTGGATGCTGAGGTTTACAAAGTTTTGGCAGGATTGAACGCAGAGTTTTGGGAAGTACAATGAAGCATTTTCCTATATGGAAAGTAGTTATAAAACCTTTTTGGTGTATTAAAGATCAGCACATGGGTCAAGGGGTTGATGAGAATTAAAATCAGATTTTAAGGGAGATTTTTAACTTGCATCAATATTTAATGAAGTTTTATTTTAAAATAAAACTTTGGAGTTAGTTTATTTGTAGCATGACATTATATTGTCAAAACATTTTTCTTGGAGGGATAAGAAAATTGACATGTTCAAAAGTGGGTTGGAGTATATAATTTACACTAGTGTTGCTCATTGGTTTTGTTTCTCTCTATAGACTCGTTGTTACCAGAAGAAAGTTTTGAAGTTATTTGTTACATGTTGATGGGTGCACAATCGGTTCAATCCGACACCCTGTTAATTCATTGAAAAGTTTGTATTGGGTGCATTTTTGGTGGTAGCCGACACCCCTTTTTCTGAGTTGATTGCAAGTTTATCTTGATATTGCACTGGATAAAATGGCCAAATTAAATGATTTAGTACAATTATTAAGAAATTTAATGATATCTATTGTCCATAACAATGTCCAAGTTAGGAAAGACATGCTCTGTGACATCTAATCTTGTTTTCAAAATGTTAAAAGCACAATCAAATTTTTGGAGTTAGAATCACAGTTATAGCGAGACAAACTTCAAAAGAAAACTTGTGATTCTGCACTGGTGTTTGTTTAGAACAACAAACTGTTTGAGTTTCATCATCAGTCAAAGAATGATTAGAGAAATGAAGTGCTTTCAGGTGAAACTTTGGATGCAGTTATAAGTGCTGATGTGAAACCTTGTTGGGTGTGGAGCCTGATTATCTTGTTTAATTTGTATCACAGCATTAGACTCCTGTACCATAAACGGGGCGCCAACGCCACCCGTAATTAATCGCTGCTGTGGGGGGTCTAGGGGGGCGGCAGCGACTTTATGGGCCCCCCCCTGGCGGGGGGTTTCGGGGGTAGCACCCCCGAAGCTAAAAACAGATGTAAAATTGCCTTGTAAAATTATAGAAATTTTAGTCAATCTGGGCCGTTCATTAGGTGGATGATTTGACGGTAGAAGTTATGTTTAGTTTAGGGTTTTTTGCCTAGAAGGCAACCCCTCTCTTTGTATGAGGGCATTGTATTGTGGCTATGTATTACAGGTGTATTTTCTGAGCGGGAAATAGATAAGGAGACTTTGAGAGAGAACAAAGGATATTACAACGGATCTATTGTAGGTTTTGTCTCCTCATTTTTTTGGATAATAGAAAGGAAGGACTGGTTGTTTGGGGTGGACATAGCCCAAACTAGGTGAACCACGTATATCTGTGACTCTTTGGTTTTATGTGTTTTGTGTGCTTGTATTTTCCGCATATTTTATGTGTTGCATTGCTTCGTAATATATAATTTTCTAACAAACTTGTTATAAGACCATGGGAAGAGATGACACACAATAAACATAGAACTGGTCTTGGTTATAACAGTGATGTATCTTTTCACATCCAGATTTCGCTAAACCTATAAAATTTCAAAGTGCAGGTTTTCTAGATGGTGTAGTTCCAGAAAAGGTTGATAGATGCCAGCAGTGTAATAGAGTTGGACATATGAAAGATCGGTGTTTTGATCTTCACCGATGAAAGCATTGGGGAAAGAGAAATCACCAGTCAAATAGATGTTCCAAAAAGAAGAGCACTACAAGAGAGAAGGTAAGTTTTGGATGGATTCCTTCTTGGGAATGGACCAAAGCAGCCAAGAAGATCTACAGGTCATATTGAAGAATTTGTTCGAGAGTGACGAGTCTTGCAGTGACGACAAATATTTCTCACTTTGTATCCGACAAGGGGGGATTTGTTGTGGGTGGTATGCTACAGGTTCAAGTTCAAGATGTCAAGTGAGCTTGAGTCAGTGATCCACATCTTGAGCCACAATTTCAGTTGATTGAGTTGTTTATGAGAAATTCTGTCACAGGTTTGAGTTTGAGATGTCAAGCGAGCCTGAGTCAGTGATCCACATCTGAGCCACAATCTTAGTTGATTGAGTTGTTTCTGAGCGAGCACTTCCTGGTTTGGAATTGTTTTAGGAACTGCTGTGACAGCTCCAGAGTTTGTGGTCATCTTAAAACCACATTTTTTTTTTTCAGAACTGTTATTTAGGTTCCAGAATTAGTGTTGGTGGAGACATTGAGTTCTCCCATTTTAGGTTTATGGTCATCTTTGAAAACCATTTCTGAGAGACATCAACTCTTCGCTGAGATGCATTTATGCATTCTGAGCTCTCATTCGTAGACTTTGGTATATCCCTTCGAATAAAGGGGGGAATGTTAGGCAACTAATCCTTGGGTTAGTTTGTGTTAGGTAATCGGTTATTAGAGTCCAAAAAACCTGGGGAACTAATTCAATAGTTTCTTGATGTATTTATACGTGTACACATTGTACATCATTCCTTGAGACATTCATTAATATATTGTTGAAGTTTGTTTCCAATTTATGTGTTGAGTGTCTTACACTTCATTTTTTGAGCTTTATGCATGAAATGGTGATTCGATGACCTTGTAAACCCTAAGACCTAATGGAGACTATGACTGAATGAAACCATGATGAAAATGACTGAAATGATAATGACAACTCATGACTGATGGTACACTGAGCAAAGTTGTGAAATGAGCCAGCAAGCAGTAAAATTTTGAAAGGAGTGAGATCAGACCTAAATCATCACCAAGTGACCAAATTTTTGCAGGATGACCTAATGGAATGACAAAAATTTCAAAATGAGACCCTAACATGACATGAAAAGAGTTTATTTGATCACTCGTGGAAGGATGCAAAACTGACACCACCACCACTATCATCACCTTCTTATAAGAATACTAAAATTTTCTTAATCATAACTCAACTTTTTGAATAGCTCAGTGAACGGATATTAAAAATAATTTTTATACGTGCAATCTTCGATAACGTTTTAAGAATAATAAAAAATGTAAAAGTTTCACTAAGCCATTTCAAATTGAAGTTGTGAGATTGGATTTTGTCTTCAAAGAGAACACTCCGCCAAACTTGACAGAAATTATTTAACCCATACAACATGATAAGAAGAAATCAAATTAAACATGAAACATACCCTAAGATAAACAAAGTACTATGGAATCACATCAAAATTACTTGTGAAACTCCAATACCCACCATCCATTGACGCAAGAAATGGGCTTAACACCTCCTACGATTCCTGCTGCACTTCCCAACTCTTGAAATTCTTGCGTTGTTTGCTCCTTGCCCCCCGAGTAGTGTTCCAACATAATTGAATCTAAATGAAATCCCTGTCGAGCATACGAAGATGTCTCTGTAGCCACTGGGAGGATGCTATCTATCAGAATCACCTTCCATTTCTTTGGCAATGCCTTGTGGCAATTCTTCAAAATCATTACGCAATCATTGTCACTCCAATTATGCAGAATCCACTGAAAAAATAAAAACAATCGATAGATATATAATCATTGATCAAATATAATTAAAACTACCCAACAACCGAAAGCCATAGCAATACCTTCATTAAAATAGCTTGGCCGCTTGGTACGCTATCAAACATGTCTCCACCCACATGTTTCATAGTTGAACAAACACACATTCACGAGATTTCATCACCTGCACAAATATTATATTCTAATATCAATGGTTGTACTTGGAGATTTAGACTTACCTAGATAGTGACTAGCCTCAGCCACCACATAAGCCATGTCAAAGTTGATTCCCCTGATGTGGGGATACCTAGACACTATAAGATTGAGAGTCGACCCAACTCCTCCTCCCACATCCACCAATTCCTAAACCTCATTAAAACCCTCACAACTATCCAGAATCTTGTTTATCAACATGGTAGAATGCTCAGACATAGCCCTCTTGAAAATCATGTTGAATCTTGGGTCGATGGCCACGTACTCGAACCCTTTCATTCCATGGGATTTGGTGCATGGCTGGGAGCCTTCCATCACAGCATCCTTGAGATAATACCAAGACTCCATCGACACCTTATCTTGGTTCATCAATAGCAGTGGAGCCAAAGAGATTTCATCCTGGTTCTTCACAAGATATTTACAGAGAGGAGTGAGACAATACAACCTCTCACTGTTTCCGTTCTCCTTGGTGGTCACTGAGCAACTCAGAACCAAATGGCTAGCCAACACTCTGAGGATCCGATCAAGAGTAATGGCGGCGTCAGGGATTGTGGTCGGAATATGGCACCGATTTGTGTGGGCGAGAGTTGGACGCCATTGGCGGCATTTGCTATGATTTGGAGAACATCAAGTTCGACGGCTGCCTTCATGGCGATGGGAAGGCATGAGAAATTTGCGAACTCCATGCCTAGAAGCCATTCATCCTCATTCACAATCTTCAAATTCATCTCTGATTTTTATAAAGCCGATCCCAATTGGAATCTGTGGGTTTGCGGCTGAAATTATGAGAAGAGAAGCAGAAAATTGTGGGAATGAAAAGATTGGGGAATGGGGCTTTTATCAGCTCTGTCAACAAATTCAAATTTTCCTCCTTTCCCTTTCCGTCGATGGATATTTCTGGGAAGCAAACTCCTTCCGACACACTCCTCAAAGAATTTAAAGGACCACACTCCGAGTCTACAGTAATCGTGTTGTACCACACTCCGAGTCTACAGTAATCGTGGTACAACAGGAGTATCGAGGCGTTGAAAACTACAGGCCAACTATTTATCTAGATAAAAAGCCATTTCTGGATAGAGTTGTCTTTATTTCCATCTAAAAATTCCATTTCTCGATAAAGTTAATAGAGTTTTTTTTATTTCCATCTGAAAACTCACTTTTCCATAGAGTTGATAAAATTGTCTTTAGTGAGGTTTCCAAAGGATCACACTCCGAGAGTGCAGTAATCGTGGTACAACACGAGTATCGAAGAGTTCAAAACTGCACACCAACTATTTCTCTATATATATTTCCATTTGAAAAGCCATTTATCAATAGAGTTGTCTTTATTACCATTTAAAAAGCCATTTCTCAATAAAGGTGATAGAGTTGTCTTTATTTCCATCTGAAAAGCCATTTTTCCATGGATAAAATTGTCTTTAGTGAGGTCTTTTTGGAAAAATTTCTTCTGGGTTTTTTTGGTATATATTTTTTTTTTAATTTTAGAAGAATTTATTGAAATCATAAATTTATGAGTAATATTTCCACAATCAAAGTTCCTTAGAATATTTATATATACAATTAATAAACAAGTTTAAATAACACAAATCAAAATTTAAAGTTGCACAAAAGACACTTTTTTTTAGATTTATATGCATTTTGAGATAGTAATTTTCAAGTGGCCACTTGACCTCTGTTTTCTTGAAGTTTTATTCAAGAGTGTTGTATCCCATTTGTATTTTCAAAATCCATACTTATTTTTAAAAGTGTCATATTGAAGAGAAAAAAAAAGTGAAGTGTCCTAAAAATAAAAAATAAAAAATAAAAAATTATAAAAAAACCAGTTATGCATAAAAGAATATATTTCAATTTTCAAAAATTCTATAAGTGGTTCAAGAAAGTGGAAAACTATTTTTAAATATTTAAGAAAGAAGAAAATTTTATTTTTTTTAAATATAGATAAATACAATTAAGTGTTTAGAAAGGAAAGAAAAAACCTTACAAATACTTAAATCTCAACTTACAATTATTGAAAAGGTAAAAACTTTATCTTTAAAGTTATTCAAATATGATGAAACATTTAAACTAATTTCAACAAATGGTTTAATATATTAATGTTCAATGATGATGAACTGTATAATCTATAGCCTCAAAATAAGTAAATAAATGAATGCAAATAAGATAATATGTTTCAATGATGTTATATATTTATCCTTAAAGTTGTTCAAATATGATGAAACATTTCAACTAATTTCAACAAATGGTTTAATATATCAATGTTCAATGATGATGAACTATATAATCTATAGCCTGAGAATATGTAAAAAAATGAATGCAAAAAAGATAATATGTTTCAATGATGTTATACATTTGAAACTATAGTATTGATTTTATAATATTGTCCAAATCAAAACTGAAGATTAATAATGAAAATTAAGATACATTCCTTAACACATCATCATAGGAGTAAAAAATTTAGAGATCATGAGAGAGAAAGAAATCCAACCTCAATTATTCATCCTTTTATCAATAATTAAAGCATATAGTTATGGGAACCCCATAACATAGATTATGGAAATTCCATAATCAATATGTTGTGCATGGCTAAGAGTGGATTAGAGGTTAAATATCTATATATGTTGATTTTTTTATCATGCTCTTCCTCATGGTTGCTTGTCATCAATGGTCAATACCTTTTTTGTTCAAAGAATGAAGTATAGTGTATGGAAAGGCAAGTTAAAGCCCATGATGGTTGTTATTTCTATATAAGACTAGAGCATCACTACTACATGAAGAGCACTTTTAAGACAATTCTTTAACACAAAAGAAATCTTTTGTCTTAAAAAATTACTTTGATTTTAGTTATTTTACATTAAAATTTAATATCAATTGAATTTTCTTAAATATAAAATTTAAGAAAAAAACAGTTTGAGAGAAAAATATTTTAAGACAAAAATTTATATTTAAAACAAAACAATTTGAGACAAAAATATTTTAAGACAAAAATTTATATATAAGACAAACATTGTTTAAGACAAAAATATTTTAAGACAAAATTTTATATTTAAGACAAAAATAGCTTGAGACAAAAATATTTTAAGAGAAAAACAATTTAATACAAAAAAAATTTAAGACAAAAACTTTATATTTAAGACAATGTCCACTTAAGTCAATGCCAATTAAGACAAAGGCAATTAACACTTAAGACAAAACCACATCAATTTAAGACATTGTTATATAACACTTGCAAAATTGACTCTAATAGTGCGCCCTAAGTCTCTCAACTTGCACACTACTATTGTCTTACACCTATAACGAGGCTGTTATTTCACTTACCATTCATGTTGTCTTATATAAATACAACGATTTGTTGGGCTCTTCGTTTTGGTGGGGTAGCCGACTCTGAAGAACGTGACAAATTTTCCTGTCTAAGATTTCTCGGACATCAATTCCTCTCCTGTCCCTTCAATCTCTGTTGATATGATTAGATAAAACTGGTCTATCACTAATCCATATCCAGTTCCTCTAAAAAACTGAGTGCTAGCTAAAAATCTCATAACCTTAGTTTTTAAAGTCTATCTAAGCATCTTATTTTTTGTGACAAAATATGTCTATGGGATTGTTCAAGACATTCATTTTCCCCTAATAACTATGACTCTACATGATGTATATTATCATCATGTACAAAAGCTATAGTATATCTTCTTCCTCTAATAGGAAATTGGGAAGTTGATACGAGTTTGTTTAGTTTGAAAACTTTGAACTAAGCTAAGTCTATCTCAACATCTTGTTTGTTGTCACAAACAAAATATGCCTATAGGTCTGTTCAAGACATTCATTTTCCCCAAAACCTGTCACACTCTACATGGTGTATTATATCATCGTGTACAAAATATACATAATGTTTTCTTCCTCCAAATAGGAGATAAGGAATTTGATACAAGTTTGGTTAATCTGCAAAATTTGAAGCTAAGCTCCGACTTTAAAGTTATGTTCCTTAAATTACAAGAACTAGTTTTCACTCTTCTCGATGTACATTGTGTTCCTCATTGAAGTTTTGGATATAGCCTCTAACTAAGTAGATTCTTCAAACATTTAATTTAAAATAATTTCTCCCTCACCAGCAAATCATTAGCATGTTGGTCTTCACACATTCTAAAATAATCAGGTCGCCTTTACACTAGTTAAATATGGAAACATAGATATGAAATTTTATAGTTAGTCATAGAGGGATATGTCACATTTTGGGTCTCCATGAATAGGGGATCCTCAATCATTCTAGCTTTTTCATAAATACCAATGGACATGGACATTGGGTGATATGAAAATATTTGTTCATATTAATTATCCGTGCTTCCGCTACTTCCTCACCCTCTCCATCAAAAGTACAAGGTTTAATTTTCCGAAACTCACCTTGTAACTCCACTTTTTGTTTCTCCATCTCATGTTGTTTCGAAGAATTTCCAGACTCTGCTTCTTTGAAAGTTTTTCTTTTGTTACTTCGCTGAGTTGAACTCCCTTCTGAATTGTCATGAACCTGTGGTTGTTGCTCTCGTTCTTCATCAGTGTCCCTTTATGGACTCAGTTGTGTTGTAGGATGATTCTGTTTATCCGAGAGACTCTTGAGTATCCTCTCTTATTCCCTCATCAACCTTTCATTGTCTCTTCACACTTGAATCATTTCTGTCTGGAGCTGTTGCATTGTATCTAACAATCAGGTTGTTTGATGTTGTTGTTCCTCCAATAACCTACTAGTTTGATGATGTTGATCCATGCTCAATTATATCCACATCTCTGGGTTAATTTCTGGTTTAGGCTGGGAATGGGTTTCCCCTATAGTTCTTGCTGTTTGAAGACTAGATCCTCTCCTCATTGGAACTTATCAATAATTCCTATCATTGTGCATAGAATTAAGAAAAAAATGAAAAAACCCAAAGTTATTCAGTTGGCCCAATATGGCCCACTATGTAAACTTTTCTCTGATACCACTTGTCACCTTTATCAACACTTACCATGTCAAAATTACCATATAATTCTTTTTCTTTCCACAACACTTATTTATCTTAGTACTTTTAACTTTTACATATGGCATACATAGCATTAAAGATTAATATAATATAACTTAGTTCCTATTTATATTTATTGCATGCTTTCGTGGAAATTGTTCAACAATTATTCTTACCTTTATATTGCCTCTACTGTACATCGATATTTACATCATGATCATTTTAATTTTACATTATTTTAGCTGTACTTAGTCACGATAATATTATCATAATTCATTCTATCCTTATACTACATTAGCTTTTCTTACATAATATCGTGGATTAACCATAATTATAACAATAAAATCATGGTTCATTTAATCCATAAGTACCTTAAAATTTTTATTCTGGATTTCGATGATTACAACATTATTTATGGATTTTAAATGTTTTAATGGTCCGACCATCCAGCTGCATGGTAGCTATATACCAGTTTTTACCTTTATTAAGCAGTAATTCTTGTATGATTTTCTCATTGTTCTCATTTAATCATAGGCTTTGCTTCTGTTGTTTCATTTCCAAGTTAATTTTGGTACCAGGGTCTTAGTGAATTGGGGCATCCTCCAGAATTATGCATGGTGCTTCCATGGATGTGCAGGTACGTTGACTCTCTTCCTCCAGTTTATCTTTTAAGTTTAGTTGTGCTTCCTTCGAATTTTATTGAGGGTGGAATCCCTCTACATGCACAGGGCTCCAGAATTCAGCCTTGACCCCTTGCATGCATGAGCTTCCTGTGCTCCTAGATTGAGGGGTTAATTTAATATTAAACTCTCTAGAGCTTAGATTTTATTTCATTTCTCCTTGATACAATCATTTAATACACTTATGAGGATGACTGTGTATAACTTTTGTTCATCTTTAACACAATTATGAAGTCGACTCTGTATCTTTTCTTGTTCAGCACCGTGTATAAATTTTATTTTAAAAAATAATTCCTTTGGATGCTATATGCATACCTTGAATGCTTAAATTTGTCAGATGGTTGCATGTATTCCTACGCTGGTATTGTTTAATTAAAATTTCATCTTGTTAGCTGCCAAGCTCAGCGTTGTCATATTTGGAAGTAATTCGTTTCCTGTTTTACACTTTCTGTGTTTTTTATACTGCATATTCTTGTATTAGTTTCAGAGTTTAAGAGTGGCCATATCAGCTTTTGGGTTTTTGTATTTCCCAAAATGGATGTTGGTTTCCAGTTTTTCTTAGTTTTGTATCCTTCTGGGTGTGAGTTAGTTCATCAATTATTTGTGGGATTCAATGGCCAAAGGACTTGAATCTTTCTCTTTTTTAACATGGGGCTCGGTTCTAAACCTATGAGTCTTATTGATTCTCTTCACTGGATTATGAAATAAAAAAAATATACTTGTACATCTATAGCATGTATTGAATTGTTTTCTCTTGTTGATTCTTAGTACCCTTCTGTGTAATTTGTTGTAATCATTTTATTCATTGTACTATTCGATAACATATGGAAATACCTTGAAAATGAATGAGGGTTTTACTCTGCTGGAAAAAACATGGTTATTGTTGGTTAATATCTTTCCTCTTATTTTTAGCCTATGTGTTTTCTAGATTCACAGAGTTCTAGATTTGCATCATTATTTAGTATTTAGACAACAAGAACCACTATAAAGTATATTTTGTATTGACCCCGCCATTACATTTCTTTGTTATTGTATTTATTTCCAGACCTGCTTCATCTTTTTGAAATAAATAGTTGACAATATTGTCAAATTAACGGAGTTAATTTGAAATTCTGGTATACTGAATTTAAATACAGCTCTATTGTCATTTCCTATAACTTAACAATAAAATTATGTACTTATTTTAGTATTCTTGCTTAACTGATGGCTCCACCCAACCATAAGAGAGGAGATCACGTCCTCTTCTCCCCCTATGCTTTGCACCAAAGTCTTAGGTAGCAGTTAATCATGAGAATTTATCCCCTGGGACTTCTTTCCATCCTACACTTCTTATGGGTTAAAGAGATCCACTAGTGTCAAACCAGCTGTGGACAACTCTTCTTTTGTAAAACCAATTGTTGTTAACCCTTTTTTCCTTTCATGAATAGAACCCCTTCCCCTTCTCAGGATTTCCTTTTTATCCTATTGGGGAAGGTAACTATCAGAAACTGCCTCTTCCTTTTTACTCTCGAATCTTGGAATTATTTTACCAACCAATTAATCAATTACTCAAGTGTAATTTTTATTCATGAAATAAAATTCAAGTTCTCTTATTAACCAATAACCATATTCATCAATCTCTTTTTACTAACAAATTCAAATGTTTTTATAAAATTCTTTTAGACATAACAGAAAAATAAAATGGGATGTTACAATCATTGAGACAACCAACTACCCTTGATACGTATGTAACAAACGATTTACCCTTCAAAAAATTATAGTTGCAAACACGGAAAAATAATAGGAATTATTAATGCGAAGCATAAAGTAAGAAATTGAAAAGGGGTAATTCCAGATATCCGAATTTAAAAAAAAAGGTTTTCATATTCAAACTATACCTAACCACGATAAGGGAAGTGTATCTTCTTCAGAGATTCCAGTGCCATAAATTATGAAAATTAGTATGGCGAAGGGATATATCCTTTAAGAACAAGAAAGAAAACATACAATGAAACTTTATAAAAGAAAATAGTCTGATCACAATGGTCGTAGAACCAAAAGATTGTGTAAATAAGCTTGTAAATTCTCAGGGTGATGGTGAGAGAAAACCCCTATAAATTCAAATGAACACCTACAATCGCACTATCACTCATATGTAAATAGAAAATGATGACAATAAGGGAGATAATTTGTCCGTAATCTAAAGGGAAGAGACTCAACTTACAGAAAGGAATTGTGACTAAAATTTCTAATAAGGGTGTTTCCAAAGTTACATTGAAGGAGAAATAAATATTAACTTGTTAATTTTACTAGTAGCCACGTAACCAAGGAATGAATTCTAAAAAAAAAAGTTATCTTTCCCTTGGAAACAAAGATGAGGTTCAGTTAGAGCGACACCAATACTGGAAACTTCACATGAATATAAGAAATTTCAGCATAATGAGTAGGTTACCTCAGATTCGAAGCTCCAACATTGAACCCTAAGATCTAATTGGAGATAAAGTACAGAAAATAATTGATATATTAAATTTTTAAAGTGTGCCTAGGAATAGATATGAAAAAAAAATAAGCAACATTGCAAGTTGTAACAAAGCAATAAGGAAAATGGAAAGGCGAGTGATTTTTTTTTCTCAGGAATTGATCGATTAACGTGCTTTTTGGAGGAGGAATCACGCCAATCAACGTGAAACCGTGGAGGTTATCCACACCAATAAGCGCGGATTTGTGTAGGAGAACCGCGTCGATAGGCCAATACCTTATACAATTTCATTCCCGGCACGATCAACACTCATATTGGTTCAGAAAGTGCACTGATGCGAGAGGAGGAGATCTGCAAACAGATCTGTGCTAGTGTTAGCCCAATCATGATACAAAGAGATCTGAGATAGATCTACTACTGTGAAATTTTTTCGATGAAGGAAGATATCTGAGACAGATCTACTACCGGTGAAAGTTCGTTGATGAAGGAAGATATCTAAAAGAAAATCTACTCGTTGTGTCAACTTGTTGATGAAGGAAGAGATCTGAAACAGATCTGTTGCCAGTGTAAACTTGGTGCAGAGGAGCTAGAGAGTCCGTACTAAATAAAGTGTCCTGGTGGAGCTAGAGAGTTCATTCAAAGAAATAGAAGAGGCCATGGCAGAGGGGCCGAGAGCCTATGGGACAGTGTGCAAAGCAGCCTGTTGGATTGATGACAGATCCGGTAGATCTGTATCATAATATTTCTTTATGTGAGGATCTGGGGTAGATCCTTTTTTTTCTTGCCAATGACTCAAAGTTTTTTTTTAGAGTCGTCAAGATGAAAAATCAAATAATAGAAGCATACTTGAATGAGAGAAACAAGCTCGATGGTTCCAGTTACTCTAATTGGAAATTCAATATGCAAACTCTGGTATAAGCACAAAGTGCCTCAAAAATTGCAAATGGGGATGAGCCAAAGCTAGCAGTAGGAGTCAGTCCAACCACAACAATTCAAGACCGGGAGAAGAGAGAGGGTAGGGTAAAGAAGACATTGAAGATGTCAGTGAAGGATTTCATCCTACCTCATATCAGAGAATGCAAATATACAAGCAACATATGGATGGTGTTGCATGATCTGTATGAGATCAGGAAAACAAATAGTCTATGTTCTTGAAGAGCAAGATTCTCGTTAGGGCAACTTTGAGGTATAAAATGGACCTCCTAAAGAAATAATAAAATTATAGTTAAACCAATAAAATAATATTTATGAATTTGCAATTCACTTTTTGCACCACAATCCATGTAATCATGGTTAAATTCAATTGAAAACTTGTACAAATAAAATAATAAAAAAATTGTATTCATGTGACTATAAATAAGAATGAGTTTTTCAAGAAAAATTCATTACCATTGAATAACTAATTCATTTGTCCTTTGTACTTAAATAACTTAAAATCAATTATAAATACAAATTCATAAATTCTTAATTGTATAATATATTATTAACTAAAATTTATATTGTTTAAATTATTTAATAACATGTAATGAATATACTATATAAAAATGAAATTATATAATATAATAAATATAATATATTATTTTATGTATTAATTTTATACTACATATTGAATTGATTTGATTTATAACATAAGAAGAAATATATTATAATATAAAAAGGGAATATAATATATATTCTGTAACATTTAGATTATTTTTCATAATGTTATAACTAATAATATAGAATATTAGTATATTCATAATGAAATGAATTAAGTTGTATTTACAATTAAAGAAGAAAAATATTGAAATGGATTTAATTTATATTAATAAGTATAATATAAGATTTATATACGTTGAAATTTAAAACTTTTTCCCCAAACTATGTTGAACCTAATATACATGTTTTCAACATACAAAACTAATATACCTTTTTTCATCATACAAAACTAATATACATTTTTTGTTTAATTTTAATATGTTTTTATTGCTATTTTATTATAATTATATTATTCATAGATTTGATTGATCGTAAATTTGGAAGGTTCCATTTTTATTTATTTATATTTCATATGTGTATGTATATTCCATTCATAATGCATATGTATAGATATTAACTTATAATCAATATGAAATTGTAATATTAAATAAAATGAGATGAATATATAATTTAAAAATAAATATATGAAAATATACAAATATAATGTTTATTGAAAAATGTGTAAATACATGAAGACTATGTAGGGATATGCATTGTTTCTTTCAAAAATATGAAATGACAGTGATAATATTTTTTTCAAAAAGTGTGAAATGACATTTATTATGCGTACTTCAAAATTATGACTTTAAAAGTACTTAGAGTACTACCATGGTTAACCATGAGTTTTTATCCACCATTGATAATGTGACAAGTAAGTACCTTTAACTCAAACAATGCCACCTCAACCATTGGGGATGATGTCATCTCCTAAAATGTGATTGGTTATCATAAAGTAAATTTTTGACTATACATTTTCCTTAGGAGGCCCATTCTAGACCTCAAAATTCCCCTAATGCTCCATAAAGATGGAGGAGAATGAAACAATTTTTTCTTTCATATCGTGGATCAAGGATCTTAAGAAAAAATTGGTAGATATTAGTGAGATGGTTGCAAACAAAGATTTGGTCACGATTACCATGAATGGTATGAATGATGATTACCAAATGTTTATCACTGGGATAAATGTGAGGGAGAAAGCTCCAAAGTTTGAAGAATTGACAAGAATCTTAATACAAGAAGAAGAAATAAGATTGACTCTAACACCCCAGAGTGTAGATCTCGCATTAATAGCAAAGGAGAAATCCTTCAAAGAAAAAGGAAATTCATCTCATCAAAACAGAGGAAACCGACAGAAAAGACTGAATCAATATCGAGGTATGTACCCGAATAAGAACAAATCAGTATTAAAACGTTTCTATTGCGGTGAAATTGGTCATATGGCTAAGCATTTCAGAAAGAAGAAATTTGATGAAGGATAACAGAGACATAAAACACATGCAGGTCATTTCGCAGATGATGACAATATTCAAGATTTCAAATTTTTCCTAGATGAATCTGATGAAAATTTTGAAGTAGACATATGGTATGTGGATTCAGGAGCATCCACACACATGACAGGGAACAAAAAAATGGTTCAAATATTTTAAAGAAACCAACAATGGAGCAAAGATATTCCTTGGCGATGATAGAGGTTATTAGATCAATGGGTACGGGAACATTCCTGTTATTTTTCCTGATGGTAATATCAAACACATTCAAAACGTAATGTATGTACCTAGAGTTACAAAAAATATGATTTATGTATCCATGATTACAAATCATTAACTCAAAGTAGAATTCTTTAAATCTCATTGTTATAATAAAGTTTTTTTGGATGGTATGAAGACTATTTCTTCAGGAATTCAAACAAGAGGTTTGTACAAATTAAATGTGAGGAAAACACAACATAAAGCTTTGAAATCATCGAGTTTAACTAAATAAGAGCTATGGCACCAGATATTTGTTCATATCAACTTCAACGATCTGCTATTACTTTAGAAAAAGGAAACCATGTGAGGTCTTCCTAATTTAAATCAAGTGCATAATGATTGTGAAGATTCTGCATTAGGAAATATGTATAGAGAAGAATTCCATGTTTGAGTAGAAAAGAGAGAGATATATACTTGAATTAGTGCATACTGACCTATGTGGACCTATGCAAACAAAGTCATTAGGAGGTGCACTATATTTTCTATTGTTTTTTTATGACTGCACAAAGTTTTCTTGGGTATATTTTCTTTGTAAGAAAAGCCATACATTTGAATATTTTAAGCAGTTCAGAAATATGATTGAAAAGAATACATGTAAGTATATAAATATTTTCTGCTTCGGTCAAGGGGGATAATATAGGAAGGTTGAATTCACCAAGTTTTGTAAAGACCATGGAATATTGTAGCAATTCACAGTAGCCCATACTCCTCAGCAAAATGGAGTAGCAGAAAGTAAGAACAAAACATTGGTGGAGTGTGCTTGGAGCATGATGAATGGTAAGGATATTTCAAATGGTTTTTGGGATGAAGTGTTGAATACTGCAGTTTATTTGAAAAATAGGAGTCCTACAAAAAGTCTCGAGTTTAAAACTTCGTTTGAAGAATTGTATGGATTCAAACCTATAGTAAAACATTTGAGAGTATTTGGCTCTAAATCCTTTGCCCATATTCCAAAGGAAGACATAAGAAAATTAGATTCAAAAGCCATCAGATGCACCTTTGTAGGGTATTTTTCAGAATATAAATCCTATAGATTATTTAATCCCTCTACTCACAAATGTTTTGTCTGTAGAGATGTCATGTTCCATGAGCAGGTTTATGATGAATCTGATAAAAGAAATGAGGAACGGGATATTCCTTTGCTGGTCGAAGGAAGTGAAGAAGCATGTGACAACCATGAGGAGCAGGAATATGCAAAAGTAGAAATTTCAGATACAACAATCGAGTTGAGTGCTTCAAAGGAAATTCAGAACAGGTTAGAACCACACCAACGCTCAGAAGATCAGGTAGGTAGACTCAATTTCCTGCTAGATATAGGGAAGATGCCTTTATAACTATTATTATGAATGTTATAGAACCTTATAGTTCTAGAGAAGCCAATCAATTTAGTGAATGGAAACAAGCTATGGAAAAGGAATATGAATCAATTCTCAAAAACAACACTTGGGAGCTAGTTGAACTACTCGAAGGGAAACAAACCATATGTTGTGAATGGTTGTATAAACCCAAGTTTAATGCAGATGGAAGTATAGATATATTAAAGGCTAGATTGGTGGAAAAGGGGAATTCACAAAAAGAAGGTATTTATTATGAGGAAACCTTCGCCTCCGTAGCTAAACTAAATACTATTAGAATGATGATTGCTTTAGCTACTAGAAATCACTGGATGATTTACCAAATAGATGTAAAGTATGCGTTTTTAAATGGGGATTTCACAGAGGAGGTTTACTTAGAGAAAAATGAGGGGTTTGTCTAGAAAGGTAAAGAACATTTAGTCCACAGATTAAAGAAAGCTTTATATGGACTAAAACAAGCACCCAAGTCATGGTATGAAAAGATAGATTCATTTTTTCTGCAACAGAGTTACAATAGAAGTAAAAATGACCCTAGTATGTATATTGTGAATGATGGAAAGGGGTGTATAGTGTTGATTTATTTGTATGTAGATGATCTAATTATTACAGAAATATGCAACAACTATCAGATGTGATAACCAAAGCTCAATCAAACTGGCTAATAATCTGGTGTTCAACAAGAACACTAAGCACATTGATATGCAATTCCACTTTGTCAGGGAGAAAGTTCAATCTAAGGAAATCCATCTTGTATATTGTAAAACTTGTGATAATGTTACTTACATTTTCACTTAGCCTCTTCGAAAAATTAAATCTGAAATGTTTAGGGAGATGTTAGGTATATTTGTGAACTCTTTCTCCATTAACGGGGAGTGTTAAAAGATAATGGAGAATCCTTAATTTGTGAGAGTTGGTTCACAGAACCTTAGGATAGGAATTAGTTTCTATTCCTTAGGGTATGGTTCTAACATCCCTACATATATTTGTGCTATATATTGATTGAGTTGTAATGAGAATGCAAAATGTTCTGCAGAGTCAGACTATCCTGGTTTAGTCTCTCCATTATAGAGCTGACCAGTTTTCCATTAATGAATTAAATCCATCACATTTTATCAAAACATTCAATTAGTGTCATTGGAGGTAGGATGGTACTCATGCCTTGAGGAGATCACATGGAGTGGGTATCTTGCTATTCAAAAGGGTAGTCTAAGGCTAAACTTTTATATGACCTAAATCCCATATGTATGAGCGGATCCAAACTGATGTGGTTTAAAAACTAAAAAAAATAAATATAATATGGTATATGGGAGATGTAAACATCATAATAATTTAGAAAAATATAATAAAAATATATTTTTCTTGACTTTTTGGATAGCTAAACTTTAAACATAATGAGAAAGGTTTTTTCAAAATCAACAAAACTGTAATATTATCATTATTTTTATTCTTCCACAATAGATAGTAAAATCATTTATATCTTTATGATCCTCGATAATGGATAATAAAATAGGGAAAATTTAGTTTTACTAAGCCATTTCAACTTCATGTTATTATATTTAATTTTCATCTTTAAAGGTATGACAAAATTCATAGAAATTATTTAATCCACAAAACATGAACCAGAATACACATGCATCGATTAAAAACCCAAAAATTCTTATGTATACAAAATTTGAACATGTGTTACTCACCATGAGATACATTTGTAGTCTCTTTCATGATGAGTATGGATTTTTTGCATGGAATTTTAAGAACCAACTTCAATCCATTTAAACTCTTAATACATCACTCATTAAAAAAGTAGTGAATATCTTTGAAATTGTAGAGTGTAGAATACACAACTGAATGCCACACAAAATTGAAAGGTCAATATTATTTATGGGGTGCCACTTTCATGGTTACCTATATAGCTTGTGTATCTTTTTTGTATGGAGTCATTTTATGTCCAACACGGACGATATTTCATGACATCTTGGTTACCATAGCATACAATATAGGAGGTGAAGGAGAATAATTTTTTTGAGCTTGCTTTGCTAAGGGTGTCATTGATGGCATAGTTTTCTTAGAGGTATTTCATTAATATTGGACTATATTAATGCATGCATACAATTTGAAAATGTTGAAATTTATATTAAGAATATGAATTCATTTCATTTGAATATTATGAAATTAATTTTATGTATCTTAATATTCAAGATTTGAAATAATTTTCCAATTCAAGAGACACCTTTGGAAAGAAAGGAAACATATTTTTCCATTTCATATTCGTGTGTGTGGAAGACTAACAACAGTAAAAGTTTAATTATAAAATTGTGTGAGGTTGGAGAGTTGGTTGGTTAGAGAGTTATAGAATGTGAGAGTTGATTGAGGTGTTCTTCATTAATTACCTCACACATATATAGAGCTCATGTGAAGTAGATTTGAGGAGGAGGATAAAAAAAGATGGAGGTATGCATATTTATAGACCAAGTAACTAGCACATTGTTGTTTCTTGTTTGTATCAATGGATTGTAGTCTCCCATGAAGTTGTAGCTTGATAAATAATAAGTTGGAAACCATTGAGGTAGGAACCTCCTGTGGCTTGTAGCCTGCACAAAACTTATGGGAGTTGTAGCTTCCTTGCATGTTGTAACTTGAAAAAAGATTGAGGTAGTAGTCTCCTGTAGGTTGGAGCCTACAAAAAATCAGAAGTAGGAGTTTGCCTTTGCATCACAAAAATATTAAAAAAAATTCTCCATTTATGAGTTTCCACGTATATCTAGTATCCATATTTGTTCATATCATGTGATGATGTGATGCTTTGGTTTAATTATTAATTGTTGTTAGAATATTAAATATATTGGTCATTATGTGTTCATATTCTCATTTTCATTTAATGTTTTAGTTAATAAATTAAAGAAAAATCATTTTAATTTCCAATGTACTAAATTTCTTCAACCTCCTCAGTCTTAGTTTAGTCAAGCTTTCATCATGCTTTTCTTTTTGTGTTTACCCAACTTAGCAATTCTCTAGAGCTAGATATTTAGCATAATATTTCTTTTTCATTATGTTATTCTTAAATAGAAAGCTTTCTCCTTGGTATTTTTAGGAGAATATTTGGGAAGGTCCAACATGTGGACTTGATCACTAACAACTTTTTCTAGAAGATCAAGAAGTCTCTCTCCCCTATGTGACCTTTTAGGGTTATTCCCAAATACACATTTATTCATCAAATAAAATTTAATTACATAATCAAATAATTTAAATCTTGGCCTCCATAGCCATTAAGTTCAAAAAATAATTTAATAGTCTGAAAATAGTCATTTCTTGCAAAATCAAAACATAGATTTGTCACAAAAATGTTGTCAGTACAGAAATTAGAAGATGTTTTTTTTTTCTTTCTTTCAAATTTAATTATTATTATTTTCACTTTGGTGACCATGCATATCTTTAATATTTTTTTCAAATAAAACAATATATGATACATCAAATAAATATGGAAACTAGTCCAATTATATTGATTTTAATGAGTCATTTTCTAAAATATTGCTCAATTTTATATAAAATAGACAAGTAGTATAGAGAGAAAAAAAACCTATAAACATTAATAAATTAGTTATTATTATAATGCATCAGAATAATTTAGTAAAATATAGTAACAAGTTATGAGAATACTAAATTTTTCATGACCTTTTGAATAGCTCCACTTTAAAACTAATTAAAATTTTTTTTTAAAAATCAGCAAAACCACATATATTATCATTATTTTTATTCCTTCACAATGGATAATAAAATAATTTTATCTATACAATATTTGATCATGGATAATAAAAAGTTTCACTTCAATATTTTAAGTTAAAATTATGAGATTTGATTTTAATCTGCATATAAATTCTTTAATCCATATAGCATGAACCACAATATACACACAAATGTTAATTAAAATTTCAAAAAAAATTGAACATGCCTCACTCCTCACTCATCATGAGGGAGATCTGTAATCCCTATCTTGATCAATATGATTTTTTCACATATAATTTTAAGAACCAACTTAAATATATTTTAAATCTTAATATATCATGCACTCAAAGAAATCATAATTCAGTGAAATCTTAGTACTTCTAGGGATCTAATCTATCTCACTGTATGATGTTTAAAACATGTCAATGGTTTGTTGCTATATATTAGGGGATGTTTAATTCCTCATATGCTCAATATAGAAATGAAACATACCACATTAACAACTATTTCAAATCTATCGTAACTCCATGTTTACCATGTGTTAAGATAGATATCAATTTAAAGAAATAATCACAATTAATATTAATGTGAACCACAATTAATATTAATGTGAACTTTTTAGTAAAACAAATAACTTAATAAATGAAGCTAGTGAATTTATGTTTATAGATTAAATTGATCATTGATCCTAACATAAGAAAATTCATCCTTAAATGCTCGAGCAACTTGGTCTTTCCAATGACCAAGTGCTAAACCCTTATTTTTCAGCTTTCATTTTTTTCTACACACTGCACATTATGTAGTTTATGTAGTTTCTATATATATATATATATACAACTTGAATAATATTAAAAAATTGGTTAATCTTCCACCGATCATTAGCCCTTTGACAGTCTTCCCTTTCTTTTTTCCGGATGTTTTACAATGGCAACAACAATCCTTTGAATCCACCAAACTCATAACTCTTTTTTTTTATCAAAACATAAACTCCAAATAAACTCCATCATTATGAATCATAGCCATAGCTCATGCTCACACATACAACTAATTAAAATAAATTTTATAAATTCATCTTTACAAATCTTAACGATCATCTTTTATTTAAATTTGAGAAAAATATAATTAACACTTCTATATAGATTAAAATGGCCATTTATCTCTCATGCACATTAAAATACTTATTGGGTTGAAAGGCGCATTCTAAAACCCAGTATGAACCGATGTGTAGTATGTCTGTGCTCAAAGTTAAATTATAGCTAATGTCAGCTAACATAAAAATAAAAAATTAGAATTATAAATAATGTTTATGTTGGTTTTTTGTAAGTATCAGCGATGGAGGACAGAATGAGGAAGCTACTGCCCATGACAGCCTAGGGTTTACAGTCGACCGAGAGCCATGGGTCATCCATGGCTCTTCAACCCAGATCCTACTGTGATGCTCCTCGCATTTCTGCTTCAAAGAGGCTGTCTGACATGGAGGCTCTCGATGGGGGGACAGAGGCTCCCCCCCCCCCGTTCTTCTCACTCACCTGCAAATAATAAGACAACAGGATCTGACACTGCTACTCAGAATGGTTCAGACGTGAAAGCCAACCCCACAAGGACGCTTGATCCCCTGAAAAACTTGCAAATGGACAAAACTGCTTAGCGGAAAGAATCCTCATCAACATGCATACCCAAAGCAGCAGAAAGAACGAAGACCTACCTTATAGCACAACGTATTAATGGAATAATATGATACATGAAGCACCATGCACTCATTGGCAAGTTCATTGGCTTCTGGCCCACAGAGAAATCCCTTCTGGGCTAGATCGCCTCAAAGTGGAAGCCAAAAGGGAAAATTGCTCTTCAACTATTCCTGAAAGGTTTTTTCAACATCATCTTCACATGCCTAGAGGAAAAGAATTGAATCATGGATGGGGGACCAAAATTCTTCAACTCATTAGGAATTTTTGTTAGAAACTAGGTGGAAAGATTCAATCCTGACAAAGAGGACTTTAATTGGGCACTAGTCTAGATCAGATTGTACTCCCTCCCTCAAGACTATTGGGATGAACTCTCTTTCAAAGACATTGGAAACCATCTAGGATAATTCATAAAAATAGTAGGAGAGACCAAGATCAACCGATACACTGGCTATGTCAGGATTTGCGTTTACATGCACATAGCCAACAACCTCCCTCACTCGATAAGTCTAGTCCATGATGATTTTGAATGGGTTCAAACAACTGAATATGAACACATTCCTTTTCGTTCTCACAAATGTCATGAGAATGGGCATCTGTTCATAGATTTCCCACTCAATCACAGCCCAAAACCCATCTCAGGCTCAGACAACATAGACATGGATGGTTTCACGAAGATCACTACCTACAAAAGGCATGCAATAAAACCCACATCTGTCCCCAAGGCCTCACAACCCTACACTAGCAACAACTTTGACATTTTAGCTAGTCAACCCTCCCTGAAAGCCCCTACCTCTTCACCTCTTGAGCCTCCCTTGAATCCAACCAATCCCCCTCTTGATGCTAGCAATCCCCAATCATCTCAGAACCCTACTTCTGCTACCTCTCCTCCTGAAGAAAATCAGGCTCAAGCCTCGCATGAAAATAGGCCAACAAAGGGAAAAAAGTAGATTTGGAGCAACCCTCTGCCATGGATGAAGAGCTGGGAAGCATCGAATTTGGCGAAATTGACATCTTAGGCATGGAGGAAGCATGAAAATGTAGATAATTTCACATGATTCCCACTTAACAGATCCAATGTCTATAGGAATTTCTCTCCAGAGCTCAACAACTACCAACTCTTGCCATCCAAGGAGGCACTACAAGAAAAAAGGAGATTGGTGAGGGGCGAAAATGGTCACCATAATCTCATTGGTGAGGGTCAAAAGAGCCTTCGTCACCAAAAATTGAACATCACCAAAGGTGGTGTCATCGAAAGTATAGGTGTTGTGGTGACATTCAAGGTCCGTCACCAATAATGATTTATAGTGATGGATAGTGACCGTCACCATTTCATATGAGCAATGGTGACGGACGATAACCTCTGTCACCAAAAAAATTAACGTCACCAAAGGTGGTATCGCTGAAAGTATGTGTTGTGGTGACATTCAAGGTACGTCACGAATATTGATTATAATGATGGATAGTGACCGTCACCATTTCATATGAACAACAACGATTTTTTATGATGGACCTTTCATGGTCATCACTATTGGTGCATATATATGGCGACATTCATTGACCATCACCATAAACTCATTGGTTACATCAAGGTCCATCAAACATAATGACTATAATGACAAACAGTGACCCTCACCATTTCATATCAAAAACAAATATTTATGGTGACAGACCTTTAATGGTCATCAATATTGATGCATATATATTGTGGTTTTCGTTGACTATCACCATTTGATATTTTAGCAAGGGTCAAAAAATGTCACCATAAGCTCATTGGTGATGGTCAAAAGAGCATCCGTCACCAAATATTGATCGCCGTTATTCCCTATGAATATCAAAGAATGATGGAATCGAACCACCAACCTCCTTCTTGTAAAGCAGGTGCTCTTCCATTGAGCTAGCACCCTTTAAAGAATTATACTTTAAACTATAAATTACCCCTAAAGGTTGAAAGATACACCAAAGGAATAGAAAATCTAGGAATATCAAAATTTTCTAAAAATAATATGTTGAATATACATAATAACAAGACAATAAGAATAACTTTTGATATAATCTAACAAATAATGTACTGCGTAGGAGAATAATTGGAAAGCACAACTAGAAATTTGAATCACAACATAACAATATAAAAGAACATGCAATAGGAAAGGAACAACTCCGCAGTTTGAGAAATATGAACAATCCATGGGCTTCTTCTTATATATTGATATAGATAATGCAATAGAAATACAGACTTATGAAATTCAAGTATCACACAAGAATGTATTGAACAAATATCAATATATAAAATAGTATTTTTTGCATTTGGATTGACCTTGCAGAACCTCAGGAAAAAGTTTCAACAGAAACAACCAATAAACATAACAACATGGAACTCAAGAGCACTAAATAAGTATTCAAATAAAATGATGAAAAACGTATCTAGAAAGAACTGAGAACCCTCTGAAGTAAACCGCACATTTATCATTGTGACTAGTACACTTGAAAAAAAACATAAGAATAAATTATAATATATTCCACCAAAAAACAATGAATTTTTCCACTAAATTAGAATTTCAAATTAATCACTAGCATGACACTAACTTCTCTGCAAAAATAGGGAAGTTTCAAGACAATGTATAATATCTTGCATGGAAATCATGTTGACAAAACCTCCCAAGGAATAAGACCATAGTAGTCAACAAGAGTGCCATCATACTTAATACTATCAAAGAGTGGTCAATAGCAAAAGTGAATTGACGGACATTCATAACTAGCATTGGTTCCTTATCCTTCATCCAACCCTAAATTTTAGACAAAGGTTAAAATTTTGAAAGAAAATTAAGAAAAGTCACATGATCTTGTGAAATAATATTTTTATCACTACCATTAACTATAATGCAACAATTTTTTACAAACAAAGCATCATTGTTTAAATTGAAGTAGTCAATAATGATTAAGACTAATTGTGGGCTTAAAATTGTTTTTCCATTTTTTTTGAACTGTTAGAATTACCATTATTAGTAGCAGAGGAATTCCCACCATGGATTGGGAAGTCCACAACAACCACTTATGTAACTGGGATTGTGGACTATAATCATTTTAACCTTCTCCTTCCTTTTTCTCAGCCACTAAAATATCTGTTGAGAACTCTTTTCTTAAGACATCCCTCATTAGAATGGGCAGACCATTAGTGATAATAGCAATATTCTCGTAACATTTCCACTATCATTACAATTTATTTTGGGCTAAAATTTAGAATTATGGGTATCTTTGTCATGCCCTGTAAACAAATGAAGATGACAAGGGGAAGGAGCAAAAGAAGAGGGATTAGAAAATATCCATTGAGAGGAGCATGAATTGTTGTCAATGATGATGCATCTTTAGGGATCACTTCTGTAACTTGCTTTCAATATTGAAGGCAAGCCAAAAATCCTTGCTCCAATGAACTGAGTGCATGCAAAGTCCACCTTTTGTTGAATATGAAACAAGAGACACTTGAAAAAATTGAAACATTAATCCCCGATGATGAATTTTTCAATATACTAATGAACAATCAATACCAACAATTGTCAGAGAGGCATCCACCGCTAAGTAGCTCCTTCCTAAAGGCTTAGAAACATTGTCTAATAACTAGTTTGTAGAAGCCATTGAAATCACCCAACAGGCACCACATTGCACACAACATGTTTAGTTTTGAGGGAAATAATCTTAAATAAGAATGCACCCTTTTGCGAGAGTAATGACATTTTGGAGAAAAAAAAATGCCTATGATAATTGATATACATGTTGGAGGTATAGAAATGCTGCCAACAAATCAGAAGGTTGTTCCAGACCCCAAGAGACATCTAGGGAACAACCCCAAACTCGATTGGCTCTTAGGTTATGGCAGAAACATTGAGAAGGAATGTGAAGGCGAAAGTTTGCAATCAGACTAAACTCAGAGGATAACTACAAACCAAGAGTGACAAATTTTTGGATAGTTCCTTAGTATAGAGAAGCTAGAAGCTCATGCAACACTAGAAGGTTATTTTATTGGGCAAAGAGAATTCTATGTGCATATTGCAGATGCAAACTCCTCTTGCACATGATGGGAAAAAGGGCTTGCAAAAATATGCCCTGTGTGTAGCATCAATGCACACAACATTCTCTTTGGCCCAATGAAATAACCTTGTAGTCATGGCCAAATAGCACTTGGGTCACAATGGAAATCCTTTCAGTAGCAGGCACATACCAAATCTTCCACAATTTGTGCTATTGTACAAGAACTAGATCTTGGACCTATTCTAAGATGTGAGGTGTTTCCACTGCAAGACACCAAGCATCATGTTTAGCATTCAGATATTAAAAACTAGAGAAACACCTTGACCAGGGAGAAATAGTCAGAAAGAAATGAACAAATAATAATAATAATAATAAGTCTAGAAGATTATAAATAGGAAACATTGTTATCAATGCACTGGAGGTGTAGGCCTTCAATTTTTTATTTTTCATTATAATTTGCACAAAATCCCCCCAATCCCAACCTATCACATTTTCTCATTTAGCAACAGTTAAAGAATTTTTCATTTGGTCACATATGAATCCCAATGGACAGCTGGTATTGTATATGCCATACATAACAATTAGGAAGCCAAAACAAGTAAATTCAATGTTTCAATTGTAACTTCTTATCAGGAAATATTAGTTACAATAACAACAATGGTATGCCAATTTCATAAGACATATGTATCTCCTATGGAAAGGCTAATTGTAATCCCTGTGTGAGCCAAAATATCAATAAATAGCAACATAAAGAGCTAATATGCAGTGGGATTTTTGTAGAAACTATTTTATAAATGGGAGAGGTAGTGAATTATGGAATAGCATATCATGCATACTACCTATTTAGTTGCTTACCCTGCAATATCTACTATCATTTTCAGCTTCTTTATTATTTGGGTACACTGCTTATTTTATCTAGAATTACAATGAGATAGTTGTCTCATAGTTGGTCATATTACAGTAGGAATGTCATCAATATAGGAAATCTAGTTTTTGACTGAAAATGAGAGCAGGGCATAAGGAAAATATTTTCCACAAGGTAAAACTATGATTGACAACTTCTTATTGGAATGTATATTATTTTGAGTTAAATACAAACTATGACTATTTGTGGTAATGCTATGGATTTTGGAGAATAGAAATTCAAGAAAGTATTGTCACTCTAACGAATATACAATGTAGTTGTAGATCCTTTTTCACCTTGGTTTCTATTTTCTGCAATGGCTTGTAGTGGTAGCATGATGCGTGCATTAGATATTTGCTTCCAATGTTCTAGTGAACCTGGTATTTTCAAGAGGGTCATAACCTGTTAGGAAAGAAATTATTTTTTCATAAGAGGCATTCCTAGAAACAATTGGTCAAGAGGCCAATCTGCAAGACAAAATTATAATATATATTGTGAATTCTCCAAAGCTTGAAACTTATTCATTGGTTGATACTTCACTAGTCAGTGAATAATGCAATAGCCTTCATAAACCAAAACACAGTGGTGACTTGCAGGACATGTTTGCATTATGCTTGCACAAGCTTAGTCTATTCAGAGGCCTACCATATGCAGCAAAAGATATTTTCATAGAATCTTTCCATGTGCACTATTGGAATTGTAGGACAAATGAAATATTTATTTTATATATCTTCAGTGATTTTGAATTAGGAAATAAGCCCTTAAAATGTACATCCATCATATGAATAGGCCGAGTTCAATCTAGTCAAGTGTGTTGCTTCTTGCACACACTTGTTATCTATTTTACCCATCTTAGGCCTTAAAAAAATGACATAGTAAATGTATAAGAGTTCCCAAAATAAGTGTCTAAGTGAGATGGAAGACATGTGAGAAAAGTTAAGCTCGCCTATCCATGTTCACCCATTATTGGGCTTCTCTGGGATTAATAGTTGAGGAAAGTTTTTCAGCACTATGGGACTAAGAAAGTATGCCAACTTGTGAGATTAAATAACATTGGAACACCATGAGAGTCATATAGAATTGTTGAACTGATGCCGACTAGTTTAGCATATTAGTAGGAGACAACTTAGCAACTTAGTATCATGTTGCTTGAAGAATTGACTCGAACCTAAGTTTTTGAGGCAACTTATATACTACCAAAATCATGTCCTTTAGGAGACAAAGTTTGCACATTGAGTGTGTGAAAGAGAGAATGGGTATCACACTCACATGGACTGATACATTAGTCTAATTTATATTTTCTTATCTTTTCATAAAGGCTAATATCACTAAATGCGAACATGAGAGTGAGTGCCCTCACATTTGAAGAGACAAATCTAGAGGGATTGTGTTAAAGACCATTTAAGTTAATAATTATACCCTCATGCTTAATTGAAATAAAAATTGCATATGATTCATGTCATATGTGCCCAAGGTTTCAAAACACTAAAGTTTAAACTCCCAACGTGTCCTTTATGAGAGTGGGTTCCCTCACATTTGAAGAGACAAATCTAGAGGGATTGTGTTAAATACCATTTAAGTTAATGATTCTATGCTCATCCTTAATGGAAATAAACATTTCATATGATTCATGTGATATGTTGCCAAGGTTTGAAAACACTAAAGTCTAAACTCCTACGATCTCATCATTCCCTCTAGTTGAAGGAAGAAGAAATTTGAAAACAAACAATGATCTCCTATAGTGACTCATACCTTTATTATTTCACCTTTGCACTTGAGAATTTGATGGCTTAGGATTTGAACCACAAATTAAGTGGTAGGTTCAACATATAAGTGAGGTTGTTGACCTTTTTGGAAACTATGCAATGATGAGTGCTTTCTATGTCAAACATTATAATGATCCATTTTAGATGAATCCCTTAGCTTTCATTGTCTTAAGATTTATGAATATTGATCTTATTAGAAATTGTAATTTAAAGGTAACTGTTATAACAAAATCTAGCACCCCTATGGCATCATAGGTATGGGCACATCAACTTTACCTATCTCTCTCAGTTGGCATGAGAGAAACTAGTAGATGGACTTCCAAACATTCTGTAGAAGATCCATAAAGTTTTTCAGAGCTTGTCAGGCAGGGAAGCTACATTAAATACCATTTTATGAAGGACAAGCTTGGAGAGCATAGAGGGTCCTTCAGTTTGTACTTTCAGACATATGTGGACCAATGAACATGACATCAACCACTGGTGCTAGGCACTTCCTTTCGTTTGTTTATTATTTCAATGGAAAAATGTGGGTATATTTTCTATAATTAAAATATGATGTATTTAATGAATTTCAAAAGTTCAAAGCATTAATAGAGAAACAATTAGGTTGTTGTATTGCCTCTCTTAGATATGATACTGGTGGGGAATTCTACTTAAAATATTTCAATAAATTTTGTGCTAAACATGGGATCCAAAGACAATATGGGATGAAAATACCTTTCAAGGCCTTGTGGCGTCCATACAAGAAGAATAAGCTCTCACCCCTCTTGAATATGATAACAATATAACTAAAAGGGACCCTCCAAATTCACAAGATTGGTTCATGATGGACAGGCAACTTTGTGACCAACATAGCCCAACAACAAACCCTATCCTCATCAGAGAACTAGTATGTGTTGATGTATGTGTCCTATATTTTATGAAATATTTGCATGAAAGAAAGGAGCATGATAATAATTTTCACCATTGTTAGGAGGCTATTCATGATTGCCAACATGACAAAGCAATAAACATGGGAAATGATTTTTTTTTTAATAGTTCCACCAATGACACAAGTTGTATGTAGTTCTAGTCGAGTAGAAACCATGTTTCTACCTGAAATGATCAACCATTTTAAAATTATGATGAATATCATGCTTCCCTTGCTGATAATTTAAATCCTAAAAACACTTTTGAGATTATAGAATTATCCTTCAATCACACTAATCCTATTTTGTCAAACAATGAAAGCAAGGGAGCTGCAGGCTTTCATGGTAATATACTTAGCACCTCGAAATTCCATTGTGAGTTTGAGTAGAGCAGTAATGTACCCCCACATTGCAATTTGATTTTAAGCATGATCATGTAAGAAATAAATGGATGTAATCATGGTCTCCTAGATTTTGAGGTCAATAAACTCAAAGGGTTTTTCAAAACCATGGAAGTAATAATGTGACCCTCATGATTATCTTAGTGAAGAAACAATTAATTTTGTAGTTCAACCCTCAAATATACTATATTGTGGAATCTGATAGTCCCCATATTTTTTATGCCTATGATCTAAATTTATTACTCAATCCTGATGGGATACGGAAGTTTCTCCCTTTTACTGTCAATACTCATTTAGAAGACAAATTTATTGACATATGTCATGAATATTCCATGGTAGAAAAATAAAAGGTATGTTATAAACATGCAATTAATGAAGCTCTCAGTCATATAGATCCATTTCCACCTCTATATGGCTCTATTATTGACAATAATGAGGTTGGAAAACCCCAGAAGATTGATGAAACCTGTAATGAAACCCTCAATGATATTTACAACTATAGTGCTAAGAATGAAAGCAATTTCAAGAAAATTATTGATGAAGAATACGAGCTTGACCCAAATAAAAATTCTCTCTATACCACATCAATTGAAAATATATTATCTTCTCCATGAACATGTGGAAAATCATTCATGCACTAGATTTTTATAAGGAAATGTAGACATCGAACATCTAAAAAATCCACATGAAGTTGACAGTGAGGGAAAACTTTGGGGCCTCAAAAAGGTGCATTCTGGAACGATTGATGATATAGGTCAAAATGATCTTGAAACCGACAAGAGGACATTTTATCAACATTGTCATAAACAAGATTTGGCTGCTCCGACCACTCAGCTTATGGGGTACCTTTCAAAGTATGATTCACATTAATAAGTTCTATATATGTATAGGTAACCAAAAACATGAATTGTTAGAATTTTTTTTTAAAAAGGCTAGTAGCAGGAGTAACAAGTTTGGATATAATCATGAGCCTTATAATATTTTTCATAGGAAACATGTTCTCTAGCACATTGAGGATGTGGTTCATCCTGAGTGGACTATTTGCTTGCATCATTGCATTGGTGTCAACACCGTGAGTAAAAGGGCTGATGCCAAGTTAAATATTTGACTCAACCATGCTGGAACCAAGCAAGCAATGGTTCACAACTATAGGCCTATTGAGTACAATGCAAATATAGCTAAAGGAGAAAATTCCAATGCACAATCTAGTGGCAGAAACCCTGTACAACCCAGTCAAGAAACTGAAAATTTTATCAAAAAATTTAAGTGCAATTTATATGACGTGATCCAACAAATAGTTGTAGTTGTAGAAATGTACCTAACTACTTTGTATAAATATCCTATAACAAAATCGATGAATGAATTTGTACCCACTCTTTTGCATGTTCTGGGGGAGAGGACCAGTTCTAATATGATTAAAAAATAAACAATAAATGGTAGAGGTGAGCAATTTGAATTTTTTTTGAAGAGTGCTCTTCATGATACTAGAAGAATAACTAAATCAGATGATATTTTGTATCCAGAGGAACAATGGGACCCAAACCCCTTGCATAACTTTGAGTACCTTGTCCACAATAAAAGAATGGAAAGCATTTTAAACTCAAAAGATTTAGAGTTTTCATTTTTAGCACAGAAGGGAAGGGTGGTCGAGCAAGAGTCAATTATGATGTGGAAACCATATTAAAATATCCTAATAGACAAATACAATGTTCTTGTACTGTAAAATTACTTAGTGTTTGACATGAGATTGAGAAATGACAATTGGATTTTGGAAGTATTTCACATGGATCAATGTTGGCCCAAAAAATTATTGAATAGGGGTCAATTTGGTATCACAAATGCTAGAAGTACTTATCTTCGAGGTTGTTGCATCTTAATGTGGATTACATAGACCTTGCAAACCAGTACAACATAATTGGGTCAAGCATGTTATTAGTGCAGCATTGTCCAAGAGAGCGACAAAAGCATGTGATTACATTTTCTAGGGTAATTGTGAAGTGTCGTTTAGAAGTCTGAGCCAGCCATAGCCTTTAAGGTTAATATTAGCCCTAAGCAGAGGGACCAAGCCTACTGGAGTTTGACAAACAACCTGATTTCTTGAGACTAGAAGAGACATTTCCAGGTCCGTGGTTATCTCTAAGATAAGTCGGACCCTGTGCAATATAATTAGAATATCTAATAGACATCAAATTAAGATAGTACTCTTGGATTCGTTAGTGTATCAAAATTGTAGTGTGTATGTCTTTATCAACCATGTATTGACTATTGATTGGATGCATTCATTGCTACTGGGAAGTCAGCCCTGAGTTGTTGTGCTTTGACTGAAGTATTATTACTATGGGAATTATATATTCATGCATACATTATATAGTTGTTGACACTCTTTATATTTATGCATACATATTTTTTATGAATGTGTACTACTAATTAAGATTTATTGAAGAAACCCTTGCTAGAATAGCAACCCTAAGGGAAAAAATCACCCTAGGATAGTAGATAATATTGGATAAGAACCGTTGATAAATATTAAGCCTGATGATGTTAATTGGTTGATGCTTGTGTTCGAAAATATAGAAGGTTGTGGAAGTGTGGATGTGATATCTCAGGGGAAACTTTGTAGCTATGAAAGCGGACTGCATTCCCCAACTATTTATAGGCCTATCACTTAGAGCCTTAGGTGCAGAACTCCAGATGGATTGGATCACTAGCACTTGTGGTGGCCTAATAATGGTTATGGAAGACTATGGAATCAATATTCCTTAAAAGACAGAATTACAGATCATGCTTCCCTTGTGACAAGTTTTCATATATCCAATACAGACCTTTAACAACAATAATTTGGACAATAGTATGTGCTCTCATGTGATGGAAAAATGGGAGTTTCAAGAAAAGGGGGGCAGTATGTGGTTCGACAGAGTTCACAAACAACCTATTCAGGACGGCTACACATATCTTGTGGTAGATCAAGTCCATTGTTGCATCAAAATTGATGATATTTTTCATTTGCAAGTACCCAAATATTGTTGTAGCCCAACAATTATAAGATTCCATTCTGCAAAAAATTTGGTTTTGAGGTTTCCTAGTTTTGCATGATGACTAAGCACATAGGAAACGACCATTGTATCCATGAAGTGTTGCGGTGGTTGCATTAATTTAGTAATTTCAACTAGAAGCCTTATTTTGGCACATGCTACAACATGATAGGAATGAATAAGATCTACTAAGCAATAGTTTAGAGTTGAATAAGCTCTTTTGAGCAACAGTCTTGATTTCTTAGATTCATAGGCTTTAATGTCTTGTGATTTTCTTTATAAGGGCCAATATTTTATGTAGTGATTATACTTTTGTTGAACATGGAGGCTAGTTTCATATGTGCATGAAATGATTCAAAGGTTCTCGTGCACTTCTAAGAAGAACACGTCCCCAAGTTGGAACAAAGTGTTGTCCACCAACAAAATCGCACTGCACATGTGATTTTAATCACATTTACAGAGTAGCACGGTGATCCAAACTTTCCAAAAGTTGGAAAAATGTAAAAAACCCTTTTCATCAAGCACAACTACATGCACATGTTTCAAAACAGCATAGACTGTTAACCCACGGGAAAGACCATCAACTACAACACTATTGTTAGGCTACATGTGGCATATTTGTGAGTTGATCTCTTGGATGACTTGTACTTTCCTGACTCTTATAGGTAGCAATAAAGGTACAATAAACTAGCACCCGCTCTGAATCTTATGAGGCAAGACTTAAGGGAAAACCACAGTTTTTCAGATACTTCATGGGCTTGATGACAACAAGAAAGACATGCATATTGGTGTGTAAATAATGTCAGTGAATGATTGTTTTGACATGTATAAAGGTAGAGCCACTGAAAAAGAGGAATGCACAACCCATTAAAAGAAAAAAGAAAATATTTACATGGCACATGCGAGAGAGAAATTCAACATAGAAAGAAAGTTACATAAGAGAATTACTGGGGAGAGTGCCCAACTCAAGGACCACAGTCAAAAGGGTGTAACTCATGCATTTCTGATAAAAATGCAACAATAATCAGTAAAATTATAGATAAAGTTAACTATGGAAGATTCATCTTTGAAAATGGTCTCATATCTCATGTCTAAACAAAGCTACAATAAATGAACACTTGCTCTGAATCTTATGAGGCCAAACTCAAGGGAGAACCACATTGTTTTCATATCTGCTAATGACAATAGGAAATACATACATTGTTGATTACAAAATGCCTATGAATGCTTTTTTGGAAAGATATAAAGATAGATGTACTGAAGAAGAGGAACGCCCAACCCATTAAAAGAAAAATAATTAGGTTTACACGACGCATGAAAAAGAAAAATTCAACAAAGAAAGAAAACATCATAAAGGCATTACTGGAGAAAGCATCCGACTTTAGGAGCATGACCAAAAAGGTGTAACTCATGCATTTCTGATAGAATATCCAAACATTAATCAATAGTAATCAATTATAAACTTATGGATAAATTCCACTATGGAAGATGCCTCTTTGAAAATGGTCTCAACTCTCATGTTTGAATAGTTGTGAAGTAGTAATATGTAGTTTCTACTTATGCATGAATACAAGGCCTCTAAATCTACATTTTTATTCCCATTCTAGTTTTGTTTGAGTAAGAGGTTTGCAGATTCAGGAAATTGAATAGGCCTATCAGAATGAAAGCTTGGATCACCTAAGCACTTTGCTCACTTTGCTCATAAAAATTCAAATGCACTAAATATGTGAAAAATTGAAAAACCTCTTTGTAATACAAAACACTGAAGCCAAAAAGATACCTACTTTAGGAAAAAACCATGGAAGATTAGGCATCCTAGAGAAAATGGCTATAAGTACATAGCTCGTAACCCTCTCGTGCTAGATTGGAAGGGTTGCCACCAGAAGAGCCTCACATGTTAATTAATCTCTCTAAAACAGCAGTTTACTGCATTCACATCGCAAGAAAGAAATAATAGCTATTTCAGTCATAACCATTAAATCTTGGAATAATCAAAAGAAAATAATTGACGTCCAGATGATGAATCCTTGATGTAGGTCTAAAGTGAAATTAACAGTCCCAACCAAGGAAAGAGCTGAAAAAAATGAAAACCATTTAACTGAATTACCATGCGTAAGGGGAAACTCAAGCACATTTATTGCTCTATAATATTTTTAAATGTATGGCTCTATTTGAATCAATAACTCCAAAAAAAAATAACCTTGCAACTAGTATTTTTATTAAGTGTCTGAATCTCATCCAAAAAAATATGAAGCACTAAAGCTCATCCTTCATACCTTAAGAAAAATTGAATCTTTTAAGTGGAAATGCTTTGCGCACTGGTCAAACATATTATCTTGTAAGTGTGAATAATCGCCATGCAATCTCACCAATGCAACCCCATGCATAGAATTCCAATGCAAATAGAACTCCTACTACAACATCATCTACTTTCATCTCATGCCTGCTTTTCAATTTCTACTTCAGAAGGTCCACTTCCTTCCAGAATCATTCATATAGGCCGTGAATTCTTTGAAAGGTCATTGAATTTCTCGACAGTAGCCAGTTCCTCGATATATTGCTTTTCCTGCTCCAATAGTTGCTTGTAATAGGCACTACCATGCTTTGCTACAAACTATGAAGCCACAATTGCCTTGTTCTGCAGTTGAACAAACTTCAAAGCCATGTCCTCTGAAGGGAGAGGAGCGATCTGCTAATTCAAACAAAACCCAGTGATCTGCTGATACAATGCAATGTAGAGGAAGAGAGGGCTCCACCGTGCTCCTTGATTTGAAAAGTGCTTGAAATTTGAAAAAGTTCCCACAAAATTGTTTGAGAAGCATTTTAAATTTGAAAAGTGTGCCATCATTGTGGGAAAACGACTCTCCCAATAAGTAATAATGATTATATAATCTTAATATAACCTTTTAAGTATGATTTATTATATAATCTTAATATAATCTATTAATTATGATTTATTATATAATCTTAATATAACCTGTTAATTATGATTTATTGATTTAATAATTAATTATTATTAAATTTAATGTGTTAATTAAAATTTATTGATTCAATATTGGTGAACACAATTATTGATTTAATATTGATGAACACAAAATTTACAAGGATAGACATGTTGGTGAAGGAAAAGTAGTTTTCTACTAACCCAATGAGCATAGTGGTGTTAAAATTTACATTAAGGAATCGATTCCAATGGGGTTGGAAAAGCTCAGAGCTCAAAGAACCAAAAGACCATGGAGGACACAAAATTTAAAGAGAAATTTGAACAAGCTTTTAGGAATTAGAGATAACTAACCAATTGTGGTCGAACTCGATGTGAGAAAATGAAGAAGAAAATGAGGAGTTACAAAAAGAGATTAGTGAGGAAGGGAGTTCGCCAGAGAATGATTGTGAAGCAAACAGTTGATGATAAAATATAGCTCAATAAGGAGAAGTAGTCAATGCACCTCAATGAGGTATGATGAACACACTAGAGTGGGTTTACAAGAGGTATGCAATTACAAAGTGATAGGTTCAATGAAATGTAGAATTATATTGTGGATGAGAAAGAATCAAATGAAATAATGGGAAACCATATCCTAAGGCGAACAGATGTGTCCCCAATATTAAGGGAGGACGAGAACCTAGTAGTGGGCATGGCACTAGACAATGGATAAGTTGGCATTGTACCAAACCCACCCCTTACACTTCTTAAATACAATTAGGTAACACTACACTAGCTTGTTAATAATGGTTCAAGCCGACATAGTAGTTATCTTACTTATGGAGGAACAATAAGAATTAGAGGAAGTAGTCTTAACAATAGGGAAAGTTTGAATATTAAGAGTAGAAAAATTGGGAGTTTTTGTTATTTAGAGAAAAAAATAAAAGTTTCATGAGTTTTAGTACCTATGTTGCTTTGAATTATAACTTAGGAGCATGTAAGAGAAATAATATTAGATTAATGTACTATTTAAAAATTTTAGTCATATGTAAATGCTTTGGAAAAAAACATAATGATCCTCATACCTTGATATAAAGAAAACCCTAAAAATTTCATTCTTAAACTCTCTTGTGTAGTTACCTGATGTCATTCATGTAGAATATCAAAATTACTTATGTCAGTAATGGTGCGATCATCTTTTTTGCTCTATTAAGAGAATTCTTTCTAGCCATGCACCCCACCAAACATAAATCATCCTAACATATACCTTTTAAGTAATATAAATCATCTTATGGTTATCCTCAAAATAATTATCACCCATAGCCTTGGTGATGGTGTAAGGATCGTATCAAAGAGGTATGATATTCTTATGGGAGTTTGTCAATTTCTCTTTATGCAAGTCCAACCATAATTTGTCACTAACTTGAGACTTATCTGGAACCCAATAGATTGTGTATCTAGCTGTACTTGGATCTGGAAACTTTCTACAAAATATCATTAACTCAGTTTTGAATTTTTTGGATACGTTCCTCAAAATTGGTTGCTTTTCTTACCTCATTCAAATTATGGGAGGTATATTCATGTGTTATTCCATGAATATAGCTACATCAATTTTTTCCAATTGTTGGGACACCGAGCACACTTAAAATGGCTTTTGGCTAATATAAGTGTGAAGAGTTATGTTAAATTTATGTTGAAAATATGTAAGGCTTTCAACATGTGTATGTGGATGCTCACAATAGTATACTCTAAGGACATCTACAATAATCATATTGACTACTTTTTATTTATCAATCTAGGGACGGAAGGGAATGGATTTGGTCAAGCTTGATGTTCATCATCGACCAAAGATTAAACCATAAAATATTGAGGAATCTAACAAAATGAACCAAATTATGCTTGAATAAGAGTTTATGACTAGGTTTTCTGACAACAATCTTCTTACAAGGTGCCAAAATTCTCATCTTAAGGAAGTGATCAAAAACAACAAAAACGCATTTGTTGCCATGTTTGGTTGAGGGAAATCATGACATAAAATCCATGGGCACTAAATCCCAAGGAATATCTAGAGTATGAAAAGGCCTGCCATTGATGTGGATGGCCATTTCCTTTGGAAAAATATAGCTTTCCACTGCTTACAGCCTTCGGCAATAGAACACAGCTTGTTGTCATAGGTTGGGTATGTATGAAACCCATCATAGAGTGTTTGGCTATGATAGACCATCAAATTTCTTTGTTGTGTGGGAACTACATCGATGAAATAAGCAATTGGCTCATAGGGTCCCTGTTGTGTAACCATTTATTGACGAAAGTTACTTCCCCGATGAGATAGAAGTGAAAATTTATAGTTGTAAAGGTAAGAATAATGGTGTGGGAGATAATATTGTTTCCATAAAGAAGAGAACCAAAAATAGGCTCATTAACACCATCAATATATACTAGAGATGTTTCGGTGAAAGAAATAATGAATACAAAATTTGTGATCAATAGGATAGGGATCATCAAGATGTTGAACTATCCAATGGAAATATGGTTTTCAGTGCTAGTTATCTAGTCACATAAAAGACCCCATAAATTTGTGCTTTGGGATATTCCCAAGATTCAATAAGTAATCCAAAGTGAGAGGATTCATTGTTAAGGTGACAATGGAAATAACCCTGAGTTGACCCAAAGTGACACCTTGTCAGCCTTGCACAACTAGGGTTCCAGTTTGAGTATCATTAGTAAGCACAATTGGACAAGTGGCAACATTTCACATTTATGGCACTTGGCCACAAATATTTATGCATGCTTTTCCATTGAGGGTAACTTTAACATTTCCCAAGGCACAAATCATATAATTGGAGGAACTTTGGATAACTTGTCACATTCCACTAGCTTCATGCATGAAGAGGAGCTCCCATCCTTTAAGAATATTTTGGAGGATTTCATGGCATAGTCAAGGGTCACATGTTTGAAAAGAAGAGATTCATAGTCAAGAATATGAAAATTTGCATTTGTATCATGCGGTGTAAAGGATAAGGACATTGGTGAAGAGTACTCCATTCAGAAGCATCTAAAATCTTTTTTATGTCTTCTTTCCAAAGAGTAGAAGATATCTTGTGACAAAATGCCCAAATTTCCAACATAAAAAGACTAGGGTAAGGGTTTACTTTTTCTTCCACATGTTGAGAGGCATTGATGTATTTAAGGTGTGTTTTGTTGTTGAGTTGACATATTTGGAAGCACAATTTCACAAGTGGAAACACCTCATATTTGGGGCACTTGGCTACAAATTTTTATGCATGTTTTCTATTCAGGGTATCTTTCACACTCCCCAAGGCACAAATGAAATATTTTGAGGTATCTATGATGACTTGTCACATTTCACTAGCTTCACACATGAAGAGGATATCCCATTATTTAAGAATGTGTTGGAAGGTTTTCATGACAGTCCAGGGTCACATTTACAAAAGAAGAATGCACAAGCCAAAAAGATGAAAATTGGAATTCATATCACATGTGGCATAAAGGAGAGGACCATAGGTGAAGAGTGCTCCATTTTGAAATATCTATAACATATTGTTTATGTCCTCTTTCCAAGGAAAATATATATTGAGACATAGTTCCCAAATCGTTGACAAAAGAAGACCATGTATTGGATTATATGGACTTTGGTTTCTCCTAATTAGTTGAACCATTATATAACCCATATCATTAATTGTTAGGTGGATGCTATCATACATGGCTAATTTTTGGAGTTTGTTGTAAAACATTGTCAATCCTTTTCAAAGGAAGAAACAAATTAGTTCAAGAAGGGATCTTGTGCTAAATTAGTATGAAAAATCCATCTTTGAATAAAAACGTTATTGATAGAAGGAATATTTCTATTTATCCTTGTTGATATGGTCACGTATTCCCACTTTGATAGGGTTGACTAGCTAGAATAATAATGGTGAGTTTTGGTGGTTAAGATCTCTATGGTAATGGGAGCCTTAGAGAACAGGGCGGGGAATGAGTGATTTTGAGAAAGGAATCCATTGAAAATTTATGTTGCTTGAAATATATAAACATGATAAGGAAGAGGAACAAACAATTACAAAAGGATATTGATCATGATGGAAGGAAACATTGAAGAAAGAATAAAATATTAACAAAATATTAAGAGATAGGGAGACTTAGGAAACTCATGGTTAAAGGAACTTGGTTAAGAGTGGGACAAGTTGAGCTTGGAGATGAGTGGCCTAAGATGAGTGATAGCAAGTTCTTAGTTGAAAAAGGCACAATATACTTTTATTAGGTGCAATTGGTCGATTTTTTGTGGCTAAAGAAGGCTAATGTCACATAAAATGTAGTATCCAAGGACTTGACTGGGCTCCCAAGTCGTGAAAAAATGGAAGGCTAGTTGTGAGGGGATGAGTGCCAAGGTGTGCTAGGGAATTCTAACATGTGCCAGATAGTGCAAAGGCATGTCAAACATGTTAAGATGTGCGAAGTGCTAAGGCATGCCAAAATGTGCAAGGGTGTTATAATGCGTGCCAGGGAATATCAAGGAAAGAAAAGGGAGAAACAAGTTAAACTACTAGGAAATGAACATATAATAGGGTCAATAATTCATCAATTTTAATTTTCCAAGAGGGGCATGTTAGGAACACCAACACTAGGTGCCAATAGGTGCCAACTTTTAGTGCATTCTAAGTGCAAAATCTTCCTCTATTTCGTCTCATCTAATTTCCAATAATTGATCTCAAATAAATTTAATATTAAACCATGCAAAAGCATACCAAGGCATATCAACTCATGTGAGACATGCTAAGACTTGCCAAGATCCAAGACATGCCAAGTTCCAATGTGCGTTAGGGAGTGTTATGCATGCTATGAAGTGACAGGGCATGTCGAAGAGCGATAACGTGTGCTAGAGTGCCAATGCATGTTGAGGAGTGTTAGGGAGTACTAGGACAAAATTTGGGAGCACTAAGTTAAAATGCATGGAAGTGAATGAATATGAGGGTGTGCCAGGGAGTGTCAGTGAGTACTAATTGTCATGACAAGGATGGAGTGAAAAGGTATGCTAAGCACTGGTAAGGTATACTAGGGAATATTAGGGCATGTCAAGAAGTGCCAAACTGTGCTAGGGAGTTCCAAGGTGTGCTAAGATGTGCCGAATAGTGCCACGGGATTCCAAGGTATGCCAAGTGCTAAGAATGCTAAGATGTGTAGGGTTATAGGGTATGCAATATGTGTCAAGAAGTGCCACTGCAACAATAGTAATAACCAAGCTAAAATGCAAGGAAATGAACACATAAGAGGGTTAGTAAGTCAGGAATTTATCTTTTTCAAAAGGGGTATGCTAGGCACAGTAATAATAGGTTCCAATACATGCCACATGTTAATGTGTGCTAAGTGTTAATGTATTTCAATGCAAGCCAAGGTGTTATAGGGCATGCGAGGGAGAGTGTTATAGTGTGCTAAGGCATGCCAACATGTGTTTGGAAATCCTAGTCATGGAAAGATGTTCTAGGTACAAATATGTTCCATGATACGCGAGGTGCCAAGGGATGTTAATGTGTGCCAAAGCATGTTGAGGTGTCTTAGGATTGTTGAGGAGTGTTAGGTCTCTCTCATTAGGTGTGATATGGAGGGAGTGACATGGTATGCTAGGAATCACTAAGTCATGCTAGTGTGCAAGAGTAGCATGCGGCTAAGATGTGACAGGGTTTCTTCCAGAATGGATCTGGAAATTTAAGGATTTTCACATGCTCAGTTTCTTTAATAATTTGTTTTATGGAGATATTCCCACCCCAAGTATATGAATTTAAATCTCTTTGGACTACACCCAATCCATCAGAGGCAAGCTATCAGGATGCAACTCTGTGGGGAATTTTTGATGCGTTTTATACTAATGGTTTCACTAGCTATGACAAGATTGATGTTATTTTCTATGCTTAATTTCAAGGGCGAGGACAAAATTGTTCAACTTCAACTTCTTTATTTGTCTTAGGGTTTTATCAACTTGTCAAACAATAGGCTAAGAAATATAATTCCTTCACATTTTTGCTTGCTCAAAGGCTTCAGGAGTTTAAATATCTCCATCAATAAGTTGAGAGGACACAGACACATCAAATATGGTGTCTAGACCAAAAAAGTACTAATATAGGTTGTATAGACTACTGCAAATGCAACATGCAACTTAGATTCAAGACATAAAAATCAAACAAGCTCAATAAATTCACTTCCAAGGCATTAAAATATGGGGTTTTGACAAGCTAAACACAATCAAAAAATTGAAAAATATTCAACTTGGTCATTTCTAGAGGTTCATTTTATAAATACCCAGAGTGCAGGCTATCAATGAAGGTGAGTAGCATCTTGAGCTTACTTCCCCCTCAGAGGCCAATCTAATGTCTCCATACCTATGGCATCTGGCGTGCATCTCCATAGCTATGGCATCAACCAGCTACACCAAATGATATAAAGGTGTAGAGAATCCCTCTTTGAAATCTGGCAGAATTCCCACCACACTGTTCCACTTGCTTCGGCTCTTGAAGGGTGGAATTTTTGCAAGAGTGAATAAAAAATTATCAAAAAATAAAAATAGAATCGTTTGCTTGAACTACAGTTTAAACTTCTGTGTCATCTATTTTTGGCTCATGAACATCATGCAACTATTTATTTCTTTAAACCCCTTGTTTTTTTTCGGCGTGCCATACATGCACAAGATCCATCAAAATGTAACAAAAATGTAAATTTTGGACTCCTGCAGTTTGAAGATAAATATATGTCCATTCTAGATTCTAACGATGATTTGTATTAAGAGGAAAAATTAAACCACATAGACACAAGGGAGCACTAGGTAAAATTAATGCATGGAAATGAACAAATAATAGTTTGTGATAGGAAGTGTCAGTGAGTTCCAGGTGTGCTAAGGAGGGAGTGAGAAGGTATGCTAGAGGTTAGGGAGACATGCCAATATGTGCCAGGTTCTAAGGTCTGCTAATGCAAGTCAAGGAGTGTTATGGAGTGCCAAGGAAATTCAAGGGAGCACTTGTTTCAAATGCATTGAAATGAATAAGAGTGTCTGACAAGGAGTATCAGTGAGTTCTAGGTGTGCTAAGGAAGGAGTGACAAGGTATGATAGGTATTTCCAAGGAATGATAGAGTGTTAGTGCGACAGACAAGATGTGTTAGGTGTCATGGTGTGCCAATGTGTGCCAAGGAGTGTTAGGGAGTTCCACAGAAACACAAGGGAGAACTAGCTCAAAATGCATGGAAATGAATGGATAAGAGTGTGTGATAGGTAGTGTCAATGGGTTCCAATTCTTCTAAGGAGGGAGTGACAAGATGTAAACTATGTTGCTTAGTTGTTTTATGGCCACAGTTGGATGTGAGCCTTGAATTGGTAACTTGTTAAGTGGGATGAGTTGAGATTGGAAATGAGTATCCTAATATGAGTTATTGTAAGTTCTTAGGTGAACAAGGCATAGTATAGTTGTAGTAATTATAACTTGGTAAATCTATTATAGTTAAGTAAGGACTTGGTTGGATTCTAGAGTCTAAAAAAAGGTAAGGGTAGTTGTGATGGCATGATAGCTAAGGAGTGACAAGGCATGCCAAGGAACGAAAAGGTGTGCTAACACATAGTAGACAGTGTTAATGCATGTTGAGGAGTGGTATGGAGTCCCAGGGGAACACAATGGAGAATTTGGTCAAATTTTTTGGTAATGAATGAATAAGAGTGTGTGCCAAGGAGTGTTAGTGAATTCTAGGTGTCCCAAGGATGAAGTGTTTTAGGAGAATTTCAGAATAAGAATTGCAAGAGGGAAGTCTATGGTTGTGATAATATGTGGAAAATGTAATTTCATAGAAAGGGAGACTTTGGGTTGGGCACAACATTATTTTTCTAATGACTTGGTTGGGTTCCCAAGTTGCAAAAAAATTAAGGCTATCTATGAGGGTATGTCAGCTATGGAGTGCCAAGGTGTTCAGGGAATGTAAGGTTCCCAAGTAAGGCTAGTTGTGAGGGCATGAGTGCCAAGGTGTGATTGGGAATGCTAACATGTGACATATAGTGTGAAGGCATGTAAAACATGCTAATATGTTCCAAGTGTTAAGAGATGCCAAGATGTGCAAGGGTGTGACAATGCATGTCAGCTACGGTGAAGGAAACAAACAGAGAAACAAGTTAAACTACAAGGAGATGAACACATAAGAGGGTTAATAAGTCATCAATTTACCTTTTTCATGAGGGGTATGCTAGGCACACCAATACTAGGTGTGAATAGGTGCCAAGTGCCAAGTGTTGGTGCATTCTACATCCCAAATATTCCTCTATTGCTTCTCATCTACTTTCCAATAATTTATCTCAAATAACTTTAATATTAAACCATGCCAAAGCATATAAAGTCATATCAATGCATGTCAGAAATGCTAAGAATTTTCCAAGAGCTAACATGTTCCAAGTGCCAATGTGTGTTAGGAAGTGTTATGCATGATATGAAGTGACAAGGCATATTGAAAAGTGCTAAGTAGAGAGTGCAAAGCATGTTGAGGAGTGTTAGGGAGTACTGGGACAACACAAGGGAGCACTAGGTCAAAATGAATGGAAGTGAATGAATATGAGGGTGTGCCAGGGAGTGGCAATGAGTGCTAGTTGTCATGCCAAGGAGGGAGTGAGAAGGTATTCTAAACATCAACACACCATATTAACCACTCACTTCTTACCATTCTCGCACCATAACAAAAAACCCTAAAAATGCCATTCTTGAAATCTCTTGTGTAGTTTCCTAATTTCATTCAAGTAGAATCTCGCAATTACTTATGTTAGTAATGATGCGATCCATTTTTTATTCTCTTAAAATAAATCTTTCCGGACATGCACACCATCAAACATAAATCATCGAGTGAAAATCAATGGAAATGAATGAATAAGAGGGTTTTTTGGGGGTGTTAGCGAGTGTTAGGCATGCCAAGGGGGGAGTGACAAGGAATGTTAGGGAATGCTATGGCATTTCAAGAAGTTCCAAGGTGTGTTAACATGTGCCAGATAGTGCCAAGGCATGTCATGTGTTAAGGCATAATGAGATGTGCCAGGTGTTAGGGTATGCGAACACATGTTAAGGAGTTTTAGGTGACAAAAGGGAACACCAAGTTAAAATGTAAATAAATGAACACATATGAGGGTTAATAATTCAGGACCTTACCTTTTCAAGAGGGGAATGCTAGGCATACCAACACTAGTGCCAATTCATGCCAACGTCCAAGTTTTAGCATGTCTTAAGTGACAAATCATCCTCTATTACTTCTCTCTTAATTATGAATAATTGATCTCAAATAAATTTTATCTTAAACCATGCCAAGTAATTCCAAGGAATCCAAACACATGCCAAGAATTTTCAAGTGCCACTAAGTGCCAAGGGCCAATATGTGTCAGGGAGTTATAGAGCATGCTATGGAGTTCTAGTTTACTAATGGGGGACTGAGAAGATATGCTATATATTTCCAAGGCATGCTAGAGTACTAGGGAAGCATACCAAGATGTGCCAAGTTCTAATGTGTGTTGAGTGTTAGTGAGTTCCATGGGAACACAAGGGAGAACTATGTAAAAATCCATGGAAATTAATGAATAAGAGTGTGTGACACGGAGTGTTAGTGAGTTCCAGGTATGCTAAGGAGGGAGTGACATGGTATGCTAGTCAATGTTAAGTCATGCTAGTGTGCTAGAGTGGCATGTGGTCAAGATTTGTCAGGTGCCAAGGTATGCCAACACATTCTAGGAAGTGTTAGGGAGTCCTAGGGACACACGAGGGAGCATTAGGTAAAAATAATGCATGAAATGAACAATTAAGAGATTGTGACAGAAAGTGTCAGTGAGTTCGAGGTGTGCTAAGGAGGGAGTGACAAGGTATGCTAGGCAGTGCTAAGGTATGCAAAAAGTTAGGGAAATATGCCAAGATGTGCCAAGTGTTAGGTTGTGCCAATGCATGCCAGGGGAGTGTTTTCGAGTGCTAGGGAAAAATAAGGGATAAATAGTTGCAAATGCATGGAAATGATTGAATACGAGTGTGTGATAGGGTTTGTTATCAAATTATAGGTGTGCTAAGGAGGGAGTGAAAATGTATGTTAGGTAGTGCCAAGGAATGTTAGAGTGCTAGGGCGACATGCCAAGATGTGCCAAGTTATATGGTGTGCCAATGTGTGTCAGGAAATGTTCCACAGAAACATAAGGGGGAACTAGTTCAAAATGCATGGAAATGAACGAATATAGAGTTTGTGATAGGGAGTGTCAGCGAGTTCCAACTGTGCTAGGGAGGGAATGAAAAGGTTATATGCTAGGTAATGCCAAGTCATGCTATTTTTCCAGGGAACGTTAGGGAATGGTAGGGTGTGCTAGGGAGTTCCAAAGAATGTTAAGGAATGCAAGGGATGTTAGCATGTGCCACATAGTTTCAAGGAATTGTTATATGTTTAAGGTGTTATGGCATGTCAAGATGTAAACTATGTTGCTCAGTTGTTTTATGGCCACAATTGGAAGTGAGCCTTGACTTGGTAACTTGTTAAGTGGGATATGGTAATATTGGACATGAGTGGCCTTAGATTATTTATAAGCCATTATTAGGTGAACAAGGCATAGTCTAGTTGTAGTAAATGAAACTTGGTTAAGTTTTTGTACTCGAGGCAGGATTTGGTTGGGTTCCCAAGTCTAAAAAAAGTAAGTGTAGTTATGAGGACATGACAGTTAAGGAATTCCAGGGCATCCCAATGAATTAAAAGGTATGCTAACACATTCTAGTTAGTATTAATGCATGACGAGAAGTGTTTGGGAGTGTCGAGGCATCACAAGGGAGAACTAGTAAAAAGTGCATGGAAGTGAATGAATAAGAGTGTTTTTCAGGGAGTGTCAGTGAATTCGTAGTGAAACCAACTCCAAAAATAGAAGAAAAGAGAGATCAATGCCTTAGAAATGAGTCATTTCGAGGGGGAAACCTCCAATACATTACATAAATGAACAATTCTTGGATGATACAAATGACAAAACCTCCTTTCTATATATAGGAGTCCATGGGGCCACAATGTAATCCTAGTGGGGCCACAATGTAATCCTAGCGCCACAATGTAATCCTAGACAACCTGACAATTATAATTTAAGGGCACAATAATAACAATATGGGGGTTATAGGGGTACAACAATAATAATAAGGGGGTTACACTAACAACAATAACAGACTATACTAGTAATATAGGGACCTAACATGCTCCTCTCCTTCAAAAAAGGGTTGTCCTCAACGCTTGAGTAGGTCCCAGTGCTTTTGTATGAAATTCTCATCCTCCCATGTAGAGTCTTCAGTGGGTAAGTTCTTCCATTTGATGAGACACTTTGAAATTGATCAATTTCATAGTTGTCAAGTTCTTGTTTCCGTGACTGCTTTAGGTTCCAATATGGTTTTTCCTTCCTCATCAAGTACTGGCAATATTGTTTGAACTGGAAGTTTGTCCCCTATAACCTTTTTTAAGCATGAAACATGGAAAATTGGATGCGCTCACGAAGAAGCAAGAAGTTCCAATTTGTATGCCATATTACCAATATTTTTCAAAACCTTGTAAGGACCATAGTACTTTGGCGATAATTTATTATCCTTCTTAACTTGCTTGAGGGACATTTTTTTGTATGGTTGTAGCCATAAAAATACCCAGTCTCCCACATCAAAACTTCTCTCACTGCGATGTTGATCTGCCTATTGTTTCATTTGATTTTGTGCCAAATTTAGGTTATCCTTTAAGAGTTGGAGAACTTCTTGTTGATGCTCGATGTGATCCTCCACTGCTGGAACCCTATAATTTTCCCTTAAATAAGATGTGATAGACGCTGTATGATATCCGTAAAGTGCCATAAATGGGGTCATTTTTGCTGCAGTATGGAAGGAAGTGTTATACCACCATTCAGCGAGAGGTAACCGCTTGACCCATTGTGCTTGCTTATCAGATACAAAACAACGAAGATACCCTTCCAAACATTTATTCACTATCTCTATTTGACCATCGGATTGAGGATGATAAGATGAGCTATGAGCTAGTTGAGTACCCAAACAAGAAAATAATTTCATCCAAAAATTTCCTGTAAAAATGGGATCTCTATCAGTTACAATAATCTTCGGGTTTCCATGTAGCTTTTGAATTGTTTCCATAAATGCAGTAGCAACTATACTCGCTTTAAATGGATGAGATAGTGCACAAAAGTTTGCATACTTGGTAAGTCTATCAACTACCACCATGATGACACTCCTTCCTTCAGACTTAGGTAAACCTGTGATAAAATCCATTGAAATATCCTCCCAACGTTGACTTGGAATGGATAAAGGTTGTAGAAGACCTCGGGTCTTAATTGTCTCAACTTTGTTTTGCTGGCAAACCAAAAATTCCACCACAAATGTTTGAATATCAGATTTAAGGCCATCCCAAAAAAATTCTTTCTTCACCTTGTGGTGAGTTTTTAAAAATCCCGAGTGTCCTCCTAAAGGAGAAGTGTGCAATTCCAAAAGAATATTTTGTTTTAGTTGGGAATTCTTGCAAATATATAAGCAGTCTTTGTACCATAAGGAATCATTTTTCCAACTAAATGTATCAGATGTACTAGGATATTGCTGCAACTTTTGAATGAGATTCCACACTTCTTCGTCCTTCTTCAATTCATCCCTTGCTTCGGTTATCCAATATGGTTGGATAATTGAAATGGCACAAATCAATGCTTCCACCTCTTCATCCTTTCTTGAGAGTGCATCTGCAACAACATTTAGCTTCCTTTTTTTGTAGACGATTTCAAAGTCATAACCCAACATCTTTGTGACCAATTTTTGCTTCTCTTTTGAAGATAGTCTTTGTTCCAAAAAGTGTTTAAGACTATCATGATTAGTTTTTACCTTGAAGTGTCTTCCCATTAGGTAAGGTCTCCATTTCTTTAGTGCATGTAGTATTGCCAACATTTCCTTCTCATAAATATCCTTTTATAAATACTTTCCTTTTATTGAATGAATTTCAAAAGAAATGGGTCTTCCTTCTTGCTTTAAAACAACACAAATTCCATTTCCTGGCGCATCACATTCAACAATAAAGGTTTTTGTGAAGGCCGGCGTAGCTGAGATTGGTGCTAGACAAATTTCCTCTTTAAGATGTTCAAAGGCCTTAGTTGCTTCAGGAGTCCATGAAAATGCATCTTTCTTCAATAATGTTGTTAGAGGTGCTTCAATTCTCCCATAATTCTTAACAAACTTACGATAATACCCTGTTAACCTAAGAAATCCACTCAATTGCTTTATGGTTGTGGGGAATTTCCATTTCTTAATCGCTTTAATTTTGTTAGGGTCTACCTTAACACCCTCGTGAGATACAATATGACCCAGATATTCCACCTCTTGTACTCCAAAGAAATATTTGGATGTTTTTTCATATAATTGTTTCTCCTCCAATAGTGTGAGCACCCTTTCAACATGTAGTTCATCCAGTAATTCATCAATCACAGAAATGGGAAATTTATCTTTAATAGTGAGCTTATTGAGCTCCCTATAGTCCAGAAACATGCACCATGATCCATATTTCTTGTGCATCAATACTACTGGAGCAGAGAAAGAACTTTGACTAGGTTTAATTATACCAGCCTCCAACATTTTTGCAATCATAAGTTCAATTTCGCTCTTTTGGACATAAGGATATCTGTAAGGCTTGATGTTTGGAAGAATACTTCCTGGAATCAAATGAATAGAATGATCATGATCACGAATAGGTTGGAGTCCTTTGGGAGTATCAAACACCTTGGAATGATTGTCCAAGATTTTTTGGAGATCTGTAGAAATAGATGATTTTGATGTTGGAACTTCTAGTGAGCATAATTGTGCAATTACACCTCGATGTTCTTTCCTCAGAAGCTTTGTCATGACATTAGAGCTTATTATCTTTACTGGATTCCTTGCGATACCCCGTAATTTGATTTCCTTTCATTCCAAAAGTAATTTCAAGAAAATTTCTTGAAAATTAAAAGCTACCGTCCCCAAAGATTGTAACCATTGTACTCCTAGTACAACATCAGCACCTCCCATTGGGATGGAAAGTATTGGACTATTCAATACATATTCCCCCATGGCTAGCTTGATATTATGGAATTTTCCAGAGAAATTTATAGTTCCTCCATTTGCAACCATCACTTGACATTCTGGTGCTAGGTATAGGGAACAATTCAATTCCTTGGCTACCTAACAATGAATAAAATTATGGGTACTACCCAAATCAATCAACACTATTACCTTTTTCTTCTTGATATGGCCTTCTATCTTGAGAGTTCGAGGAGTGGTAATTCCTTCCAATGCATTACATGATATGGTCAGACTCATTTCTTCTTCTTCTAGGGTTTCTTCTTGGTATATATCCTCTAGTTTTGAAGTTTCTTCTTCATTTTCTTCCTCCTCTTCACAATCTATGTAAAAAAATTTCTTCTTAGCACATTTATGACCTTTAGTTTATTTTCTATCACAACTGTAGCAAAGCCCTTTTTCTCCTTTTTCTTCCAATTTTTGTGGTTTCAACCTTGTAGGTTGTGGAAGTATAGGAGTTGCAACACTTCCATCTTTATAGATGTGAGTGGTAGGCTTCCTTGTTGCCATAATTTTACATTCAATTTTTCTTGTGAACCTGAATGTCTTCTCTAATGAATTAGGTTCCCAAACGTGAACTTCATGTTTGATGTTATCTTTTAAAGTCACTATGAAGACATCAATCCTGTGTTCCTCTAGAATATCAGTTATCCTTATATTCAATTTTTGGAAGTCCTCAATGTGCTCTAGCACTGAACGCTTTTGTTTGAGATTTATCAATTGGCTAAAGAAGGTGTTGCTCTTTGTATCGTCATAATGTGCTATCATTTCCTCTGAAACATTGACCAAGTGACAATTTTTTTATGGGAGCAAAGCCATCGATACCATACAAATGTATTTTGTTCTATACGTAAAGTTTCAATACGTACCTTTTGTGTGTTTTGCACATTATTGAGATCAAAATATTGATCCATCTGTAGTATCCATGTTACAAGATCCTTGCCATCAAACTTCCTCATATCCATATTTGGAATATGGTGGTTCTTCAATCCAAAATTAGAGTTTATGAAATCACGATTAACATTTATTTTGTTCTCATCATGAGTTTCCTCTACTCTCTTTTCGCCATTAGGAATCATTTCTTGTATCAACTTTGTCAAACCTTCCATGTCTACTTTTTGATCATTCTTCATGTTTTCCATGTTGTCTTTCATTTTTTCATCGATCTTAGCTTCCATTTCATCCATCTTAGCTTCCACACCATCCATCTTAGCTTCCACACCTTTCTTCAAACCATACATCTTTGCTTCCACGCCTTTCTTCAAAACTTCCATTTCATTTTTTTCTGCTCTTTGCAAGAGCGAAATTTGGTGCACTTGCTTTTCTAATTTTGATAGATCATGTTGCAATTATTCATCTTCATGAGTCATAGTAGAGTATTCTAAGGGCTTCATGGGTGTTTAATTCTTTTTAGGAGAAATTTCAAAACCAAATACTGAAATATGTGCTCAATAGGCCCTTGGAATCACTTCAAACTGATTTTCTTTACACAAGACTTATGCAATTTTGGAAAAAAATACACACCTTTTTATTTCTTTTGAGGAGTTAGATATTGAAACTAAATTATCTCTGTGATTTCAGATCTTCAATATATAAATTCAGCCCTACGGTAGTGCTCTGAATCCTCTTTCGAATGACATAGGTTTGACCTAATTTGGATTCTTCAAGGAAAAGTTATGTCCAATCTCCCACAATGACCTAATTATGGATTGGTTAAGTAGAGAAAACTTGTACGACTTACCACGTGTAACTGTTTCCTCCTTTGGCTCTGAAATTGATAGAAAATAAACTACAGTCTCTGTAATTGCGGCCACTTTTTACAGAATTCCAATCTGATGCTCATAGAGAGAGTTATAAAGATTTTCGCACGATCGCCTCTTTGAGATGAAATTCAGGAGCCTGAAAAATCCCTAACTTCCACAGACCATATCTCCGAAAATATTACGAAAAAATATCTAAAATTTTGCGACACTGTTTACCAGGATTTCAGCTTCGTGCTCTTAAACTTTTAGCTTCTTAACCTTCGTATAAAACAATTTATAGCAAAAATGCCACGATGACCTTTTTGGAGCAGTGAAACCCTAGAATCCAAAGCTCTGATACCAAATTTTGTGAAACCAACTCCAAAAATAGAAGAAAATAGATATCAATGCCATAGAAATAAGCCACTTCGAGGGGGAAACCTCCAATACATTACATAAATGAACAATTATTGGATGATACAAATGACAAAACCTCCTTTCTATATATAGGAGTCTATGGGGCCATAATGTAATCCTAGTGGGGCCACAATGTAATCCTAGCTGACCTAACAATAATAATTTAAGGGCACAATAATAACAATATGAGGGTTATAGGGGTACAAAAATAATAATAAGGGGGTTACACTAAAAACAACAATGGGACTATACTAGTAATATAGGGACCTAATAGAATTCTATGTGTGCCATGGACGAAGTGTGTTAGGTGAATTTCATTATAGGACTTGAAGGAGGCAAGCTTATGATTGCGATAAAGGGATGGAAGACACAGTTTCAGAAAAAGGGAGACTTTTTGCTAGCCACAACACTATTTTTTCAATGACTTGGTTGGGTTCCCAAGTCGCAAAAAAATTAATGTTATCTATGAGGGCATGACAACTAGGGAGTGCCAAGGTATGCAAGAAATCCGAGGAAGTGCTAACACATGATATAAAGTTCCAACAAATTTTAGGCATTCGAAAATGTGCTATGTTCTAGGGTTTGGCACCAATGCATGCTAGGGAGTGCCAAGGAAACAAAATGTAGGACTAGTTTCAATTACATGGAAATGAATGAATAAGAGTCTGTGATAGGGAATGTTAGCAATTTCTAGGTGTGTTAAGGAGGGAGTGACAATGTATGTTAGGAAATTCCAAGTCACGATAGAGTGCTCGGAAATCATGTCAAGATGTTCCAAGTTCCAGGGGGTGCCAATGTGTGCCAAGGCGTGTTAGGGAGTGCTAGAGAAACACAAGGGAGCACTATGTCATAATGCATGGAAATGAATGAATGAGTGTGTGACAGGGAGTTTCAATGAGTTCCAAGTGTGATAAGGAGGAGTGACAAGGAATTCTTAGAAGTTCTAAGGAATGGTAGAGTGATAGGGCGTCATGTAGCTAAGATGTGCCAACACATGCAAGGAAGTGCTAACTAGGAGTGCTAGGGAGACACAAGGGAGTGCTACATCAAAATGCATGGAAAGGAAAAAATAAGAGTTTGTGATTGGAAGTGTTAGTGACTACCAAGTGTGATAAGGAGGGAGTGACAAGGTATGCTAGGCAGTGATAAGGCATGCTAGAAGTAGGTGCAATTGATCAACTTGTAGTAGGTTCAACTCATCAAGTTGTTACAGCTGAAGCAGACCAATGTCACATGAAGTGCAGTAGCTAAGGACTTTATTGGGTTCCAAAGTCATGAAAAAATGTAAGGATAGTTGTGAGGGCATGAGTGCCAAGGCATGCTAGGGAATGTTAACATGTGCCAGATAGTTTGAAGGAATTTCAAATATGCTAATATGTGTCAAGTGCTAAGGCATGCCAAGATGTGCAAGGGTGTGACAATACATGCCAGGGACTATCAAGGAAAAAAAAAAGAGAAACAAGTTAAACCACAAGGAAATGAACACATCATAGGGTTAATAAGTCATCAATTTACATTTTCTAGGAGGCGAATGCTATGCACACCAACACTAGGTGGAAATAAGTGTCAAGTGCCAACTTTTAGTGCATTATGAGTGCCAAATCATCCTCTATTACTTCTCTTATACTTTCCAATAATTGATCTCAAATAAATTTAATATTAAACCATGCCAAAGCATACTGAGGCATCTTAATGAATGCTAGACATGCTAATGATCATGGCCTCTTTAGGACTACATCTCTCTTCTCCCCCTTGATCAAATGAGCTCCTTCTCACTTGATGTTATTTCCTTCATCCTAAGGACTCTTTAAATAGTTTTTCCTAGACCTCTTAGGAACCCTCTAGAACTTACAACTTTTATCCACATGGACCTTAGGAAATATTAATTTTCTTTTAGATTTTAAAGCCCATCTTGGGTCCAAAATCCCAATGCTTGGATTCTTTTCCCACACAGCCTTTTGTTACCAAACTCACACAAACACATCTCACTAGGCTTGTGGAGTAACTCCCTAGCTACATAATTCAACAACATAGTCTAGTTGTAGTAACTGTAACTTGGTAAAGCTCTTGTAGTCAAGTGAGGGCTTGGTTGGGTTCCCAAGATGAAAATATGTAAGGGTAGTTGTGAGGGCATGATAGGTAGGGAGGTTCAAGGCATGCAAACGAATGAAAAAGGCATGTTAACACATGTCGGACAATGTCAATGCATGCTGAACTAGAGTGTTAGTGATTTTCGGGGCATATCAAGGGATAACTAGGTCAAAATGCATGGAAAGGAATGAATACAAGTGTGTGCCAAGGAGTGTCAGTGAATTCAAGTATGCTAAGGATGAAGTGTGTTAGGAGAAATTTAGAATAGGATTTGCAGGAGGAAAGCTTACGATTGTTATACATGGCTCGACATAGCCGTTTTAGACAAAGTGAGTTCACTTTGTGCTAGGACAACACTGTTTTTCCCTTAGTTATTTTTTTTATATGAGATGTGGTATACTTTGGCTACATGATCATGTTTTAAAATATTATAGATAACTGAAATTGTACATTGTTGTCTATAAATTTTGGGGCACTCAGCTTGTGTCAGCTTATATCTTGTGTGCCTTGTGCATCTTCAGGTTCTTTCAAACTCTCAATTAATGTTCTACTATTTATATGAAATGCACATACATGTGAAATATTGTCTATGTAAGCTATGTCGCTTAGTTGTTTTATGGCCATAGCTAGATCATATGATCCTTGTCTTGGTAACTAGTTAAGTGGGACAAGTTTAGCTTGGACATGAGTGGCATAAGATGAGTTATAGGCAGCTCTTAGGTGAAAAAAGCACAATCTACTTGCAGTAGGTGCAGTTGGTCAACTTGTTGCGGCTGAAGCAAGCCAATGTTGTCATATGAACTGTAGTATCCAAGGACTTGATTGGGTTCTCAAGTAGTGAAAAAATGTAAAGGATAGTTGTGAGGACATGAGTGCCAAGGCATGCTACTGAAAGCTAAGATGTGCCAGGTAGTGTGAAGGCATGTCAAACAATCTAATATGTGCCAAGTGATAAGACATGCCAAGATGTGCAAGGGTGTGTCAATGCGTACCAGGGACTGTCAAGGAAACAAAAGGGAGAAAAAAGTTAAACTACAAGGAAATGAACACATAAGAGGGTTAATAAGTGATCAATTTACCTTTTCTAAGAGGGGCATGCTAGGCACACAAAAACTAGGCACCAATAGGTGCCAAGTGAAAATTCTTAGTGCATTCTAAGTGCCAAGTCTTCTTGTGTTTATTCTCATCTACTTTCCAACAATTGATCTCAAATAAATTTAATATTAAACCATGCCAAATCATACCAAGGAATCTCAACGTATTCCATACATGCTAAGACTTTCCAAGTGCAAACACGTGCCAAGTACCAATATGTGTCAGGGAGTGTTATGAATTCTAGTGGAAGGGTATTGAAGAGTGATAAGGTGTGATAGAGAGTGCTAATGCATGTCGAGGAGTGTTAAGGAGTAATAGGACAAAACATTAAGGGGGAACTAGGTCAAAATTCATGGAAGTTAATGAATATGAGGAATGTGTGCCAGGGACTAGTGTTAATGGGTGATAGTTGTCATGCCAAGGAGGGCGTGACAAGGTATGCTAAATATTGGTAAGGCATGTTAGGGAATATCAAGGCATGTCAAGAAGTGCCAAAGTGTGCTAGGGATTTCAAGGGTGTGCTAATTATATGTGGTAAGATATGCCAATACATGCTAGGTGCTAAGGATATGCAGGGTTCCAAGGTATGTCAATATGTGTCTGGAAGTGTCAAGGAAACAAAAGGAAGAACCAAGCCAAAATGCAAGGAAATGAACACATAAAACGGTTAAAAAGTCGAGACTTTATCTTTTTGAAAAGGGGCATGCTAGGCACGCTAATAATAGGTCCCAATACATGGCAAGTGGAATTGTATGCCAAGTGCTAATATATGTCAATGCATGCAGCCAAGGTGTTCCATGGCATGCTAGGGACTACATGGATGCCAACGGATGCTAGGAGAGTTCTATTTTGTGCTAGCACATGCCACCATGTGCTTGGGCATCAGTGTCATGACAATATGTTCTAGGTACAAAGATGTTCCAAGATATGAAAATTGATAAGAAATGTTAGTGTGTGCCAAAGCATTAAGTTAAGGTGTGCCCAGATTATTGAAGAATGTTAGGTATTTCTCATAAATAGAATTGACAGAGTTTGATTAAGTATTAAATATTATATTTCCTACACACACTAGTGTAACTTTATATAAAGGGAATTTGCTAGATATTAATCATGTGTTGACTCATAGGAAAAATCTATTCGACAATTCATTACTTGAGTGAAATGATACACACTAATTACTTCTTAACAAATTGAATGACTCTAACCACTATGGTTTTGGACATATGATAAAAAATACTCCACAAGAATGGTCTTAATCACTATCTTTTGACAAAAAATATAGTAGCGTGCACATAGCGTCATCAAAAAATCATTGGAATGATCAATGATGATGAAAATTTTTTGACTGTCACCAAAAGTAACAAAAGGAGCATTGGTGAGGGTCATTAAAAGTTCGTCACTAGAAGTGTCACCAAAGATAGAATTAGTGATGGGCCTTTAATGACCCTCACCTAAAGTGTCATTGAAAATGGATTTGGTGACAAACCTTAAGGGACCATCACTATATACACTCACAACAATGCCTTTTTAAGGACCGTCACCATATGTGGCATTGGTGACGGACCTTAAAGGTCTGTCACAAGCATGACCCTCACCAATGTCCTTTATTCTTGTAGTGAGGTACCTTACTATATACAAAACAAATCATGAAAGAATATAGAAAAAGAGAGAGGCACACTAAACTGCAATGCCTCATCGTGCTTGAAGGCCAGCCCATTGAATCAGGAAGATACCCCAAGTTAACTTGGTTCTACACCACCATTCCTCATAGTTCTCAATGAAACTCATGTCATGGAACATCAAAGGGATCAACAGCCCCTCCAAGCACCATCTAATCAAGAAAAAATTTTCCCAAGAAAATCCCACCATCTTCCTTATGCAAGAAACCAAATGTTCTAACACCACCTTGAACACCATTTTATCAAGATTATGGAATGGTTTCATTGCCACTACTATAGATGCTCTTGGTGCCTCAGGGGGCCTAGTTATTTCCTAGAACCCTCTCCAAATCACTTTGACTAGCCTTCATGCCTCTCATAGTTTCATTCAGGCCTCTTTCCATCTCTTAGGAACCAACATTCATGGCCATCTCAGTAATGTTTATTTCCCCCAACCAATAGCTCAAAAAATTGAACTCCTTGGTTCCATTGAGAAAATTAACTCTTATCAAACCCACCCTCTCTGGGTTTTAGGTAGAGATTTAAACATGGTCACCAGCTTGGATGAAAAAAGAAGACGGCACTCTAAGTTTGAAGCAAATAGCCACAGATTTAAGGAGTTTATTCAGATCAAATAGCTCATCGATCTCCAAACTTCAAATGGAACTCACACTTGGAAAAATCGTCGAGGAGGATCCCACCAAATAGCCTCACGCCTTGAAAGATTCCTTATTCCAGGAAACTCCATCCTTATCGGTGGTGATATAGCCTCCACCATTCTACCCTCTTTGGGGTCTGATCATTGGCATATACAATATTAATGGTCCCTCCTTGGCGCAGCAGGAAACAGGCCTTTCTTCTTTAAATAGTTTTGGTTAACACATTATGGCTTCAAGTATTTGATTACCAATTGGTGGCATAGAATCACCCCGCCGATGGGATCCAAAATGATTTAATTCCAGTAGAAACTCAATGCCCTCAAATTCTAGCTCAAGCAATGGAATCAATCATCCTTTGGTAAAATCTTCAAAAATCAACTAGAGTTGGAAGCTCAGATGGCTTGTCTGCAACAAAATATCATTATGGAAGATCGCATAGATGCTCTCACAGACTAGGAGATATATCTAATGCGAAAATTGGAAGATTGTAGGCAACAGGAAGAAATTCTATGGAAACAAAAATCTTGAATTCGATGGCTCAAAGACGGGGACAAAAATAAAAAATTCTTCCATAGCTCAACCATCCAATGCCAAATGCACAATCACATCTCAATAATCAAGAATGAACATGGGGATTGGCTCGAAGCACACAATGATATTGAACAAGAGTTGCTGGACTACTTCAAGGACACTCTCAAAGAACCGGACATAGATCACCAACTTGCCATCAACAGAATCACCAAACATATTCCAAGGATCATCACGGAGGATTACAATCAAATATGGCTATGACCCACCACACTGCAATAGGTTGAAAAATCTATGTCGTAGCTCAAAAATGGGAAAGCTCCAAGTCCAAATGGTTTCACCTCCAAATTATTTCACTACTTTTGGGATGTGATGGAGCAAGAGGTTTGGGATCTAGTTTGTTAAACACACGCATGGTAAACAAGCAAGGAAACACAGAAGGAGAAAGATAAGCATGAGTTGCTTTACTATTAATCATAGATGTGATTTTATAGTACATTAGGAGACCCTTGGTTTCCCATTCCAAGTGGTCTCTTGGACTCCATTTGTCCATTCGCCTTCCACACCTACACGTTGAGGATTAGGTCTCCAACATTCCCCCCCTTAATTCCAAGGGGTATGTGTGAGTCCAATAGGAGATTTGTAATAAAATTCTACAAAGTATGCATGGCAGCACTTAGGCTGAATCATCTCTCTGAAATGTTGGCATAAATATGTGGTTTAAGGATGACCACCAACACTGGAACGCTTAGTGTAGTTCTTGAAACTCTTCCAAATCTGGCAAGAAGTAGAGGGCTTCTGGTAGAGGAAGTGTCCCTTATATTTGAAGAGGGAGATATTCAACCTAGAGGAATGGAGGTCTACAACCTGTGGTGGTTTAAGGATGACCACCAACACTAGAATGCTTAATTCATTTCCTGGAACTCTTCCAAATCTGGCAAGAATTTGAAGTCTTATGCTAGAGGAAGTGTTTTGAAAGAGGAAGAGTATCAATCTCACGTAGATGGTTTAAGGCTGTCCTCCAAAAAAAGGCATGCTCATCGGCATCCATGTCTCTGGCTACAACTCTAAATCTGGGATGACAAATTATGGCTCAGGCTCGCTTCAACTGCTATGTCTCTGGCTACAACACTGAATCTGGAATGACAAGTTGTGGCTCAGGCTCGCTTGATGTGGCTTCGAAGCTTGTATATGACCACCATTTCCTCCCCTGTCAAGTACAAGGTGAGATGATGGCGAAAACTCAGCTGCAAGATTTTTCAATATTCGAGAACAAGTTTTGACATGCTACTTAAACATATTCTTGGCTTTTGATGCCCATTGTGAAGAAGCGATCCATCCAAGATGAATCTTTGTTCTTACAGGAGGCTTGTTTCTGAAGCATCTATGTGAGGAATGGGTGTGCCAACCACAGTGCTTGCATGAGTGAAGATCGAAACAATGATCTTTCATATGGCCAACTCGATCACAGTGTTGGCATTTTAAAATCTATTGTTGTTGTTGTGGAAGAAGAGAATGATCTGGAACAACTGCAGGTGAACTGTCATAAAGTAATCCACCATTCTGAAATTTTATGGGCTTGGAGTAGTCTGGAATACGAAAGGACAATTCCTTGTCATATCCAAGACCTGTTCTGTACTTGTTGTGGACAAGATATTCCCAAGGTCTGATGATGGGCTTGGGAGGTGAAGTGTGAACATCTACATCTGTATACAAATCTTCTTTTGAACTAGGGACTGAATGTGAATTAGTCACAACATTATTGACTTGATGATTATGGGAGTCTCTTTCAATGTTCTGAAAATAAATAGGTTCAAAATGATGACTCCACTGCTGTAATTCTTCTTTCTAGAGCTAAGATTCAAGCTACAAAAATTCAATCTTCTCATGTGAATTTTGTAGAAAAATATAATATCAAACATAGTATCCTTGCTAATTTTTACCATCCCATCCACACTCGAATTTTTTAGAGTATTCAAAAAATCTAATATGCCATCAAGTATATCCATTGTCTTAGCACAAATAAAGGCTCTATTGGAAGCTATAAAAGTGTCAATAAATGAAAAGTATCAGTTTTGTTTATTAAAAATACATCATTGCTTCTTAAATATTGCAAACTTTTCTCTAAGACACATATTTCAAATTTTGGGGTCACTGGTCCATTGATTTATTTTTCTCCACTCGCTGCATCGCTTATCAATCATTGCAATAAACACCAGACTTACGCTCCTCATTTCTAGGGATCCTTTTCAAAGTTTTAACACTATGAACAAAACCTTAATTACTCTCTTCCTTTTGGCATGGAGACTCTATCAGCCCTCTTAAGGAACTAAAACTTCAGGTTCTGAATGAATCTTAGCAAAAACTAATTGAATCGACATTTGTAAATATCTTATAATTGGGTATATCAACAATGTAATGATGTAGTGTCGATACGGAAACAGAGACAACAAACATGCACATAAGGCTTCCAAAAACTAACAGTTTATTCCAATAGTTAAGCTAGCTATTGGGTCTCCAATTGATGCACGTAGAGGAAATGTTATCATTAAAAAATGGGGTACCAGATCTTAAATATTTAATCATTTTCAACTATACACTTCATTTATTTTTTTGGGAATCGAATTGAATATGATAGAATTTACTGTGAACCCATCTCTATTTTAGATTTAGTTCGAAACCTCTTCCTTTATGCCAACTCTCTTGGTTTCGTTGAACAATAAAATGGCATGAAGTAGATAGCACAAAACCTTCAACCAAGTAATACGTATCCCCGATAATGGTACGCTGCTCAGTTTCCTTATTTAATGGCCCTACATCGAAGTCACACAAAATTCTCGGATATTGTTGCCTGGAGAGAGTGGTAAGAAACCTCGGATAAAAAACCCCTCTTCATGCGACCAGTTCTTCACCTCTACTCTTGTTGCGAGTGAGGTGTGGAAGGTTGAAGAGTGGGGGTTGTCACTGCTCCGTCTCCACGCAGGTAACTCCAACCACACCAGCTTTGGCTCAATGCACCAGCTCTCCGCTCCGGCTTGAACACACATTCCAATTCACTCATCATTTCAACCTCAATTTACTTAAAATGCCAATGGAATTTCTCATTATATACTAGCGACTTTTCAGTTTCGTTGTTGTCAAAATACCACGAGGAGGAGTGCTCGGAGGTTCAAGGGGTTAGTGCGGGACTAACTACCTGTTTGACAAAGGAGACTGAAAAAAACTATATGACTGTTGACCAAAACATAAAGTGTTTGGAACTCAGGACTGTGTTTGATGCCAAGAGATTGTTTGGGTGGAGATTCAACAATGTGCTTGTGCCGACAAACTACAAATAAAACTCAATATGGAAATGGAAAAATGCACAGTGAGTAATAAAACACACAAAATATGACAAGAAGATAGGGAAAAAATGATATGAAAGAGGCTACAAAACCTCTCGAGTAGCGAAATTTAATTTGTTACAATGAAAATGGTTTTACCAAGGGCAGGTAATGGCAAAGATGTAGAGAAATAATGCAGAGAAGAATTATATGTTATTTTGGATTTGACTAGTAAATGAGCTAGGGAGCAAATATAGACCCACGGGAGAGAGGAGTTACCAAGTAGAAAATGCGAAAATGGGGTTAGCAAAGTCACAAAATACGAGGGCCTAACTTGGGACTTGTAGTATAGTGTATGGAGTGGAACTATGTAGCAGATTGGGTGCGGGGGAGCAAAGAATCTAACGGTTTGTCAGGAAGGACCAACGCTATTCAAGGCAATGAAGAGCGCATCCTATGTTTCACAATGAGGAAGAAGAAGGCCACTAATCATGGCTCTGATACCATGTTAAAAACATGCATGGTACACAAACAAGTAAGTAGAGAAGGAGAAATAAACATGTGAGTTGATTTACTATTAACCATATATGTGCTTTTATAGTACATTAGGTGACCCTTGGCTTCACATTCCAAGTGGTCTCTTGGACTCCATTTTTCCATTCACCTTCCACACCTACCCATTGAGGATTAGGTGTCCAACATGGTTGAATAATCTAGAAGCATTCACTAGGTTATACTAGCCCTCAATGCCACCTTCCACACCTTTATTCTGAAAGAGGAACAAGTTGGTACTTCAGGTAAGTATCGCCCCATCACCCTTTGCAACGTCATTTACAAGATCATATCAAAAGTGATAGCCAACAAACTCAAACCTCTACTCCCTCTGCTCATATCACCTAAGAAAACATGATATGTGAAAGGAAGACAAATACTGGATGGTATCATCCTAACACATGAAGTCATACACTCTCTGAAATTGCAGAAAAAGCCAGGTATGCTTCTCAAAATCGATCTCTCAAGAGAATTTGATAAACTTAGTTGGACTTATCTCTGACATGTTATTTTTTCCTTCGGCTTCAGTCCCACCTAGATCAGATGGATCATGAGTATGCTCTTCTCCCCTTTTTCCTCCATTCTTGTCAATGGTTTACCCTCTCCCACCTACTCTCCCCCATGAGGTATCCATTAGGGTGAACCTCTCTCCTCTTTCCTGTTTGTCCTCATGGTGGAAGGATTGGGTCGTTTAATCTGTCATGCCATCATTTCCCAATTCCTATGAGGAATCTCCATTCGAAATAACCCTGCACTCTCCCATCAACAATTTATGGAAGAAAACATGATTTTAGGCCATCCTTCTATCCAGGAAGCCAACTCCTTTAAATCTCTACTTGATTGTTTCTTTCAAGCTTCCAGAACTACTATCAATGTCGAAAAATCACAGCTTTTTTTCTTTAATACCCCTTCTATCACTCAACGAAACATTTCATGTATCCTTCGTTTCTCCATTTCCTCTCTCCCCTTGAAATACCTCATAGCCCCACTCATTGACTCGGCCATCAAGAATAATTCTTGGAAGGAGCTCCTAGACAAGCTAGAAGCATGACTATCTTCTTGGACCCATCAGGCTCTCAATATTTTTAGTCATCTTGTGTTGATCAATTATGTCCTCCAATCCATACCGCTTTACCTCTTCTGAGTGTCGGCTACTCCAAAATGGATTCTAAAATCCATCTGTAATCTTCAGCACACCTTTCTATGGGGTGGCAACAGAGACACCAGGAAATGGGCCTTAGTTAAATGGTCTGAGGTCTTCTCACCCAAACACTTGGGAGGATTGGGTTTGAGGGACCCGAAGCAAAGCAATATCGTCATGGGAGCTTGCATTTGGTGGAAATGGGTATCCAATCCTCATACACCCTAAGCATAGCTCTAGGAAGCTAAATATGCAAAACATTGGCCACAAGAGGATCTTATACACTATAATTTAGAAATCATGGGCTCCAAAATATGGAAAGCTACCAATCAACATAAGTTCATTGTTGAATCTCACATCTTTTGGGAAAGTCGTTCGGGATCCCAGGCTCGTCTTTGGGAATACTCATGGTAAAAAAAACCTAAAATTGCAACACTTTTTCAAAAACCATGGTGGAAATCTACTCTTCAAGACAAGGAGAAAATTCAAATCATGCATTTCTGGACATCGTTGAACACTCAAGGATTTCGCCAATTGCTTCCCACCGTTAAATGGCAAGAAAATTGGCACGAGGAAACCCATGATGATATTTTTCCGGAACTTACAAATAGGGAAATTCTATATTCAGATGGATCATATATCCTCAGGTGGGGTCATACTACCCAAGGAGTCTTCCCTACTAAGAAGGCCTATCAATTTCTCCATCCAACTAATCCAAATAAAGTTGATAAAATTTTGTCACTAATATGGAACTCGAGCATATGGCCCAAATTATCTACCTTCCTCTCACTTCTCAGTAAACAGTGTATCTTAACTTGGGAAAATCTACTAAAAAGAGGGTTCATTGGCCCTTCATGGTGCTCCACATGTCAAATTCAGGAGGAAACCATAGATCATCTGTTGGATACATTCCCCTTTGCTAGCACTCTTTGGGACAGAGTTGCCATTCTCTATTGTAGGACTAATAGAAGGCAAGGTGATCTCACCAACACCACCCATCATTGGTAGAAATCCCCATTCACCAGCAATCTCCTCAACTCTCTCTGGCTACTTATCCATAGGCTACTTCTCTAGATAATATGGAAGGAGAGGAATAACCGAATCTTCGAAGATCTGACAATGCGTCAAGAGATTATTTGGAACAAATTATGCAACAACATAAAGGAGACCTTAGCCTTGCATCAATGGAGGGACTCAGATCCCCCATCTCTACCCTCAGAATGCCACATATGGATCAACTGGAACCTCTCTATGCCTTGCAACTCTGTAGTTTCTTCTTACTCCAATCCATCTTTGGAATCTCCTAGATATTGGAGTAATCCTCCTAAGGATCTCTACAAACTCAACTTTGACGGAGCCTCAAAATGCAATCTAGGTGAAGCTGGCTTTGGAGTAATATTTCGTGACTCTAAAGGTGCTCCCCTACTAATCTTCTTTGGATCCATTGGTTGGGATAGAAGCAACTCCTTTGAACTAGAAGGACTCATCCAAAGCCTCAAAATTGCTCAATAGAATTATCTATTCCCCTGGAGGTTGAAGGGGACTCTCAGATCATCACCAATGTAGCCCAATGTCTTCTTCATAGCTTGTCCTCATCCAAAATATCAAAGAGTTGGCAGCTAGAATCTAGACTAGAAAAATTGGAACAATGGCTTCAAATCCACAAATTCATTACCTTCATGCATGTGCGTAGATCAACTAATGAAGTAGTGTATCTCTTATACAATGGAGGTGTGTATCAATAATCTCCTCTTATCTCTAGAATATTCCACTCCATTTTCGTTTAATCTCGCCGCACTACTTGCACTCATTTGGTCCTCAAAGATCTTCAACCCCCGGATGCAGGTGATAGACAAGTTCAAAGAAGCTTGACACCTGGTCTCTCAACATAGGGACACCTAGATATTCCATATGGTTGTTCTTGCCTCTTGCATGAAGGCCTTAAATTCGAAGTTCATGGGATAACTTCGGCACATATGGCATTCACTCCTCCCCCTCAACCTTTGCTCTTGCAACTTGCAACTTGGCCATTTATGGCTGATTTCTCTTGTCATCCTCATTTGCAATTTTAATTTTCATTCTCTGCATCCCTCCTCTATCACGCCTCTACCCATTTCTCTGCTCCTTTCCTGCCTCCCTCTGAGCTTTCTTCTCTAGCCCTGTAGACCATCCACCCTGTCGATTCAATGCCAAGAAGACACCGGATGCGGTGTCGTCGAGGAGATGGCAGAGGCACTCCCTCTCGCCCTCTAGTTCCTGCAATGTCTATGAATTCTCTATCCATCTCATTTCTTGTGGAAGAACCCGAGGTTCTTGAACCCCAATTTCTCTCAGCCTAGCTCTTGGTTCACCTCCTCGAGGAGCAGCATTACCTCTCCAAGTCTGGAAGCAGAAAATGACCGCGCAAATCAACATTATCGCGCTCCTCCTCCCCTCTACCATGAAAATCCATTGACCTCTCTGTCAAAAACTTGGTAGAAGACTCAAACAGTGGTGGGAGTATCCCATCGGAGGACACCTAGCAAACAGATGCAGAAGAAGACAATGTGATTCGCTCAGCTTTGGCCAAGCAGAGCGATATTGTCTCCAATTCAATGTCGGAGCTAGCCCCACAACTCTCAAATAAGGATATGGAGACCATGTCCGACTATAGATGTTTCATAATTGATGAGAATCCTTAGTAGGAGAACCATGGCGCCCATAATTGGTAGTTGCAGCTCCTTGCCGCTCCTCTTTTTCAGTTTATATATGCTCCTTTATAGTTTTAATGTATATCTTTATCTCTTCTTGCAAACTTTGTTACTCATGTGTATGCTAATGACTGGTTTCCCCTTGAAGGGCAGCCCATTTTTTGAATTCCTGAACTCGTTAAGGACAACCCATATTTTGACTCTTTGAACTGTCTTCATCCAACAACAGTTGGCTAATTAATCCAACAACCCTTGTCCTAAAGTATGATTCTAATTTTGTACATTATAATAGAAATTAGCATAACTCAAAAATAAATAAATAATTAAATAATAAAAGAAGAAGAAGAAGATTTTTTGGTTTCTACAATAAATAATAATAATGAATATAGAAAAAATTAACGTTGACCCCAAACAAAAATGAAAATAAACAATACAATTATCTAATGTGTTTAGATAAAAAAACTACCACACTTATCTCATACATTTAATAGTTATTTTATCATATATGTTGAATTTGAATGGATTATAAATTTACTGTTACAACATTTTTTGGTCATATAACCTTTTATCATTAGATGAAACCAAGTACACCATGTAAGACCAATTTTACCCAAAGTAAAATTGCTTTCACTATGTGAAATAACTTAGTAAAACACCTTTATTAAGTTGTTTATGGTCTAAACAAGAAACCCCAAAAAGGAAATAATAAACAAATCTACATTTGTTTATATTTCCCAGTTATATTTAACCCAAAACAAGGAAATTAATTAAATAAATCATTATTTATTTGATTATTTCCTAGGAATAAGTTATTTAAATCATTATTTAAATAATATTCCTAGTTAAATTTGACTAAATCATTTTTAAATAATTAAATAAATAATTATTTATTTAAATATATTTCCACCATTTCCCTAAAATAGTAAATAAATCATTTATTTATTTATTTTTTATAAATAAAGGAATTGACCCAAGTCAAAAAACCTTTTCCCTCCAACAAATATAATAAAATATTCCTAAAGGGTGGTTCTAGAATTTGATTAATAATCTTTTATTCATGCCCCAAGTTCTAGATAACCCTAATATTTTGTTATAAATAGAAGGGTTTTCCCCATTCATTAGTCACCTTCCATTGCATTAGATCACTCTGGATCTATACTTGGTCACATTCTCCATTTTTTCCTTATGAGCTCCCTTTGAGTTCTATGTTTGTCTCAGTTTCTTAATGTTGCATAACGAGAAATTTTATATATGAAATCTTTGAGGACTTTCAAGAACATTTTCAGCAGGCAGAATACCTTTCTTTCCCTTCTCTGGGTACTTACTATCTATAATATAAAAAATTATTTTAATTACATTTAATTCTATAGCATCTTTATCCATTGGATGTAACCACTGTTTACTATACGATTAATTTCCATAACTAGATACGGATTTATACGACATTATTTGGATCTGTAATCATAGCAGTTAAAATATTTGTAACCACAAATAGTCATTGAGACTAGCCTTTATGCATAGCTAAAGTGATCTCTTACAACGAAAGATTCATACTAACAATTGGTGACTCCACACGGGTTTTATTTTACGACCGCTGTCGTTTTATCTATTCCTTCATATCTATCTATTTCAGACCCTAGGGTTTCTCTTCCATTTCCTTTTTTTCCTATTTTTATGGTTCTTTTCACCTCCAAAACCCGCAAACAGTCAAATTTTTAACTTCATGTCTTTGGCCTTGTTCTTGGGTGATAGACATGACACAACGTGAGGCAGCTTTGGAAATGCGTGAGGCCAGTTTCACAGAGTCTGCCATGAGCCAAAAACTCAGGCCACAGACATAGGGTCACTTACTAAGCTGGGCACAGATGAAAACATGTAATTTCATTGCCTTTTCACACATTTTCAAACACTTTTTGGGTTTGTCTGAAGCTTCTGTCAGGGTTTTCCAGCCTCTCTCTCCACCCGTTTAGACCTGTTTCTGATCTGTTTCACTAAACTAAGTGGGAATATTTCCCCTTAGGGCTCTAGTACCCTCCAATTTTTGTGGGAGAGTTTTCGTTGTTTCAAAAGTCTGAATTTCCAGAGTTTCAGCCTTAATTCTTTTAGATCTGATACCTCATTTTCAGATCCCTACATATCAGCTCTTCTCCCTTTCAAATCACCTCATATAGTTTTGTTTGGGTTTATCTCTAGGGACACCTCCTGGTCCCTCCTATCTTTAGTTGATTCCCCCTTTTGTAGCAGCAACCTTGCCTTTGCCTCTTTGTTGTTCTTTGCACCTCTTTTCAGCAGATTTCTCCTTTAGATCCCCGTCCCCCCCGACCTTAGATCTATTGGCCTCTTTTTAGCGTGCTTTGATTAGATCTTTCCCTCTTATAGACTAGTTTTGAGAGACCCGCCTTCTTGGGTTAGTTTGATGCATTGTTAGCTATTAATTTTCTATTCTTTCAGTCTTATTTACTGCAGATTTATTTTCAGCTACGCAGAACACTTTTTATTTTACTCTCAAAATGTCTGGGTTTAAACAATTAAAATTAACGCACGCAATACACTAACCCTAAGTGAAGAAGAGCCTCTTTATCACCGCCTTGCAAAGAATTTAAAATCAATTGACACTGCACCTCTGTACCCTTGTTTCGACATTGAGCTCACTTGATTTTGCACCTCCCTACCCTTGTCGGTCTTTCTTCTTCCCATCATCATTGCGCCTCCAAGGCATTTGTCCCAAAGACTTCTTGGCCTTCACCCTTAGTTTCTGGTTGGCCGACTTCCTCCTTCCCGTCGTCATCGAGTAATTCCTCCCCCGAGTCCACACTCTGACTCTTCTTCTAATTTTTCGAGTTCTCCCTCTACTCCTGGTTCTCTCCCGGTTACTTTCACCATGTCTAGTTCAAGACCTACTACCAGCCGCAACCCCAGTTCTACTGCTGGGTCCATTTCCAGTGGAACCACTACAGGACCTGCCTCGACTGCACCTTTGCTCCCTTATATGGCCAGCCTCAGTCTCCCTGACTTCAATCAGCTGATTAATGATCCTATCCGCCACGGTGTCAGTTGGCCTGATATGCCAACCAGGCTCCCCTCCGACATTCCCAAATTCGAATGCCTTGCTAGTGAAGATCCCTCCAACCATATCCAATCTTTCCACATGTGGTGTTCCTCCAATTCCATCATTGATGACTCCATCCGTCTTCGATTGTTCCAATGCACACTTACTGGCGAAGCTTCTAAATGATATGTCGATCAAGCCACCTCTTCCCATACCACTTTTGCAACCATTTCCCAAGCCTTTTTATCTTATTTCCAGCTCCCTCTCTGATATGACACTGGTACTGAACTCTTGACTTCTTTTCGTCAATCCTCTTCGACCTGCCTTTCCGCTCATGTCTAGGAATGGTGGAGAAGACGGAACTTATGTCGAGCCCCCACCTTTGAAGATCGGGTTTATATGGACTGGTTCCTTTGTTCTCTCTTACCTCCCATTGGCAAAGATGTCGCTTCCCACTTTCCCCAAGCCGAAGAATCTGCCCTCCAAATAGTCTTGAAATATGACCTTATCTATGCTCAATCTGGTTATGTTTATACCGTCCTTCTTGAACTCCCCAAGCCCGATGGCGCTAATGCCCCAGGGGAATCTCACTCCGCTAACGGTATCGTTGGAGCTCTTTCACATACCTCTGCTCAACCACTTATGGGCTATGGTTTACCCCCAGGAGGGGCCAGCACCTCCAGCACTTTTCCCCCTCCATGTAGCATGTATCTAGGATATGACATGCCTCCTCCTGTTGCCCACACTCCTGCTTACCTCAATGTTGCCCATCCTAACCATTATCCTTACTCACAGCCTAGTGTCCTAGCTCCTCCAGCATTTGGACCTCTCCCTCCCTCACCTCCTCCACCCTAGCAACCACACTTACTCCCCCCTCCAGCGCAAGTATTTGCGCAGTAGGGCGTGACTAATTCTCCTCCTTCTCAAAGAAAGAGGAGAGGCAATCAATCTGCCCCTGGTAATTGTGGATCCAATCCTTCTAGTATTGATTCTAACACTGCCAACCAGCCACAGGGTTCGTAGCCCAAGCCAGACAGGCCACTTCGTACCAATCAGCCCTGGTCATGTTGCGGTGTTTATGGTCATTACACTCACGATTGTCCCCTATTAACACAGATGAGGTAGATGTGGGAGTCTCAGGCCCCCATGCGGGGACAACACTCCTCCCCTACTGTCCCTCCCCATACGGCTACTTCTCAACCCGCTGTGTTTACTGATCCTTTCCCTCAACAAGGATTCGTGGCTACTCAAACACCTCATGCCCTGATAACCACTCAACCATCCCCTTCTGGCTCCTCTGATTACCATATTCTCATGATGGCCTCTGACCAACCTCTCACTGTTGACCTTAACCTTCAAACTCGGTCTCGTCAGTACTCCCCGCCTCCCGTTCTGTCTGTCTCCGAGTCCCCATCTTCAGGTCCTACAGAGCCTCTGTCGACACCCAATGGTCCCTTGCAAATCCCTCCGCCCAAATTTGAGGTCCATACCAAGATTCCTAAGGGCCCATTACGCCGAAATGTTGCCTCTGGTCGAGCTGCCCATTCATATAGCATAGTAGATGATCTGACACAATCTCCTGCTACCATTTCAACACTGGAACTCCTCTATTTGTGTCCTTCCCAAAAGAAGGCTCTACTATCTTCCATGGGCACTGTAGATCCTGACGATGACCAATTGATTGTTTTCGATGCCCGTCAGTTAGACCATCCCCCCTTGCCTACTTCTGTTACTTTCCAACTCCCAGTCAAAATCTGAAATGCCAACATCGCTCGGTATATTATTGATGAGGGGGCATCTACCTGTATGATGTTTGCTTCGGTTTGGAAACAACTCGGATCTCCTGAGCTGTCCCCTTCCACAATCACCCTTCGTGCGTGGGACGACCATGCCTCCTAGCCCATTGGCCTATTCTGTAACTGTCCTATCACTCTTGCGGGCAAGACTGTTTGTGTCGATGTTGAATTTATCGATGCCCCCCTTGACTATAACATTGTTTTAGGGCGTAGTTACACCTATGCCATGTCTGTTGTCCCATCCGCAGTCCATCGCAAGATGTTTTTCTCCCATAATGGAAAGATTGTCACCATCGACCAGTTGACATATCATGAACCAAAATATTAGACTTCCCCTGAGTCCACTATTTCTGCTGTCACTAATAAGCCAACCATTGATTCTTTGCCCAGTGTTTCCCCCGGCGTCTATAAAGACTCCTCCTTGCTTGGAACCTTTCTAGACCCTCGTCCTGTATCTGATCCTAGCTTGGTGAATGTTTTCATGATGCAATCATCTTGGGCTGACCTTGCACAGCCCACTTTAGGTAGTAAGCAACCCCAGCCTCACCCAACACCACTAGCTCCTAGCCCTTCGCCCCCGCTAGCCAACCTTCTTCCTTCAGAATCTCCTTCCCCAAATATTCCTCATGTGCCTCTCTACCCTCCTGGGTCGATCCCGCCCGAGAACAACCCCCTTGGCCCCATTCCTCCTGGCCATTTCCCTGCTGGTCAGATTCCTTTCCTTGCTCCCCCTCCTGGAGCTTATTCTGTCCCTATCTTGGCCACCCTATCCCTCCCCAACTAGACCTTGGGTATACTCGTCTGGTACCTTGACCCCCCAGCCACTACCCTGCTTGGTCAACCCAAACCATATCTTGCTTTGACCCCGGTTCAACCGATACCCATGGCTTCTCCCGCTGCACCAGTACTTCAGTCACCTGATCAGGAACCACCTCCTGTTGCGACTGTGTTGGGTAACAATAGAAAAGCTTATAGGGGGGCATCTAAGGACAAGGTTTCCCCGACAAACTCTACCCCTCCTTGACCTGCAAAGCATCCCATCCAGTGTGCCTTGTGTGATGTTGTCAGCCACGCTACCCATACCTGTCCTGAATTACCACATCTCAAAACCATGGTCAATGAAACATTTGCGGAATCCGATATTCCTGAGGTCTATGTCACCATACCTGATTCCCTTCCGAAACTTAAACACTTGCGCACCAATCACCCTTGTTCTTTATGTGATTTCCATGGACATTATACCCATCTTTGCCCCCTCCTTGACGAGTATCGTGCTTCTTTAGCCACATACTGCCAATTCGAAGCCACACTTGCTCTAAATTCTTCTTCAATAACACCAGACCACCTGTCTACCCTGATTACCATTTCTCATCCTGATACTGAAATGACAGACCCTTCAGCCACTATTTCCTACCTTTCCTCATCACCATGTTTCCTGGCAAACGACCCCTTAGTGCCTTCCCCTGATGTTTCGCCTACCCACTCATCTGCTTACTCTGCTGTCACCCCTCATGACAATGCGCATGTGAGCCTTTCCCCTCAAAATTAGGTATCTCATATTTCTACCTCCTTAGGTCATCGTATTCCATCCACTCTTCCCATCTTCCAGTCTGATGAAGACATCATGGAAGCCATGATCGAACCTGATTTTCCATGGGACGATATGCACCATCGTGCATACTTCCTTCCACATCAATCCCATGACCAATATGCTCTCGAATCTAGAGACTTCATTCCCGATAAAGTTGATTGGTTCAAAAACCCCATCCTTGCACCTGACGCTTTTGAAGAAGGAAATATGGCTAATATCTCTCCTACCATCAAAATGGACATTTCTGTCAAACCAGGTATCGAAGAACATATCACCATTGGCGCCCAATGCACTCCAGAAGAAATTGAAGCCTACACCAAACTCTTCAAAAAATTCCATGATATTTTCTCCTGGTTGTACTCAGAAATGCTCAGACTCGATCCTGCCATTGTCGAACACCATATTGACACATGGCCTGATGCCACTCCAATCCGTCAAAAGTTGAGACCCATTCATCCCTCTAGACGTGAAGCCATCAAAGCTGAAATCGATAAGCTCCAATAGGCTGGTTTCATTTACCCCATCGAATACACCACTTGGGTGTCCAAACCAGTTCCCGTCCTCAAAAAACAAGGCACCATTCGTGTTTGCACCGAATTCTGTGATCTGAACAAAGCTTGTCCCAAAGACAACTTCTCCACACCATTTATTGACCAAATCATTGATGAGTGTGCGGGGCACAAGATTCTATCCTTTATGGATGGCTTCTCTGGATACAACCAAATTGTTATCCATCGTGCTGATCAACTTAAAACCACGTTCATTAGTCCATGGGGCACTTTCACATACCGAGTCATGCCATTTGGGCTTAAAAACGCCGACGCCACTTTTCAGTGAGCCATGTCTTATTGTTTCCATGACTTAGCTCATATTATCCTTACCTATTTAGACGACCTTACTACACGTTCTAAACACCGAGCGCAACACCTTCATGATTTGCGTACCATTTTCCTCCGATGTCGCAAGTATAACATCCGCCTTAACCCATTGAAATGTGTCTTCTATGTTCCCGCCGGTCATCTCCTCGGCTTCACAGAATCTAAAGACGGGATAACTCTCGACCCTTTGAAGGTTCAAGCCATTCTTGAACTTCCTATTCCTTGTACCTTACGCCAGCTACAGTGTCTCCAAGGTAAAGATAATTTTCTTCGTCGATTCATTCCTGACTATGCCACCACCGCACACGGCTTCCTTAGACTTCTTGAATTTCACCCCATTTGTCTGGGATACCCATGCTTAAGAGTCTTTTGATGCCCTCAAGCATGCTCTCACATCCACTCCTTTCATCCTTCCTCCTGACTTTGACCGAGATTTCATCCTATACATCTCTGCTTTTACCTATTCGGTTGTTGGCGTCTTTATTCAAGAGGATGATAATGGTATCGAACATGTGATCTATTATGTCAGTAAGAACCTTGCCGGTCCCCCTGTGTCCTACTCACATGAAGAAAAATTAGCACTAGCTGTCGTGTTCTCGGTCCAAAAACTGCGTCATTATATCCTCATGCGTTCCACCAAGGTTGTGACTGATTCCAACCCCATGGCTTTCCTATTGAGTCGACGCATCCTCAGTGGGAAGTATGCTCGTTGGGTCGTTATCCTCCAAGAATTCGACCTTGAATTTGTCACCCCAAAAAGTAAGAAAGGTTTAGTCCTCGCTAAACTCATTTCTTATTTGCCTACCGGGATGCAAGATACTCCAATTAATGAAGCTCTTCCCGATGAACATTTATTTTCCATCACCACCGATGATCCTTGGTACGGTGACATCCTTACTTACTTGCGAACCCAAAATTTTTCCCTTCATCTTAATTGTGATGCTTGATGATGTATCCGACACTAAGCCTCTCGCTACCTTCAAATCGGTGATGACCTTTATCGTCATGGAGTAGATACTGTCCTTCGTCATTGCCTCACCCACGTTGAAGCCGAGCAAGTCCTCAATGCCTGTCATAGCGGCGCTTGTGGTGGCCACCTCTCCGGCCTCGCCACTGCCCAAAAAATCATGCGCGCTTGGTATTTTTTGCCTTCTCTCTTCAGTGATTGCATTGAAGCCGCCAAACACTGTTCTAATTGCCAACATTTCGCCCCCAAGGTGCAAGCTCCTCTCGCTCCCCTCCATCCTGTCGCCACAGCTGGTCCTTTTTGTAAATGGCCCATTGAATTTATGGAATGTTGACCTCCATCTGCTGGTAACCACAAAAATATCATCATGGCAGTTGACTATTTCACTAAATGGGCCGAAGCTATGCCAACATTCAACAATACGGCAACCACCATAGCCCTCTTTTTCTTTAACCACGTCATTACTCGATTCGAAGTTCCAAAACAATTAATCTCTAACCATGGCCGACATTTTGAAGATGATATTTTGCATGAGCTATCCTCCCTATTGGGTTTTGAGCACCAATATTCATCTTCCTATTACCCCCAAGGTAATGGTCAAGTTGAAGCGGTCAACAAAATTCTTAAGACCATGCTTCAACGAACGGTGAATAAACACAAACCCAATTGGCATCTCATGCTCTTCCCTACTTTGTGGGCTTATCGTACTTCTGTTAAAACCGCCACCGGTTTCACTCCTTTCCACCATGTCTTTGGCAAGGAGGCAGTCTTACCGATCGAGTGTGAAATCCCTTCCCTTCACTTGGCTGTCGAACTTCTCCCTGATACCCAACCTCTAGAACAACGACTTATCAAGCTCGAGCGCGCCTTTGAAGACCGTCGTGTTGCATTGCAAACTCTTGAAGTGGCCAAAAAGCGCACCAAAGCTCAGTATGACCGAAAAGTACACCATCATACCTTTCATGAAGGTTACCTTGTTCTCGTATATGACCACAGCCACGATACCCTTGGTCATGGGAAGTTCGACTCATTATGGCTAGGTCCTTACATTATCAGCAAAGACCTTGGTAAAGGGGCATATATTTTAGAGAACTTTGAAGGCCACATCCTGCGTAATCCTCGCAATGCACTCTATCCTAAGAGATATTACCCTTAGCATTTCCTGTTTGAAATGCATGTTTTATTTCCTTCTGGATAGCCAGCATCTTCTTGTTTTCGCACTTCACTACTTCACCAGGACACTTGTTGTCCATGAAGTCTTACTTCACCTCTCCTCAAAATCGGATTTTCTCACTTACAACACATTTCATTGGGGGCACCACTTTTCCTCCATACTCATTCTTGTTCATGTCAATTTCCGTCATGAGATAGCATTTTGTACTCATGTTTTTTATGGTCCCCTTTGGATCTTCCCCCATCTCATTATCATCATTAGTGTTCGTCTGTTAGTTGCTCTACTATTTTCTCTCATGATTTAGTTGGGGATCCCTTATTACCTCACCTATGCTAGACCTCCTTCTGTCGACATCAACTAATTTACTCCAGAAGCCAGGTCTAGAGGGTGGTGTACCTTGGTTCGAGATCCTTCTAGCATGATCGTGATCTGTATACTTGATGGTCCAGTGATGTAGCAGCCGCTTTTGCTGATTTCTGAGAGTGTGCAAGATGTCTCAACCCTCATGATGGGGTGGCCCTGCAGGTAGCCCCCCACATGCCCGGATGCCTTCTTCATTTCAGCCCTTGATGCAGCTCCTTCTATTTTATGATATCGGCCTTAGCCGCTTGCAACGCCTCTTCTATTTGCATGTATCAGTTAGATTTTGTGAGCCCTTCCCCGTGTGTAGGGGGCATTTGGGTTGTATTTGTATCTCATGTACTAAAATATTATTGTATAAGTCCTGACTGTTATCCCAGGCACAACATGTATGTGGGATTCATCATTCTATTTTTCTGGCACGTATCTATGCCAGCATGTACTTTATGGTTCGGTTCCTTGTTTACTGGACATCCTATTCTTTTTTACTTTGTCTCGGTGGGCATAGGTATGCCTCCCCCGCCACCTTTAGCACAGGTACCACTTCATAAACTAGAGACTTGTTGCACCTGTAAGTCTCGTCTCCTTAGGGTCTAGTCCTTTAGCACATTAGACTACCTTCCATTTCTCTTTCCGACTTCACTCTTGATGTCTAGTGATTGAGTTCTTACAATGTACTTCGGTCATACGATTTGCTCCTAACACTCGTACGTTGGGGGGAAATTTGTTACAACATTTTTTGGTCATCTAACCTTTTATCATTAGATGAAACCAAGTACACCATGTAAGACCAATTTTACCCTAAGTAAAATTTCTTTCACTATGTGAAATAACTTATAAAACACCTTTATACATTATATCTAAACAGGAAACCCCAAAAAGAAATAATAAACAATCCTACACTGCTTATATTTCCCGCTATATTTAACTTATGACAAGGAAATTAATTAATTAAATCATTATTTATTTGATTATTTCCTAGGAATAAGTTATTTAAATCATTATTTAAATAATATTCCTAGTTAAATTCGATCTAATCATTTTTAAATAATTAAATAAATCATTATTTATTTAATTATATTCCACCATTTCCTAAAATAATAAATAAATCATTTATTTATTTATTGTTTATAAATAAAGGAATTGACCCAAGTCAAAAAACCTTTTCCCTCCAACAAATATAATAAAATATTCCTAAAGGGTGGTTCTAGAATTTGATTAATAATATTTTATTCATGCCCCAAGTTCTAGATAACCCTAATATTTTGTTATAAATAGAAGAGTTTTCCCCATTCATTATTCACCTTCCATTTCATTAGATCACTCTGGATCTATACTTGGTCACATTCTCCATTTTCACCTTATGAGCTCCCTTTGAGTTCTATGTTTGTCTGGGTTTTCTGCACCAACAAGAGAGAGAAATTTTAGATCTGAAATGCTGAGGACTTTCAAGAACCCATCCCTTTGAGGAGAACTGGAAAACACCTTTCTTGTTTTCCTCTCAGGTGCCCCTTTTCAATATAATATAAAAAATTCTTTTAAATACATTGTTCTTGTCTTGTCCATTGGATGCATGGAGCCACAGTTTACTTTATTTGCTTAATGGCTTTTATGCTTAGATCTGGATTTATGCAACATTATTTGGATAACCTAATCACAGATTTAAATATATTTGGTAGCCACAATCGATGTTAGAGCTATTTGTTATGCGTAGCTAAAGTGATCTTTTACTACGAAAGATTCATATGAACATTTTCCTTCAACATAATTTTTTTCCACATTAAAATTCCAAATTACGTAAAATTTTAAACATCTTTACTCTTTACTAGAGCCACTACCATTTCTTAAATCAAAGTAAAAAGGTTAATTCAACACACATAATCCAAAATCTTGTTATAAAATATTTTAATATTTCTTTTAATTATTATTTGTAAAATGAATCTTTAAAAGAAAAACCACATCCTATGGATATATTAAAATCTCTATACACATAAATATTTCCAAGTCAATGTTGTAATATTCTAAAATATTCATTTGATGTAGTTTTATTATAAATTATGTTATCATGCCAAGTAAAAAACATTATTAAATCTAATATTAATATTGAAATATTAGTATTCATATTAATATTATTATTAAATCGAATTTTAATATTAATATTATTCAACTTAATTCCCATAGGGTGTATCCCAATTGGTAATATCCTTGTTCGGAAGTCATGATAAAAATGATAGGATCAAATTTATTAAAGCAATACTACTTAGCTCTACACTGAGAGACTACACCAGGAGGCACTGTGTCCTTAGGTCGCTCTACATTCTCATTACAGTACAATCAATATATAGCTTACATGCTTATAGGGAAGTTAGAACCAATACCTAAGAAATTGAAACAAAATCCTAATCTAAGGTTCTCGTGAACCAACTCTTTCTCATTAAGTTTTTCCATTATCATCAACACTCCGAATTAATGGATAAAGGGCTCACAAATATTCCTAACATTTCATAAACATCTAAAACTTAACTCTACGAAGAGGCTTAGTATAAATGTCGACAACATTATCACAAGAATATCTTTTAACTGAACTTTCTCTCTGACAAAGTGAAATTGTGTATCAATGTGCTTAGTGTTTTTATGAAACACCGGATTATTTGAAAGTTTGATGGAGCTTTGGTTATCACATCTAATGGAGTTTTCCTCATGGGTTAGATTTAAAAAAAAAAAAGTATTATTCAAATTAATAAATTTTAATTAATACAATATTAAATTTAATGTAATATTAAACGTTATATATTATAATGATATATATCAACTCTATATATATATGGGAGGGAAGAACAAATACATAGAGTGATAGAGGTGGATAGATTGAAGGAGAGACATAGATGGAAGAAGAAAGACATAGAGAGAAAACAGTTCAGAGAGGGAGGGAGTGACAAGGAAGAGATGGAGAGAAATTTTTTATTCTTATGGTGAGATAGAGATATAAAAAAGGAGAAATGGAGAGAAATAGGGGAGAGAGAGAGAGAGAGAGAGTTGAGGGGGAGATAGAGGAAGGTGGGAGAGAAGGGAGAGTCAAGAAGGAAGAGAGCGAGGACGTGAGAGAAAGAATGAGAGAGGAATATAAGAAGAAATACACATAGAGAGAAAGGTGGAGAGAGTGAGATGGAGTGATAACAGAGATAGAGAGAGATAGAGGGAGATATGAGAGGAGTAGGGAAGAGAGATATAAGTGGGGAGAGAGGGAGAGAAATGGAAGAGAGAGAGTGAGGGAGAGGAACAGGGAGGGAGAGATTGATAGATATGGAGAAAGAGTGTATATGTTTTGGGGGTGATATAGAAAGAAAAGAGAGACAAAGGGAGATAGAGATATAGGTGGAAGTAAAGAGAGGGAAGAAGAGAGAGATAGAGAGAGGGAGAGATAGATAAATATATATAGAGAGAGAGTTCATGTGTGTTTGTGGGGTGAGATAGAGAGACAAAGAAAGAGAGATGGAGGGAGATATATATGGAGGGGGGAGAGAGGGAAGAACATTTATTGCAAAAGATGCATTGATTTTAGTGTAGATCATGATTTCTAATACTATTTGTTTTCTTGCACTGAAGGAGATAACCTAAATTAGAGGGGAGAAGAGGAATGGAGAGAGATATATTGAGAGGAGTCATAGATGGAGAGAAGGCTAAGAGAGAGAGAGGGAGACACTAATATGGAGTGGGAGAGAGGAAGAAAGAGAAAAACAGAGAGGGAGAGAGAGAGAGAGAGAGAGAGAGAGAGAGAGAAATGGATATAGAGGGAGGAGGAGAGAGGAAGGAAGTGATAGGAGGAGAGAGGGAGGGAGAGAAAGGAGATGAGAGGGAGGGGAAAATATATGGAGCTAGAATGGGAGAGAGGGAGGGAAGAAGAGAGAGAGAGAGAGAGAGAGAGAGAGAGAGAGAGAGAGAGAGAGAGAGAGTGACAAGAGAGAGATGTAGAGAGTGTGTGTATGTTTTTGGGTGAGATAAAGAGACAAGGAAGGATAGATAGAGGGAGATATATATATGGATGGAGGGGGGAGAGAGGGAAGAATATTTCTTACACTAGATGCATTCATTTTAACATACATGGTGATTTATAATAGTATTTTATTGCTTGCACTAGACACATTGATTTCAGTGTAGATGTTGATTTTTAATGAGATTTGATTTCTTGCACTAGATGCACTAATTTCAGAGTAGATGTTGATTTTTAATGATATTTGATTTCTTGCACTAGATGCATTGGTTTTAGTGTAGATGTTGATTTCTAATCCTATTTGATTTCTTGCACTAGATGCATTGATTTCAGTCTAGATGTTTTCTAATTCCATTTGATTGCTTGCACTAGATGCATTGATTTCAGTGTAGACGGTTAGTTATAATTATATTTGATTTATTTCACTAGATGCATTGATTTCATTATAGATCATGATTTATAATCTTATTGGATTGTTTTCCCTAGATGCACTGATTTCAATGCATATGTTAATTTTGGAGTTATCTTTAAGTGTGATGTTTTTGAGTTTCCGGTAGATTTTTTTGCCGGAATTCGACAGAAAAATTGTAGTGAAATATTGATTTGTGTTGTTTAAATTGGTTTCTAACTACATATATGAATTCAGAACCCTCAAAAACCCCTAGGGCACTTTAGTTGTGCATTTTTAGCCCATCGAACTTGTGATTTCAATGAAACCTTGCCGAATTCAAGACAACTTAGATCAGATGCGAAATTTTCTCAAAAAGTCGCACTTAAAGGCAACTCGGTTGATTTATATTGATATTTTATTTCTTGCACTAGCTGCATTTATTTCAATGTAAATTTTATTTCTAATCCTATTTGATTGTTTGTACTAGATGCATTGATTTTAGTGCAGATTTTTTCTAATTCTATTTGATTGCTTACAGTACATACATTGATTTCAGTGTAGATGTTGATTTATTGTACTATATGTATTGATTTCAATGTAGTTGTTGATTTTTTATTATATTCGATTCCTTGAACGAGATGCATTAATTTCCATGTAGATGCTGATTTCTAATCCTATTTGATTGCTTGCAAATTAGATGCATTGATTTCAATGTAGATGTTTTTTTATAATCATATTTGATAGCTTGCATTAGATGCATTGACTTTAGTGTAGATGTTGATTTTTTATTTGATCTGAATCGATATATGATGGTACATTAATTTTAAAGTGATTGAATTAATAGTATGATTGATTTTAGTGTAAACAAAAAAATATTATTGACAATATGCATTGATTTTTGTGTTATAGTAATTCAACATATTAATATTGAAGAGAAAGAGATAAAAGGTAAGATGTTTAATACAATAGATCGGGTTAGATATTTGAATGGTTTACGATTTCAACTGCACTTTTCATATAATCAATATGAAAATATGGCAAAACTAATAGGAGTGACAATAAGAATAGTAGAAAAAAACACTTGAGATTGATCAAGACAAGAAACATAGACTAAACTAAATGTTCATTTTATGCAAAGAAAACATAATGTAAATTTCAAAGTATGAAGTTTATCTGAAACATATACATGATAATGATCATCTAAAAACAAGACATTGTTACCCTCAGCTGGAGCTAGCCTAGATCCATCTAACTCTGGATCTATCATGCACCGAGAGAGATCTAATCCCTTGAGGTGCAAACCTTTCCAGAAATTCTACACTCCAAAAAAAAAGCTTACACCTCAAGAGATTTGATCCTTCTCCACCAATGATAAATCCAAAATTAAATGGATCTAGATTGATTTCATAATACATCTCACATTAACATAATTAAAAGAATGTTTATAAAAATTAATTAAATTATAACTTTATTTTAAATTATTATTATGCATTATAGAAAGATTAATATATGAATTATATACATATAAAAGATACTTTACAATAAATATTCATTTTACAATAAATATTCATTCATTTCATTTTACATTTATTAATTATTTTATTATTTAATATTTTAAATATTATTTATTTAATTTTCGTGTCCTACATCCCTATATTTCATCTAAGATTTTAATATATAGCTCAATCAGGATTAATTTTGTAGTAAATATCGTTCCCTCATTTAATATTGTTGATATTATTTATTTAATTTTTTTCTTTTATATTTTCATTTTTAATCCAAAATTCAAAATCAATAAAATTGATACAAATAATTTTCTTATTGAAAAAGATATTAGAAAGTAATATTCCCTCATATTCAACAATTTGAGCTGATAATCATTAATGGATTTATGGATTTATACTTCACAAATGTGAATGGAATTTGTGATTGGATTAATAGTTTGCATTTTTAAAATTATAGTTTATGAATGGTTATTGGGTTTTCTCAATTTTAGACCAAGTATCAAAAGAGTTATTGCAAATTCAAGCTTATGCAAATAAATAGTAATCAATGACTTAACTCGAGTGTTCGAAAAGAAAAAAAGTAAACTCAAAACTTTTCTCAATTGAAAAGTTAAATGTATGTTTACTTGTTTACTTTTAAAATTAGAATAAGTTTTGTTTTTTTATATTACTATTCTAGATGAAAGCTAATCGAAAATTGAATTTTGAGTATTTTTAAGAATGTATATATTGAAAATTGATTTTTGAAAATTGAATTTTGAGTATTTTTAAGAATGTATATATTAAAAATGATGCTGGTGTATACGTAAGAAGGTTGATATTGAAAATTATTATAAATACAAAAATTAAGTTATGAGCTTTTTTTTAATTTAATTATTATTATTTTGAATTTAGTAAATTTAATACAAAATAGAAAGAAAATCTTAAAATGAATATGAAGATAATAATTTTTGAAAATAAAAGAATATATGCTACATTAAAATAAATATAAATATGATAATTAGCGCAATCATATTGATATCAATGAGCTATTGTTCTAAATACTACTCATTTTATCTAAAATAGAAAAAAATTCCAACAAAAAGACTATATTATAATGTATGATAATATTTTAGTAAAGTATCACAACAATAAATGTTAATAGTAAATTTTTCCTATAATAGTTCACACATCATAAAGATAAACAACTTAGATTAATGTCAAAATTTTCCTGGCCATCTAAATAGCTCCACTTTAAACATAACCATAAAGGTTTTTTAAAAATCAACAAAACCACATATCTTATCATTATAAAAGTTTGATTAAGCCATTTCAGTAAAAAGTTATGAGATTTGACTGTAGTCTTCTAACATTTGAACAAGCTTCATAGAAATTATTTAATTCATAGAACATGACAGATGAGTTAAAAGTTTAAAAAAATCTTATGAATAAATTTTTTGAATACGCGTTATTCACCTTGAGCTAAATTTGTACTTTATTTCATGATCAATATTGATTTTTCACATGGAATTTAAAGAAACAACTTAAATGTATTTGAAATCCCAATATACCATGCATTAAAATAAATCAAAATTTTGTGAAATGTTAGTATTTCCAAGGATTTGATCTATCTTATTAGATGATATTCATCTAAAACATTTCAAGGATTTGTCGCTAAGTACAAAGGGATGTTTAATTCTTTTTATGTTTAACATAGAGATGAAATATGTCACATTAAGAATTATTGATAATCTATTATAACTCTATGTCTATTACGTACTAAGATAGATCAAAATTTAAAGAAATATTTGCATTTAGTGATTTAATTCATCATCATTAGTATAAAATTTTTAGTGAAAAGAAGAACTTAATAAATCAAGATAGTGACTTCAAATTTACATATTAAATTGATCATTTAACCTATAATAATCATTATCACTAATAATGTTAATAAATTAAATGAAAATAAAAATTATAAATTATAAATAAATAAAAATAAAAATGATAAAGAAATGAAAATATAATAATAATGATCTATATTTCACTCCCACAAAATAAATTAAACTCAATAATTTCATAATTATGAATCATAGTGATATCTCACTCTCACACATATAACAAATTAAAATAAATTATATAAATGCATCTTTCACAAGTAGCAACATCATCGATTTATCTCTTATAATTTATAAATTTGAGAGAAACATAATTATCACATCCATATAAATTTAAAAGGCCACTAAACACCCACCCATAGTGTGTCGACAGGTCAATTGGAAATGGCCTTCTTCAAAAGTCATTGTAAAAGAAGACATTCAATGTTCAATTTATTTATTAAAAAATTTAACATATGAGTTAAATATATACACATTTAAATAAGGTTACAATATTAGAATCACTCACCTTATCATGTAAATAAATTTATTACTAGTACCAACAATTAAGAAATTAATTTTAAATAAAATAAATTAAAATTTACAAAATCTTTATAATATTTCATTTCACTTATTAATTATTTTATTATTTAATAATGTAGATAATATTTATTAGATATTTTTCTTTTATATTCCAATATTTAACCTAAATTTTTAATATATGACCCAACTTTGAGTAATGTTAAATAGTGTGATATGATTTAAAATTGTTGATATTATTTATTTCATTTTCTTGTTTTATATTTCAATTTTTAATCCTAAATTGAAATTATCAAGTTCATTATTTTTTAAAATTAAGACAAACATTTTTCTTCTAAAAAGAAATATTAGAGAGATAATCTACTCTTGTATTGAAATATTTGAATTGATTATCATTCATGGATTTAAACATCACAAATGTGAATGAATGAAGAAGTACTACTTTCAATTCTAAAATTATTTTTGAGAATTTTTGGGTTTTTCAATTTGAGAACAAAATTCAACATATGTTAGATCTAAGACTTTTATGATCCATAATGTAGATAAAATATCTTTTGGATAAATCACATCATTAGGATTAGGTCGATGTTTCGAACCAACTAATGTGGTTCATCCTCAGGACAAGGTGGAGAAACTAATCGATCTTGATGAATAAATAGAGGAAATGCATCATTTCCCGGAAATAGCTGCTAAGGACTAGTTGTTAAAAACTAGTCGTTAAGACTAGCTGTTAAAAATTAGCCATTAAAAAGTTAGTTAAGAATTCAAATAAATTTTTTTTTAAATGGGGGTGTTAATTTTTTATTAAAAAGCAGGTTATTTAAGATTTCAAATTAAATAATAATAAAATTAATTAAATTTATTTAAAAATGGGTTAAGAAATGTTTATTAATAATTAAATATAATAGGGAAGGTTAAACATTTTAATAAAATAAAAATGAAAGTAAATAAAGTAAGTAAATAAAAAAAAAAAATCAATTAATTAACATAAAAATAAATTTATTAAATTAAAATTTTTATTAAAAAAGGGGTTAAGAAATTATTTTAGTGATGATGATGATGATGGTTAACGTCTACTAAGACCAATCTTTGGTCTATCGGACCTAAATAAAGGAATTATTTAGTTTGATTTAAGATTTTAATCCTATGCTCAAAAAGCTTGGAGGGAAGCCTCCCGAGCTCACTATAATTTTGACATCTTAAAAGGCTAGGAAGGTCAGTATTGCAACAGAGATTATGAAATTGAGATCTAATGTGGTCGTATGCAGGGCACTCTAAGAGGAAGTGATTTTCATCCTCGATGTTCATATTCTCACAAAGATGGCAGATCCTTTCCATCCATGGTGTTTTAGGAACTGTCCAACGAACTGTTTCACTATGGAGCTCATGAGAATTCCTTCTAAACTTGGCTATATTAATTTTCTTCTTTGAGCTAGTTAAAACAGAGAGATAATTTTGATCTTCTAGGGTGGGATTGATGACCTCCTTATAATATCTTAATTTTATTTTAGCTGCTAGATCTTTCTCACACCACATTTTTTCTTTGAACTTATAAGTAACAATTTTTTTAATGTTATTAATGTTTTGCAATGCAACATTCTCATTGATCTCTGAATGGTTTAACCAGGCCCTGGTGTCTTTATACCAACCTCGTTTGAGCCTTAGGTGGTTTTGGCTAGAATTTAAAGCTAGCTTAGGAAGTCTATGGTCTCCTATGTTATTGAGTTTGTGCTTGTATAATAGAAGGCTAGTCATGGATAGGCTCTCGATAGGGAAAGACCCACTTCTATAAGGAGAATAAGATAGGGTGTATTTCTTTTAATTTTGAGGTTATACATTACGCTTATGGATTTTCTCAATATTTCTCCAAGATTCTCTAGAGATGACGCAACCCCAAACCTCACATCCATATAAGATAACAAGAGTGACTAAATTTTCAAAGAGGAACTTCTTTCTATCACACATTACGAGGTTTTCCATTTTACAATTATTTTCAACACCAAAATAAGCTTTCCACCCCCCATTAATCCTTTTCTGAATGCTATAGTTCCAGTTGAACTTGTGATGAATATCAATTCCTAGGTACTTGTAAGAAGACACTTCCTCCAAGTTACTATTTTCATACATAGAATTAGCATAAGCGTCCTTCTTGGATTTGATAATCATAAAAAAAATTTTGTCAGTGTCAACAATCATACCCATGCTAGAGCAGAAATCCTTAAGAAGTCTAAGTTTCTTATCAATATCAGAAGGATGATGACTATCCCAGCTATGATCATGCCAACACAACTTGCTTCCTTTAAACAACCTTCTAGCTTGTCAATGTAAATGCCAAATAGGATAGGGGAGAATGGGCAACCTTGTTTAACTGCGAAATTACACTTAATATCTTTCGATCGCCCCACATTGCTCTTTAAATTGGAAATTACATTATCGTATAACCTTATAGCGGTCACTCTTAGCTTGAAAGGAACATTTAGCTCTTTTAATCTATTCCATAGGTCATTTCTAGGAACCATATCAAAATCCTTTCTAAAGTCCACAAAGCAACCGAAGAGATTGGATTTATCATTGCGACATTCCTCCACAATGATCCTAAGCATAACAAGGTGGTCTGTTGTTGAGTGTTGCCTTCTAAAACCTGCTTGACCTTTCGCTCTCTTACCTTTAATTTCAAGCCATATGCTCAGATTATTTTCCAAAATAATACCATATAACTTGTCTAAGAGAGGGATGATCATAATTGTCCAATAATCATAGGGGTTATTTTTATCACTAGTTTCAAAAATATGGATAATGAGGCTCTAAGTCCCTAGTTTAGGGAACACTTGTTTGACCTCCTGATTGAAAAGATTATGGATGTGGGGGATGAGGACATGACCTTCAATTTTTAAGCTTTCTGCCTGGTATCCTTCATTGTCTTTAGCTTTCCCATTTGCCATGCGTTTAACCCAAAAATCAATGTCTTCTAATCAGAAAAATTCTTTTGTTGTGAGAAGGGTTTCAAAGTTATCCCTGACATTTGGAGATTCATAAAGATTTTTAAGATAGGAGTTCTAATCGTATAAAGAAATTTTATTATTATCTTTAGTTTTCCTAGTTATAATCTGCCTCCAGAATTTCTTAGGAGCCACCATGGAGAGGTGTAAGAGATTCTATTGTCTTTTAAGAATATATTACCTTTTTTTCCTTTTAGTTAGGGCTTTATAGATTTTTATCTTGTCAATTTTAAGAGATTCATCAACAGCTTCCTTAATTTCTCTCCTCGCACTTTTACAATCTTTGTCATACCATGGATTGGTTTTGCTATTTCTTTTATTATTTGAAACTTTAGTTGAGAAATTTTTAATAGAATAGGAGAGGGTTGTAGTGAAATTATGATAGAGGTCATCTATGTTGTCTATACTAGATAAAGGAAGCAAGTTAGTTTTTAATTCATTTAGAAAGAGATCATTTTCATTTCTATCAAAGATTAAGTTCTTTTGGCTATAAGGATTATCTTCTATGGGATCTCTATGCATGAAAAAATTGAGAGTTATAAGTAAATGCCTATGATTAGAGTCAGGCTCGTGGTCGTCTAAGATGTCAAAATTTATTATTTCGTTGTATAAAGGGAGATCGAAAATAACATATTATACCACGTTGCTACCAAGCCCATGGATGCAGGTCATCTAGCTAGAGTTAGTCCACTTCTTTGGACCGTTGCAAATTATGAGATCTTGAGCACTACAGAGCTTGACTAGCTCCGACCCAAAAAAATTATCCCCGAAGACTTCAGAGATCCTTTTGTCCCTGGCTAGCCAGAGTAAGGTCTTTGTCTAAAAAAAGAGGATTGAGGTTGGAATGATTGCTTATAAGAATAGCTTGGTTGCTTGAAGTTTGAGCATTAAGGTCACCCATTCAAAAGGATATTACCTTCATTCCTTGGGCTAGAAATATCACTCTCTAAACCATTGTAAGGACTATTTTTATTTGTATTATTTTCTTATAGAAGTTAGAGTTAATGGGGCGGAAATAACGGATTGCTATGTAGGTTTGTTTATCATTAATGTCAGTCATCTCTATCCAACTATATTGGTTGTAAGGGTAGTTTTTATAAATCCTAGCATGGAGGGAGATGTTCTTCTTAATGTAGCAAGCTATGCCCCCAATGCCTCTACGGGAGGATCGCTTGTTCCAGGTAGACCATAGTGTAAAGCCATCTATGTTAGGGACCTTAGATTCTTCGTGCTCCCAAGTTTCAACAAGCAATATAATATTGACATCAATTGAGATCCAACTTAGCTTGCAGCCTTTGTTCCATGAAAAGCCCCGACAGTTCCAAGAAACAATTCAGAGCATGTTGAATTACTATTTCTTACTATATTTTTGGTTTCTATCTTGAATAACGACTTTTCTATTTCTGATTATTGCCCATTTTCCTTCCTTCCTAGCTTCTTTTACCTTTTGAAACTCCTTTCTTAATTCTGCTTGATCTTCTGGAATGAGATATTCATTTATAAATATTCCCATTCCTTTTAGACTTGAGGTTTTACTAAGGATGTCATATTTACGGTCAGTAGAGCTCACCTTTATTCGAATCAACCTTCCTTTATTCTCAGTTAATTTCCCGAACCTTGTTGCTTCTATGAGACACGTGGTTTCAATTTGTAATCTATTATGTAATTGTGTTTTGGCTATGGCTAAATTATCCTCATCTACCTCCTCTTTCAAACTAAAGATTATAAGGTTCAAGGCCCTTTTGTTACGCTCATGGTATAATTCGATCAATTTTTTCATTTCATCTTTAATTGGTTTGATATCTAATTTACCTGCCACACTATTTAGGGTAAGACCGTTGTTAAATTTTTCTTGTTCTTTAATCATGTTCTTCATTGTAAGACTCTCTATAGTATGAGCATCCCCTTGCTGAGATGTTTGGTTCATGTCTTGGTTTTTTTTTTGTATGACCTGCAACCTAGTGTCCATTGCCTTCATTTTATTTTCCAATAGTTCTATTTTATTTTCTATTTGTTTTTTCATCTTGTCTTCAAGGGATGTGAATTTTTTTTCCATCATGGCTTCTAACTTAGTTTGTAGACTGACTTCTCTTTCTTCTCTATATACACATAAAGGCTCTATAGAGTAACTGTGTTAGGCCTACTTTTGGTAATATTTGGTAGCTGTGGTGAATTATTCATACTTGAGGATATATGAGCAGATATGTATTAGAAAAATATAATGAATGTGTGCACCCGATATCAGCAATTCAGACAACAGACCCCAAGTGCTGAGGATTGAACTGCAGCCCACAGACCAGATCGGAGAAATCCACTATAGAGATGTGTTTATAGATTCAAGTTGTCACCGAAAAAACCACCGAAGAGACCCACTATAGAACTAATGGCTTACTTAAAATCTTTGTAGACTTGTGTATACCACTGGACCCTCTTCAGAATTGGTTTCAAAATATACCTCTCCTCAACATACTCAGCAGAGTCTATAGAGAAGAGATGGACACAGACCTGGTCACAACAAACCCACAGTCCACCGCAGCCTGCAACTGCATCGCAGAGCCGAAGGTATATAAATTCCACAGCAGACCCGCAACCACACTGCTGAGCCAAAGGTATATAAATTCCACGGTAGATCTGCAACCGCACTGCAGAGCCGAATGTATAGAAATTCAACGATAAAGTAGCGACCGCAGACCTGCAACTGCATCGCAGATATATGTTAATACCTGTCAAAGTTGTAATGCGTGTCTGCAGAGATATATGTTATGAAGATATATATTAATACCTGTTACAGTTGTAATGCGTGTCTGCAGAGCCTCCAGCGCAAAGTATATGTTAATTTTCAATAGCCTCAAATAAGTACCACTGCACATGTAATGAGAAATTGTTGTGCTAGATTCCAGAGGTAATGAGTATCACCACAGAGTATCAATAAATATGTGATCCAAGTATCACCAAGAGCATCAATACGTACGTGAATAAGACCGCATAAAAATCACTCGACCATAGAGTTAGTAAGAATTCAAATAGATAATAAATCAATTAAATTAATTTTTTTATTAAAAATGGGTTAAGAAATTTAAAAAGGCTAGGAAATTTTTATATAAAATTATTATTCAATTAAATATAATAGGGAGGGTGAAAAAAGAAGAAGAAGAAAAATATGATATATATATATATATATACATATATACATAACAATAAAATGAGGATAAATAATTAAATAAAAATAAAAATAAATAAATAACTTAATAAAATTAATTAATTAATTAATTAATTAACCATTTAATTAAATAAAATAAATAAAAAATCTAATGTGTGTGTGTGTATATATATATATATATATATAAACAAAATGACCTAGCGAGAGCTGGTGTCTAGCACTTACTTAATTTCCAACCATCATCACGGTTGAGATTCTTAGCATGTCGTTCAATTTCGATCGCCTCCCTTAATTTCATATGGTGGAAATGATCTACTCTGGCAACAACTTTGGAGTCTTCAATGCAAAAATGGTGACATGATTTCTCCACATGCTCAGCCAGAGCTATGATACGAGATCAATTGTGTCTAATATCTGCAGCATGCTCCAAAATTCTCTGCCTAATGGATCAACATTTTTCTCCAATATGGGAAGTTCCACATGTGTAACACCCCTAGTTTTATGTTTTTCAAGTTAGACATTTGAACTTCAATCCAAAGGGGAGTGGACCCCAATGGATAATTATTGTGTGGATGCAATTAATTAATTAAATAAATAAAATATTTTGTGCATATTGACCAAATGAGATTTTTGAGATCACTTGCCAAATCCATGAGGTATGGAAAGAGGCTAAGACTTTCCCCAAAAATATTTCAAAAAGCCTTGAAACAATTTATTTCTAATTTAGATTTTTGAGGAAAAATCTAGATTTCCCCAATGAGGTGGAGAGTAGCTAGGAAGAGGTAAAAAGCTGGAAAAGCAAAAAGCAGCTTTAAATTCCCTATATAAGGGAGGCCTAGGCAACCAGGAATAAAAGCATCCTGTAATTCTGGACGTAGAATTAGAAACAGGCTTTGGGGAGCATAAGCTTAAATAAGCTACTCCAGAATAGATTGGGTTGGTCTATTCTAGGAGATGATCTCTGCTCGGGGGTGAGTTCTAGAGACAAAATAACTCTAAGGTTGGGAGGTTGGTCATTTGCAGAAGTGGTATGTCCACAAATTTTCTATGATTGGTTAAAATACCTGTTATTGTGCAATATGGTTAATGGCCGTAGATGTTATTTTAGATCAAAATTTTGAAGTTGTTATTCCTTACATTTAATAGAACTGTGTAGAAGAAATTAATCCTCTCAACTCTGTATAGTTCTAGGAATAAAATCTATGGGGAGAATCCATCAAGGTCTCTAAACCAATATTGGTTTAAATCTGAGGATACATCTTACCCCAAAGATGATTTAGTTGTTTAACTTTAATCTGCTTCTGAACTAATAAAATAACTGTTGCATATATGAAAAGAAAGAAGGACACCCTTACATTTAACAGATATAATTGAAACTAAACATACTTCAAATCTGTTTCATGTAGGTAATGATATAATCTAATAAGGTTATGTGTTATAGAAATAAAATTATACAGGTGGAAGTATAATTGACTACAGTATACAAGAATTACCTAAATAGCAATGATAATGTAAATAAATTTTACAGTTGATATGAACATGCCATGTAGGCAGACTGTATAGTGTTAAAACAATTAAATTTCCACTAGAGATCTACACATATATATATATTAAACTAAAGTCTGCAAATTAAAACTAAATGTTAATAGGTCTATTTTATATATGTACTATGGACAGAAGACTGGAAGTAAGATAACTAAAAAATGCTCTATTATGGCCCATTCTGTATATTGATTTTCTGGTAGAGTAATAGGAAAGACTTTTTTATTAAATATATGCGAAAACTTTAATTACATCTATAGATGTACAAAATCTTAATTCATTCCTGAACGATAACCATATATTCATATACCTGGACATAATTTATATAAGCTTCCATAGTTCATATAATTATATCCCCTTGGATATCATATAAGTAAATTGGCATATCACAAGTACGTTAAGAATATCTAGAATTAACAATGAGGAAACAACAGATTCGATGTTTGACAGTAAATAGAAAATCTGTATATTGTCTACAGAATTGTTTAAAAATAAATAAATAAATAATTCAGATGGGAAACAATTACAAATCACAGAAATAATTACACATTTAGAGAATAACTAAAGTGAGCATAAGGGTACATACAAAAGTTATCAGTTCATACCCTGAGAACAATACTCAGACAAAAAAAAATTATATTGAACTTTTAGGAACCACCAAAATCCAAGTTGATGGATATAAAAACCCTCTATGTTCTAACATCAAATAGTATAGAGATAAATGGTTCGAGTCTCATCAGATTCACTGGTATTATACATGGAACTATATAAACCAAATTTTAAATAAATCGTTGCAGAGGCAATGAGGTTATACTTGCATGAAGACACTGGGGAAGTACCAACCTGTATAAGAGAGAAATGGGTTACATATTCTCCAATGAGAAATGAGAAGAGCTCTCGAGGAGCCATAGAAATGAAGCTGATATCAAAGGGTTACCTGTAACATATATATTGGCCATGGAAAACAACGAATTAGTCTTACAAATGAAACGTGTAAAAAAAAAAAAAAAATTTAACAAAATCATTAACTAAGACATGTTAATGATTAATAAATGATAAGGAAGAAATAAGATACCTGAAATAAAACAATAGACATCCTGATAAATGCAGACCTAGAAATACTGAATAGTATTAATGGCGTATGTATCGATATAATTAAAATCTCAGTAGGTTATGTGAAGGGTTTCTATAGTATACAATGCATTTTGTAATCATACCGTGACGAGCTGGGCGAAAATCTTACGAAAAATTTCTGATAAGAACTAGGACTTTCGCCTCAATTGCCTCACAAACGTAATGGTGACAAACGCTGAATCCTGAGGACAAAGTTCATCGCCTCGAGTCAATTAATTTTAAGATAGAAATACATTATTAAATACATCCAAACAAATTAACACTGAAATAAAATTATTAGTCGAATTGGTTTGCGAAGAAAGGCATTCATATACGAAGAGGAATAAATAAAACCAATTTGGCATAATACTAATAAGAAGCACGAGAGAGTGGCAGAGAGAAATAAAAATCCTCTCTAAATTAGGACAACGACTCCTTCTATTTGCATTAGAAATAATGAGATTGAAAGGAAGTATCCCTATAAAATACAAAGACCCTTCAGGAAATTTATCAATTCCATAACGAAAATGAACATGAACAATCGTTATATAAATGCGACCTGTGGAATGTATTCAGTAGAGTGTGGAGAGATTTTCTTCATACCTCTACGTAGAATGAAGGTTGCATGACCTTAATGCCTTGGTTCACCATGGGAGTCCATACAATAGCCAACTCTTCTTACAGAGTAAACCCACAGAGAATGGTCGCATAAACAAAAATCTGAATAGAGAAATGAACAAGGGTTTGAAGAGCGATTCATATAGAAATCGAAGGTCATAACCCTAAGTAAATTTAGCCCTCCAAGTGGCAAAGATCTATAGGTCCTCACAAGGATCGACGACAATCTCCGTGATAGGATACGAATCGATTCACATTAAAAGTCAAGCGCACCCAGGTAGATAGGAATTGAAGGCGAACTCAAATTCGTGATATACAAACGATGAAGTACATCAAGTTTAGTGGCTCGAGAGGTTGGAATAGTGACTGAATTTAATTCAATGTACTTGCATGGAAAATCGAAATTTTTTTAAAATTAATACATGTCAGTCGAAGGACATCAGTTAATCAGTTGAACACGAAATATTCATAGTGATATATATATATATATATGGGATACCTTAATGTAGTTAATGCAAATAACGTTCGAATTGGAGTTTCGATACCTGGTTAACGGTTGAAATCCCTTCCATAAGGGAATCATATGGTTATGAAGGCACAACTTCCATACATATGGTATCATCGTAGAAAGTTAGTCAAACTATGGGGTAAGTAATTATGAAGCCAGAAAACAAGTTTAGGTGGAAGTCGATTTAAAGAGTTGTTATAACGTAAGGGAATGAGTTACTAAAATTAAAATTCAATATATGTGAGCCCATTTTATGAAAGTTAGATGATAATGTTAAGTTATATAGGAGTTGTGGAGAAAGTTAAATAAAAGGGAGACTCTTCTATAACTTAAAAAAAAAAACCGAGTTATGAGGCTAAAGAAAACTTGAATGGTATTGAGACCATTATCATATCAATCTATACAATAAAAAGTTAGGCAGTGTATATTAAATGAAGTTATATTTAATCTGAGTAAGATTAAAATAAAGATAGACAGAGGATTTCAAGAAAGGTATATATAAAGTGATATACAGAAAAAAAAAAAAAAAAAAAAACTTGTTGAGGTATGAGGGATGTTACAAATGATATCAGAGCCCATGTTAGAAAAATTGGGTTGTTGTTGTGCTCACTGTGTAAATTATTTTTTTTTGAGAAAAATTGTTTTCACTGATGTTGTTTTGTTTAGTGTATAGTGATACTGGAACTGAACAGTCAATGGCTGAAGGAGATGAAATTTATGTTGATCTGGGTGATGGAGATAACACACCAGATCCCAATGCTCATTTGATGACTATGTTGCACAGGTTTCAATGGGAAATGGCTAAGCTAAGAAGCCAGAATGACAGGCTGTCATTAGCCAGTGAGGAGAAGGAAAAGCTCACAAGAGAACTAACTTTTCAGAAAAACCAAGAAGATGAAGGTTCCGGAAAGAGGAAGAAAGGCAAGTTCTTAGATGATTCTGAGGAAGATGACACTACTAGACATCAGTCTAAACAGAGGAAGGAATTACAGGGAGAATTCCAAAAAATTAAGACTCCCTCCTATGATGGGGAGAAAGAGGAAGATGATGAGGCATGGTTGTTGAATATGATTAAGTATTTTCAATTCTATGAATATAAAATCAATCTGAAGGCCAAATTAGCTATCTACAAATTGCAAGGTAAGGCTACCTTGTGGTGGGAGGAGACAAAAATGGTTCATGCCATTGATGAAAAGACAGTGACTTGGGAAGATTTTCAAGTCAAGTTTAAAAACCGCTATTTGAACGAACGTTATTATGATGATAAAGCAAAGGAGTTCCACGAAATCAGATTGGGACAGCTCACCATCGATGAGTTTTTCACCAAGTTTAAAAATCTGTTAAGGTATGTTCCTTATATTTGTGAAGAGAAGGAAAAGATACAAAGGTTTTTGAACTGTTTTCCTGCTGTGTACAAGGAGAAAATAGAGTTCGATAATCCAAAAACTATGGATGAAGCGGTTAGGAAAGCTAGATTATGTTACCAGCAGTTTAAAGGAAAGGGTGAGCATGGAAAAATCTGGGTAAACAAGGGTGAATTCAAAGGAAAGAAACAGAAACCAGCTTATTTGAAGAACTTTGGTAGGGATCATCAGTGGAAGAAATTTACCAAACCAAAGGAAAGTCAAACTGCCCAGTCCCAAGTTGGTTCAAAACAAATAGATGGAGATAATAAGAAGGAAGGAACAGTTAAAATGCGGGAGCCTTTGAAATGTTGGGGTTGCGAAGAACCTCATCTGTTGAGGGACTGTCCACATTGAAATATTCAAATAATTATGACAGATAGAGAAGCTACCACAGTGAATGATATAGCAAGGAATATACCCACTATCAGTGCAGCCTTGGAGAACCAACAAGCAGAACACCAGGCTACCATAGTAGAGATGGAAGGTAAGATTGCTGACCAATCTGTTACAGTTTTAATTGATCCGAGTGCTTATTTGAGTTACATTAGTCCACAAGTTGTAGAGAAATGCAATCTCAAAACTGAAAAATTTCAGCAGTCTTGGTTGGTCCAGTTAGCTACTGGCACAAGCGAAAAATAACTCATAAGTTACCTCGAATAGCAATTAAGTTAATTGATTTTTAGACAGAAGTAAACTTAAACATTCTACCCTTAGGCTCATATGATTTGCTGATAGGAATGGACTGGTTAGAAAAGAGAAAGGCTATGATGAACTATTGGGATAAAACTCTAAATTACTTAGATGAGGAGGGAAGACCGTTTATACTCAAAGGAAAACCAAAACCCGTCTCTGTAAAACAAATATCAGCTCTGCAAAAAAAATAAAAAAACAACTAGAAAAGGATATCAAGTATATACTTTACATGTTGAAGAATTAGGACAGCAATCTGAAAAAAACCTGCTAGACACTTTGTCAGTGGTGAGAGAATTTAAGGAAGTTTTTCCAGATGAGATTCCTCATCTTCCCCCTAAAAGAGAGATTGAATTTTCAATCGATTTGGTGCCTGGAGCAACACCCATTTCCAGTGCCCCTTATTGGATGACCCCCCCTGAACTTATGGAGTTGAAAATGCAATTGCAAGAATTGTTGGATAAAGGTTATATCAGACCGACTGTATCTCCTTGGGGAGCATTGGTGTTGTTCGTGAAAAATAAGGATGGAACCTTTAGAATGTGCATTGACTACCGTCAACTGAATAATTTTACAATAAAAAACAGATACCCACTGCCCAGAATAGATGACCTTTTTGATCAGGTAAGAGGGGCTTCAGTATTTTCTAAGATTGATCTGAGGACTGGTTATCACCAACTCAGAATTAAGGAGGAAGACATCAGTAAAAGAACTTTTCGAACCAGGTATGGACACTACAAATTTGTAGTCCTACCTTTCGGTTTGACAAATGCCCCTACCACTTTTATGTCCCTAATGAATAGCGTTTTGAACAAGTACTTAGATAAATTCATACTAGTGTTCATAGAAGATGTTTTGGTCTATTCAAAAAGTGAGGAAGAACACCAAGAACACTTAAGGATAGTTTTTCAAACTTTGATGGAAAGCCAGTTATATGCCAAACTCAGTAAATGTGAATTTTATAAAGATAAGATTCAATACTTGAGGCATATTATTTCTAAACAAGGATTGGCTATGGACCCTGAGAAAATAAAGGCTATTAGAGAATGGCCGGTGCCAACCGATGTTTCAACAGTGAGATCATTTATGGGAATTGCAGGCTATTATCAAAGGTTTATGAAAATATTTTCTGCAATAGCATATCCCATAACTTCACTACAGAGAAAAGGCACCAAATTTCAGTGGACTGAAAAATGCCAAAACAGCTTTGAACAACTAAGATTAAAACTCACTACAGCCCCTATAATGAAGATTGTAGATCCTGACAAAGAGTTTGTCGTGTGTACTAATGCATGTAGAGAGGGATTGGGTGGAGTGCTGTTGCAAGAAAATTCTGTTATTGCATATGAATCTAGGAAACTTAAGAAACATGAATAGAATTACAGTGCATATGACTTGGAGTTGGCTGTTGTATTTCATGCCTTAAAGATGTGGCGACACTATCTTCTTGGGAAAAAAATTTACATTGATGATGGATCATATTAGTCTCAAATATTTCTTTTCTCAAACTGATTTGAATGCTCGACAAGCGAGATGGCTGTCTTTTCTGAGTGAATTTGATATGGACATAAAACATATCAAAGGGAAAGAAAACAAAATTGCTGATGCACTAAGAAGAAATGCTTGCCAAAACATAAGCAGCATTGGGAGTAGTGCTAGTTTTGATTTAGAAGAACTAGTTAAAAAGGTAGCAGATCAAGATCCAAATTATGAGAATCTACAAGTGAAAATGTGGAAGAAAGAAATGGTTGAATACACCCAAAACCAGAAAGGGTTGATCTATTATAAAAACATATTGTACATCCCAATGTCGAGTGTTTGAAAAAAGAGATTCTAGATGAATATCATAAATAGCCATATTCAGGACATCCTGGATATTAGAAAATGCTAACAACTTTGAAAAAGAAATTGTTTTGGCCAGGAATGAAAAAAGATGTAGCAGAATATTTAGCTAGATGCATGGAATTTCAACTAGTTAAAGTTGAGCATCAACATCCAGCTGGTCTTTTAAATCCCTTGCCAATTGCAGAATAGAAATGGGACATTGTTTCTATAGATTTCATAACTGAGTTATCCAGGCCAAAGTACCAGCATGACTTAGTGATCGTAGTGGTAGACACCTTAACAAAGGCTACACACTTCATTCCTATAAAATCTACTTTTGGGACAACCCAAGTAGAAGATGTGTTCCTAAAAGAAATAGTAAGGCTACACGGAGTCCCAAAAATGATTATTTTAGATAGAGATGCTAAGTTCACAGCCGCCTTTTGGAAAGGTCTGTTTGGGGGCATGGACACTAAATTGAATTTTAGTACTGCTTATCACCCTTAGACGGATGGTGAAACAGAGAGAACAAATCAGATTTTGGAGGATATGCTGAGAATGTATGTGATGGATAGGCCATCAAAATGGGAAGACTACTTGCATTTAGTCGAATTTTCTTACAACAACAACGATCAATCCTCCATCAAAATGAGTCCATTTGAAGCACTCTACGGAAGAAATTGTCATACTCCTTTAAGTTGGAGCCAACCTGAAGATAAGCTAATATTGGGGCCTGATACCTTACAAGAAATGGAAAGGATTGTCAAACAAATAGAGAGAAACATCAAGACAACACAAGGTCGACAGAAAAACTATGCTGATAAGAAAAGAGTTCATCGAGAGTTCAAAGTGGGTGATCATGTGTACCTACATATTAAACCCAAAAAGAGCACACTTTATGCTAGAAGTTGTGCAAAACTGGCTCCTAGATATTGTGGGCCTTTTGAAGTATTCGAAAGGGTGGGACCAGTGGCTTATAAGCTGGCCTTACCTCCTCATGCTGAAGTACATGATGTGTTTCATGTTTCATTATTAAAAATATATGTACATGATGCTTCTCATATTGTTGATTGGAATGTGATACAGGTGGAACCAGAAGGGGAGTTCCTTCCAGAACCACTTCAAATATTGGAGTGGGAAGAAATTTAATTGAGGAACCGAATAGTAGCAAGAGTAAAGGTGCAATGGAAGAAATTTACTGCCAGAGAAGCTACGTGGGAAAAGAAGCTGAGATGATGCAAAAATATCCACATCTATTTTCAAAATAAACTCTAGTAGTTAGTTGTTAACACCGAGGACGGTGTTTGTTTTCAGAGGGGGAATATGTAACACCCCTAGTTTTATGTTTTTCAAGTTAGACATTTGAACTTCAATCCAAAGGGGAGTGGACCCCAATGGATAATTATTGTGTGGATGTAATTAATTAAATAAATAAATAAAATATTTTGTGCATATTGACCAAATGAGATTTTTGAGATCACTTGCCAAATCCATGAGGTATGGAAAGAGGCTAAGACTTTCCCCAAAAATATTTCAGAAAGCCTTGAAAGAATTTATTTCTAATTTAGATTTTTGAGGAAAAATCCAGATTTCCCCAATGAGGTGGAGAGTAGTTGGGAAGAGGTAAAAAGCTAGAAAAGCAGAAAGCAGCTTTAAAGTCCCTAAATAAGGGAAGCCTAGGCAATCAGGAATAGAAGCATCTTGTAATTCTGGATGCAGAATTAGAAATAGGCTTTGGGAAGCATAATCTTAAATAAGCTACTCCAGAACAGATTGGGGTTGGTCTATTCTAGGAGATGATCTCAGCTCGGGGGCGAGTTCTGGAGACAGAAGAACTCTAAGGTTGGGAGGTTGGTCATTTGCAGAAGTGGTATGTCCACAAATTTTCTATGAATGGTTAAAATACTTGTTATTGTGCAATATGGTTAATGGTTGTAGATGTTATTTTAGATCAAAATTTTGAAGTTGTTATTCCTTAGATTTAATAGAACTGTGTAGAAGAAATTAATCCTCTCAACTCTCTATAGTTGTAGGAATAAAATCTATGTGGAGAATCCATCAGAGTCTCTAAACCAATATTGGTTTAAATCTGAGGATATATCTTACCCCAAAGATGATTTATTTGTTTAACTTTAATCTGCTTCTGAACTAATAAAATAACTGTTGCATATATGAAAAGAAAAAAGGACACCCTTACATTTAACAGATATAATTGAAACTAAACATACTTCAAATTTGTTTCATTTAGGTAATGATATAGTTTAATAAGGTTATGTGTTATAGAAATAAAATTATACAGGTGGAAGTATAATTGACTATAGTATACAAGCATTACGTAAATAGCAATGATAATGTAAATAAATTTTAAAGTTGATATGAACATGCCATGTAGGTAGACTATATAATGTTAAAACAGTTAAATTTCCACTAGAGATTTTCACATATATATATTAAACTAAAGTCTGCAAATTAAAACTAAATGTTAACAGGTATATTTTATATATGTACTGTGGAAAGAAGACTGGAAGTAAGATAACTGACAAATTCTCTATTATGGCCTATTTTGTATATTGATTTTCTGGAAGAGTAATAGGAAAGACTTTGCTATTAAATATATGCGAAAACTTCAATTACATCTATAGATGTACAAAATCTTAATTCATTCCTGAACGATAACCATATATTCATATACCTAGACATAATTTATATAAGCTTCCACAGCTCATAGAATTATATCCCCTTGGATATCATATAAGTAAATTGGCATATCACAAGTACGTTAATAATATCTAGAATTAATAACGACGAAACAACAGATTCGATGTTTGACAATAAATAGAAAATCCGTATACTGTCTACAAAATTAAAAAAAAAAAAAAAATTAATTCAGATGAGAAACAATTACGAATCACAGAAATAATTACGCATTTAGAGAACAACTAAAGTGAGCATAAAGGTACATACAAAAGTTATCAGTTCATACCCTGAGAACAATACTCCGACAAAAAAATTTTGTATTGAACTTTTAGAAACCACCGAAATCCAAGTCGATGGATATAAAAACCTTCTATGTTCTAACATCAAAGAGTACAGAGATAAATGGTTCGAGTCTCGTTAGATTCGGTGGTATTATACATTGAACTATATAAACCAAATTTTAAATAAATCATTACAGAGGCAACAAGGTTATACTTGCGTGAAGACACTGGGGAAGTACCGGCCTGTATAAGAGAGAAATGGGTTACAAATTCTCCAATGAGAAATGAGAAGAGCTCTCGAGGAGCCATAGAAATGAAGCTGATATCAAAGGGTTACCTGTAACATATATATCAGCCATGGAGAACAATGAATTAGTCTTACAAATGAAACATGTAAAAAAAAAATATTAATTAACAAAATCATTAAGGCATGTTAATGATTGATAAACGATAAGGAAGAATTGAGATACTTGAAATAAAACAATAGACATCCTGAGAAACACAGACCTGGAAATACTGAATAGTATTAATGGCGTATGTATCGATATAAATAAAATCTCAGTAGGTTATGCGAAGGGTTTCTATAGTATACAGTGCAAACTATAATCATACCGTGACGAGTTGGGAGAAAATCTCACGAACAGTTTCCGATAAGGACTACGACTTTCGCCTCAATTGCCTCACGAACGTAATGGGGACAAACGCCAAATCCTGAGGACAAAGTTCATTGCCTCGAGTCAACTAATTTACAGATAGACATACATTATTAAATACATCCGAACAAATTAACACTGAAATAAAATTATTAGTCGAATTGGTTTGCGAAGAAAGCCATTCATATCCAAATAGGAATAAATAAAACCAATTTGACATAATACTAATAAGAAGCACAAGAGGGTTACAGAGAGAAATAAAAACCCTCTCTAAATCAGGACAACGACTCCTATTTACGTTAGAAATAACGAGATTGAAAGGAAGTATCCCTATAAAATACAAAAGACCCTTCAGAAAATTTATCAATTCCATAACGAAAATGAACATGAACAATCGTTATATAAATGCGACCTGTGGAATGTATTCAATAGAGCGTGGAGAGATTTTATTCATACCTCTGCATATAATGAAGGCTGCATGACCTTGATGCCTTGGTTTTCCATGGGAGTCCATACAATAGCCAACTCTTCTTACGGAGTAAACCCATAGATAATGTTCGTATAAACAAAAATCTGAATAGAGAAATGAATGAGGGTTTGAACAACTATTCATATAGAAATATAAGGTCATAACCCTAGGTAAATCTAGCCCTCCAAGTGGCGAACATTTGTAGGTCCTCACAAGGATCGACGACAATCTCTATGATAGGATACGAATCGATTCACATTAAAAGTCAAGCGTACCCAGGTAGATAGGAATTGAAGGTGAACTCAGATCCATGATATACAAACCATGAAGTATATCAAGTTTAGTGGCTCAAGAGGTTAGAATAGTGCCTGAATTTAATTCAATGTACTTGCATGGCAAATCGAAAAAAATTTAAAATTAATACATGTCAATCGAAAGACATCAGTTAATCAGTTGAACACGAAATATTCATAGCGATATATATATATATATGGGACACCTTAATGTATTTAATACAAATAATGTTCGAATTGGAGTTTCGATACCTGGTTAATGGTTTAAATCCCTCCCATAAGGGAATCATATCGTTATGAAGGCACAACTTCCATATGTATGGTATCATCATAGAAAGTTAGTCAAACTATGGGGTAAGTAATTATGAAGCCAGAAAACAAGTTTAGGTGGAAGTCGATTTAAAGGGTGGTTATAACGTAAGGGAATGAGTTACTAAAATTAAAATTCAATATATTTGAGCCCATTTTATGAAAGTTATATGATAATATTAAGTTATATAGGAGTTGTGGAGAAAGCTAAATAAAAGGGAGACTCTTCTATAACTTAAAAAAAAAAAACCGAGTTATGAGGCTAAAGAAAACTTGAATGGTATTGAGACCATTATTATATCAATCTATACAATAAAAAGTTAGATAGTGTATATTAAATGAAGTTATATTTAGTCTAAGTAAGATTAAAATAAAGATAGACAGATTTCAAGAAAGGTATATATAAAGTGATATACAGAAAAGAAAAAAAATTGTTGAGGTATGAGGGATGTTAAAACATGAACAAGGAATCATGTAAACCCCTTTCATGTCCTTAGGGTCAATAGGGTCCTTAACAGACCCAAGAGAATTTCTAATAGTGCAGAGAGGTTTGAAAGAAGCAGAGATGTTATTTCTTCTAAGGACATGTGCAATTATGTCCTTTGTCCCCTGGATAAATGGGAGATAGACCATGGAAATAGGATCCACTCGAGTAGATTTTACACTTAGCCCTTTATATGCCTTTCGAAAGGCTCTAAGACCAAGAGATATACTATGACCATTGTTTTCAAAAACGTCAAGAGATGGGTCTTCTCTAATACCAAGGATCTTTTTTCAGATATTCTAAGAGCACGAGTCGCCAGAGTACAAAGGACCCCAAATTTCTGACTAGGAAATGTATGGGAATCAATATGGAGGTATTTCTCTTTGTGAGTCTTCTTGCGAAAAACCCGGTGAGAAATTGAACCATCCTCATTCCTTGAGAGAAGGATATCAAGGAAAGGGATGCAACCATCAACCTCAAATTCCATCGTGAATTTGATGGAATTAGAAAGAGAATTTAGGTGCCCAAGGAATAGATCCAATTTCTCCCGACCATGGGGCCAGATGACACAAGTATCATCCATGAACCTATTCCACTTCCTAGGGAGGAATCTAGCAGAGGCCAAGGCGTTCGATTCAAAATCCTCCATAAATAAGTTAGCAACAATGGGGGAAAGAGGGGAGCCCATCGCAACACCACAAGTTTGCTCATAAAACTCACCTTGAAAACTAAATAAAGTCGAGGTGAGGCAGAGGATAACTAATTTATAGGTGCCCTCATCAGAGATCTATTTAATGACATCAACAACTTCCTGGACGGGGATTTTGGTGAATAAGGACACAACATCAAGGCTAACCAATAGCTCACCAGGCTGCAGCTTGATGTTCTTTCACTCCTTGATAAAGGAAGTTGAGTCCTTAACAAAGGAATCAGTTTGAACTACAAGGGGTTTAAGCTTTTGGGCAAGAATTTAGGCAGATGGTAAGCTGGGATCCTCTATAATCAATAACAGTTTATTTAATTGCAAGTCCCCTATCAGCCTTAATCCTTCTAATATCCCATTAAATAATAATACATCCTCCGTTAGCGATAGAAATTTGATTATATCTAATAACCAATTTAACAATTATTCCTTTAACAACATAAAGCCCAACAATAACCAATTTAATAAAAATATTTTTATTGAAAATCCTTTTGATAACCTTAATATATTATTTAACAAAAATAGCAATTTTATTTTTAACTTTGAAAATGGGGTTAGCAAGCATTTAAACTCTAACTCTAATATTAACGCAAATATTATTAAAATAAAAATTAAGGATTATGATATTAACAATAATAACATTACTTGTAATAAGGATAATAAGGATTATACTAATATTAGTTAGAATTTTAACCAAGAAAATTCTATTAATATTAGTAATAATAATATTAAGAATGATGTCTTTATTAATCATTCTAATATTAATGGTGATAATAAAAATGTTATTAACCTTTCTAGTTTATCTTTTGATCCTTTTGCATTCAGTCTCCTTAATAGAGGGCTTAATTTTGCACTTGCCCCTAAGAAGATCCCCGCTAATGACATTATTTGTAACATTGAATATGGGATCAGGGATTTCCTGAAAATATTAAGGAGACCATTAGGCAGGATTGCTCCATTATTCTTAGGAAGGCTAAGCCTCCCAAAAGAAACTTAAGTAAGCCTGAGTTTCTTGCCGTCAAAACCCTAAGGAACAACCCTAGCATTGTCATCCTTAAGGAAGACAAGGGTGGGGCCATAGTCATTATGGATAAGTCTGATTATGTCAACAAGATGGCTGACCATCTGTCGAATAGCGGTAGTTATGTTAAGCTTCAAAATAATCCCCTTAAATCGGTTTGTAAGAATGTTGCCCTCACCATTAAGTTAGATTCTTCTCTTAATCCTCTCTCTATGAAGCTTATTCAGAGCAATTCCCTTACCCCACGAATCTATGGTCTCTAAAGATTCATAAGCCAGGGGCCCCCTTAAGACCTATTGTTAACACAATAGGTGGTCCCTCTTTTCATCTGGCTAAATTCTTAGCCCAAAATCTTAAACCCCTTGTAGGTCAAAATGATTCCTTTGTCAAGGACTTAGCTTCCTTTATCAAGGAGTGGAAGAACATCAAGATGCAGCCTGGTGAGCTAATATTTAGCTTTGATGTTGTGTCATTATTCACCAAAATCCCCATCCAAGAATTCATGGATGGCATCAAACAGATCTCTGATGAGGGCACCTCTAAATCAGTTAGCCTCCACCTCACCTTGACTTTCTTTAGTTTTCAAGGTGAGTTTTATGAGAAAACCTGTGGAGTTACAACGGGCTCCCCTCTTTCGCCCATTGTTGCTAACTTATTTATGGAGGATTTTGAATTGAAGGCCTTGGCGTCTACTAGATTCCTCCCTAGGAAGTGGAATAGGTTCATGGATAATACTTATGTCATCTGGTCCCATGGTCGGGAGAAATTCGATCTGTTCCTTGGGCACCTAAATACGCTTTCTGATTCCATCAAATTCACGATGGAAGTGGAGGTTGATGTTTGCCTCCCTTTCCTTGATATACTTCTCTCAAGGAGTGAGGATGGTTCCATTTCTCACTGGGTTTTTCACAAGAAGACTCACATGGAGAAATACCTCCATGTTGATTCCCATCATTTTCCTGCTAAGAAATTTGGGGTCCTTTGTACTCTGGTGACTCATGCTCTTAGAATCTCTGACGAGAGCTCCTTGGAATCAGAGAAGACCCATCTTCTTGACGTTTTTGAAAACAATGGTTACATTATTTATCTTGGTCTTAAAGCCTTTCGAAAGGAATATAAAGGGCTGAGTGGAAAATCTACTCGGGTGGATCCTATTTCCAACGATCATCTCCCATTTATCCAAGGGACAATAGACAAAATTGCCTATGTCCTTAGAAGAAATAACGTCTTTGCTTCTTTCAAACCTCTCTACACTATTAAAAATTCTCTTGGGTCTGTTAAGGACCCTGTCAACCCTAAGAACATGAAAGGGGTTTATATGATTCCTTGTTCATGTGGAACTCCGTATATTGGAGAAACATGTCGATCAATTAGGCAGAGAATTTGGGAGAATTCTGCGGGTATTAGACACAATTGATCTCGTACCTCAGCTCTGGTTGAGCATGTGGAGAAATAATGTCATCATGTTTGCATTGAAGACTCCGAAGTCGTTGCCAAAGTAGATCATTTCCACCATAGGAAATTAAGGGAGGCGATCAAAATTGAACGACATGCTAAGAATCTCAACCGTGATGATGGTTGGAAATTAAGTAAGATCTGCACCCCAGTTCTCGCTAAATAATTTTGTTTATATATATATATATATATATATATATATATATATATAGACACACACACACACACACATTATATTAGTTATTTAATTAATTAATTTATTTATTTAATTGACTTTTTTTATTTAATTATTTATCCTCATTTTATTGTTATATATTTATTCATATATATATATATATATATATTTCTTCTTCTTCTTCTTTTCACCCTCCCTATTATATTTTATTAAATAATAATTTTATATAAAAATTTCTTAGCCTTTTTAAATTTCTTAACCCATTTTTAATAAAAAGTTTAATTTAATTGATTTATTATCTATTTGAATTCTTACTAACCCTTTTTAATAAAATAATATCTTAACCCCATTTTTAATAAAAAAATTAATTTTAATTAATTAATTTTAATTTTAATTAATTGATTTATTTTATTTATTTACTTACTTTATTTACTTTCATTTTTTATTTTATTAAAATGTTTAACCCTCCCTATTATATTTAATTATTAATAAAAATTTATTAACCCATTTTTAAATAAATTTAATTAATTTTATTATTATTTAATTTAAAATCTTAACTAACTCGCTTTTTAATCAAATATTAACCTCTGCTCTTTTAAATTTTTAAATTTGAATTCTTAACTAACTTTCTAACGATTAGTTTTTAACAACTAGTCTTAACGGCTAGTTTTTAACAACTAGTTCTTAGCGGCTATTTTTGGACAATGATGACTTTCATCTATTTATTCATCGAGATTGATTAGTTTCTCCACCTTGTCCTGAGGATGAACCACATTAGTTGGTTCGAAACGTCGACCTAAAAAATCAACATAGTTATTGCAAGTATAAGCTTTAAGGAAATAAAGAGTAATCAATGAAATGAATTAACTTAAGTATATATATATATATATATATATATATATATATATATATATATATAACTTTTCCCAATTGTAAAATTCATCAATTTTTCCTTTTAATTATAAGAAGTTTATAGTGAGTATGTTTATTTTTCAAATACTAAAATTCAAGTTGAAATGCTAATATAAAATTGAATTGAAGTATTTTTAAGGTTAGGTCTTTTTATAGACATTAAAATTCTTACTGCATGATACATCTCACAATACTAAAATTTTAAAAAATTATTAAAATACAACTTTATTTTAAATTATTATCATTAATTGTTAATCTCACATTACTAATTTTTTTTTAAATTTAGTAAAATACAAATTTATTTTAAATTATTATTATTATTTATTTAAAAAATTCACATGTGAGTTAAATATATTGATCAGGTGTTCAGTATTTAGCTTAAAAATAAAAAATTTCATAATTGCTTGAAACCAAAACTACAGCGTAGAGCTCGTCACCAAGATTCCAACACAACTTGTTTAATCAAAATTTGAGTTCGTATGAGTAAGTTATGGCCTGTTGTCCGTTTACTCAAAGAGCTAAAAAAAATTGCAGAATTGTGACAGGTTGCTGACATGGTAGCCCAATGAGAAAAAATGAATCTTCTAGGAATATTCTTTGAGTTTCTGCCAATGAGGTTGTGACAAGGGGGACTTTCTAATTCACCAATTTGATCTATGTGGGTGAAATTCTCCTAATGATTCTAAGGTGGAAATTGTGTTTTTTTATTTTATTTCTTTATGATTTAATATATATATATATATAATATGTTTTATACATATTATATATATTATATTATATAATATATATTCTATATAAATTATATATAAAGTTTATTTAAAACCAAAGTTGTTACAAACTTAAATCCATGTTCAAATACCATATCAAAAGTTCTAAACCAAAGCACATATTAATGGGTGATTAAGGTCCGATATGGTTCGATGGATAAATTAAATGCAAAGGTCCGTTTATCAAATCCAAAGTTCACGTTTATATGATATCATATGGTAAAATCTTGGAGTACGGGAGTGGGGTTAGGCTTTGAACCCTAGACCTCCGACCCAACAGACCAACATTTTCACCACTAAGCCATGGCCCGAAACTTGTTAAAACATCCATTTCGACTTAAAATTGACCGTTATGTGGTGGTTCCAGAAAAGGGTGGAGAGGCCAGCCCGTAGGGCAGCCCCTCCCACCATGTGACCCTACTCCATGACCAAGTGCCGAGGCTGAATGGTAAGCATGTTTAGCACTGGTTTAACAGTAATTAAACCTCAGTTAACTTGAGTTTAACCTGGAAGAAATTTTGGAGGCACTCCCCATCCGGTGGAGGTTCCAAATTTAGCCATGTTAAATGGCGGAACTTCCACTTTTAGTGGAGGAAAACAGGGGAAATTTGTTTTTCTCATAATGGAGGCAATATTCAACCATTTTTGGAAAATGAATAGTCAATCTTAGATGATTTTTGAATTCCAGAGACAATGGAAAATTTTTGAGAGGATTAAAATGACTTCTACGTGTGATTTTTCTACAAGGAAGTGGAAGGGAGTCTAGGGCCGCCAGGGAAGGAGGTCAAGTCTGGACCAGCCAGAGTTAATTTTCAGTAATTTGACAGTAATTTTTTAATTATTTGTATGTCTTCAAGACAATAGAACATGTTTAAAGATAAATTTATTAATGTACACAATACATTTGCCAAATTTGAGCTAATAAAAGAGGCTGAAGCTATGGAGCTGGACCAAGGAGATGTAGCCCAGGATGGGTGAACTCCATCAAAAACTTATGTTGATGGATTTGTTTATTGCTTGTTGTAAATGTTTATGCAGTTGCTCAGTTTTTACTTATGTTTTTTATTTGTCATTAATTTCAACATAAAATACAAGACAATTTCCTATTTTGATAGTCACCTACACCAAGGAAACTAAAGCACCATAAGCAAAGAAGAAGAAAATAAATTGTAATTATTAAATTGTAATTAGCACAGAAAAACTAAAATATCAGGTTCAGATCTAGTGGTATCAGAGCATCAGGTTTCTTAAGGTTATTTTCTTTCTTTGCTAGAGTTTGTGCAAAATATTTTTGACGGTTTCAATTTTTTGATACTTACAAGGTTAATATTGCAGAGAGGAGAAGGGAAGCTATTGTTTTCTAGTCTTGAGATTGGGACAAGAAGGAAGAGAGCTGAGAAAGCATCATCCTCACCCAAAGAACCACTGAATGCAACATTTGGATCACCTCAAGTTCCATCTCTATCAGTTGAGATTGAAGAGGTACAAATTGCACAAGAGGCTGAAGTGATTGAAGAGGTACAAGTTATAGAGGTTGAGCTTGAATCCTTAGCTATCATTTCTAGTTATGAACAGACTCATGAACATTCTGAAGAAGAGGATGTTAAGAGAGGCTTCAAAGAGATGCAAAGAATGGTTCAAATCATGTATTAAGATTTCATGGCAGAAAGAGATGGTGAAGATTCAAATCCTCCACATGGAGAAGGATATTCAAATAGTAAGAAGGATGAAGACAAGAGTTCCTCCATCTCCATCATCTTCATCATCCTCATCATCCCCGTCTACATCATCTTCCACTTCCACCATAAATACCACTCACACTCACTCAAAACCCGCAAGAGGAAAAACTCCAATACTCAAATTGGACATAAATTTTTAATTACCCATGTACAATGGTGAGGTAAATGTAGAGAAGTTGGAAAATTGGATACATCAATAGGAGGAGTATTGCAGAATTAAAAACCTTCATGAAGACGACATAAAGATCCAGTTGGCTTCATTGATGCTAGAAGGAGCAACACTAGTCTGGTGGCAAGCAACGACTCAAGAGGAAATGTGAATTATGGTAAGATATCCATTTCTTGGGTTGAGTTTATTTCTACCATTAAAAAACAATTTTATCCATTAGCCTACATGAAAAAAGCTATTATGAGTTGGAGAAATTTTAGACAGCTCAAGGGTCAAAGAGTTCAAGAGTACACATATGAGTTTAGATATAGGGCTTTGTTGTTATGTGTAAACTTGCAATCCCAAGACACACTTTTAAAATATATTAGAGGTTTACATTCATATTTGAAGCACAATATTCTTATGTTTAACCTAAGAAATTTATAAAAAGTTTGTGTACAAGCCAGACACTTAGAGGCAAGGGGAAAACAAGGCATAGAGGAGAAAGATGAAAGTGAGGGTAAAGGGAAAGGAAAGTTTTATGGAAGAGGAAAAAGAAATAGTTCTGTAAAGCAAGAGAAGGAAAAACTTACATGCAAGAACTGTTCAAAAATTGGCCATGATGAAGACCACTGTTGGAAAATTCATCCAGAATTGAAAAAAAATAGACTGAAAGCCAAAGAGAAGGGAAAATTGTTGCTATAACTGAACAAGACTTAGGGTCAGATTCAAGAGATGAAACAAAAATTACAGTGATGGGTTTGAAAGGTAAACATGTTCCAAGCACTATTTCTTCCAATTTTTCAAACGATACTCATGATGAAGATACAAGAATAGAAATTTTCCACATTAGAGTTGCCTCTAAACATACCAAGATTGATACACTTTTTGATAGTAGGTCACAAGCTAACTTGATTTCTGAAGATTTGGTTAAGCAGCTAGGCCTTGAAAAAATTAGACATCCAACACCATATCCTTTGGGTTGGATATGCAAGAATGAAAAATTGCAGGTTACAAGGAAGTGCTTACAAATATTCACCGTTAACTCAAAATTTCTTGATGAAGTTGAGCTTGATGTGGTGCTGCTTGAAATATCAGGTATTATATTGGGAAGTCCTTATCTGTATGATAGGATAGTTGTATTTCATCGCAATGAGAACAAGTATCACTTGTTTAATAATGGTATTGAGTACATAATTAGAGCATATAAGAAGAAGATAGGTTTGTCTCTTATGCATGCAAGTGAAATGAAGAGAATAGTAAGTGCAAGTCAAACCTTCACATTGTTGATGATCAAACAAAGAGATGTATTGAATCACACTTTTCATAAGGATGCTTATGCTTGTAATGAGTAGTTTCATGATGTTAACAGGTTTCCTTTGAAAGAAGGTGAAAAGCATTTGCAGTGGTCAACAATAGCGTTGACTAGTGTTGGAAAAAAGATGTTGGTGCAAGAGGGTGCAAAGGTCAAACAGAAAGTGACAAGGCAACTTGGAAAAGAAGGCATGGGTTCCATCAATGCTGGTTTATGGTTTCGAAAAGGTACATGGTAATGGCGAATAAATTTGGTCAAGATTCAACGCAAGTACAAAGTGAGATCAACTAAAAATCACCATGGTGACAGTGTGCAAGGTGAGAAAGTTTCTGGAAAATATTGATGTTCTGCAAATTCAAAAATATTGCAGCATGGAGGTGTCAATGACAACAAGAGAAGGTCGCAAGAATCAAGGGAAAAGTTGAATTTTTATGAAAAGCTCCAAATGATGAAATTGGGAAATTTTCAATGGATAGAGACTAGGGTGAAGGAATAGTCCCCTCATCTACATAATCAGTAATCAAGAGAGATTTCGAGGTCCAAAAGGCTTGTAGTGAGGAGGAAGGATCATGTGCTCAATATTTAGCTCAAAATCAAAGTCTTCATAATTAACTGAAACATGACGACAACATAGAGCTCGTCACCAGGATTCCAATGCAACTCCTTTCATCAAAATCTGAGTTCATATGAGTAAGTTATGGCCCATTGTCCGTTTACTCAAACAACTAAAAAAATTGCAGAATTGTGACAGGTTGCTGACATGGGAGCCCAGTCAGCAAAAATGAATCTTATAGGAATATTCTTCAGGTTTCTGCCAATGAGGTTGTGACAATTGGCACTTTCTAATTTTCCAGTTTGTTCTATGTCGGTAAAATTCTCCTAATAGTTCTAAGGTGGAAATTGTGTTTTATTTTATTTTATTTATTTATGATTTAATCTATAATATATTATATTTTTTAAACATTTTACATATATTATACTATCTTATATTATATTATATTGTATTGTATAAGATATATTATATATTAATTTTATTTAAAACCAAAATTGCTACAAACATAAAACCATGCTCAAATACCATATCAAAAGTTCTAAACCAAATTCCACGTATAGCAACTATGACATGATTAAGGTCTGATATGGTTCGACGGATAAATTAAATGCAAAGGTCTGTTTATCAAATCCAAAGTTCACATTTATATGATATGATATGGTAAAAGGTTGGATTATGGGAGTGAGGTCGGGTTTTAAACCCTCGACCTTTGTCCCAACAGACCAACATTTTCACCACTAAGCCATGGCCCAAAACTTCTTAAAAAAACCATTGCGACTTACACTTGACAATTTTGCAGTGGGTTCGGCAGAGGTCAGAGAGGTCAACCCATGGGCCAACACCTCCCGCCATGTGACCTTGCTCCACGACCGAGTGCCAAAGCTCAACAGTAAGCACGTTTAGCAGGGATTTAACATTAATTAAACCTCAGTTAAGTTGAGTTTAACTTGGCAGAAATTTTGGAGGCGTCCAAATCCAGTGGAGGTTCCAAATTTAGCCATGTTAACTGGCAGAACTTCCAGTTTTAGTTGAGGAAAACTAGGGAATTTTGTTTTTTCCATAATGGAGGCAATATTCGACCAGTTTTTAAAAATGAATAGTCATTTTTACATTATTTTTGCATTTCAGAGACAATGGTGTAGGTTTTAGAGGCTGAAAATGACCTCTACATGTGATTTTTCTACAGGTAAGTTCAAGGGAGCCGGGGGCCACAAGGGAAGGAGGTCAAGTCTGGACTAGCCATAGTTAGTTTTCAGTAATTGGACAGTCATTTTTAGATGATTTGTATGCTCTCAAGAAATAGAACAGGTTTCAGGAGAAATTGATTAATGTGCACAACATATTTTCCAAATTTGAGCTGGTACAAGAGGCCCAAGCAATGGTGCTGGACCAAGGAGATGTAGCCCAAGAGGGGTGAACTCCTTCATCAAAAACTTGTGTTGATGGATTTGTTTATGGTTTGTTGTACATGTTTATGCAGTTGTTCATTTCTTACTTATGTTGTTTATTTGTCATTAATTTCAACATAAAATACAAGACAATTTCATGTTTTGACACTCACCTGCACCAAGAAAACTAAAGCACCATAAGCAAGCAAAAACCAAATAAATTATAATTATGAACTTGTAATTAGCACAACAAAACTAACATATCAGGTTCCTATAATATATTTAAATTTAAATAAGATAACAATATTATTAACTATAAAAAGTCACTCACCTTATCACATAAATAAAATTACCATGTACTAACCAAAAAAAATTGAGAAATTAATTTTAATTAAAACAAAATAAAATTTACAAAATCTTTATAATATTTCATTGTACACTTATTAATTATTTTATTATTTAATAATATAGATATTATTTATTAGATATTTTCTCTTACATTCCAATATTTAACCTAACATTTTAATATATGAATGTTAAATATTTCTAAATGATTTAATATTTAATTCATTTTTCTTTTATATTTAAATTTTTTATCATAAATTCAAAATATCTAGCTCAATGTTTTTTAAAAGTAAGACAAATATTGTTTATCAATTGTAATATGTAACATTTTTTGGTTTTATTTTAAAATTATAATAAGGTTATAATGATTATGTTTATTTTTTACATACTAAGATTCAAGTTGAAATGCTAGTTTAAAATTGAATTTTAAATAGTTTTCAAAAATGACATCAATATACCAATTAAAAAATTATATTTAATTATTGTTATTTTGGCTTTAGTAATGATTATGGATATCACTAATAAATTTTGCAAAGAAAAGAAGATATTTTATCTATGTTGCACAAGTTACTTATTTTACGTGAGAACTAGTATCGCCGACGTTTTGCCCAAATTTACAGGAAACGTCAAGTTGGTAGTGGTATACAATATATTAAAATTGTCCATGGGGTCTTGGTTAAAAGGTGATGAGGCAAGCTGTTATAGCACACATCTCATGTTCAATTCCCTTCACTTAATATATATAATATATTAAAACTTAATATATATTAAAAAAAAATAAAAAAAAAATTATTTCCATCCAAATATTTCTACTTCATCTTCATTTGGATATAAGAAGAGCCATATATAGATCTAGATTGCTTACTTCCAAACCCATATATAGATCTTAGTTCTAGACCCATATATAGATCTACACTGAGCACCCATATATAGATCTACACTGAACACCACTCATATATAGATCTACACTGAGCACCCATATATAGATCCAGACCCATATATAGATCTACACTAAGCACCCATATATAGATCTTCTAGTTTCTTACCAGCTCCCAAGAAAAAGAGAGCTTGGAATACGTGCTTTCCAATGGTTAAAGACAATACCCAATTAACTATATATTTTATATTCAATTAAATATGACAACTAACTCAATTATATTAATATTAATAAGTTATTTTTGTAAAAATTAATAAATTTTAACTAAAATAAAATAAAATATATATAGAAACCAAAAACTAGAATAATATAAATATTATAATTAATATTAATAAATCACTTATTTTAATTAATATTAATAAATCACTTATTACACTAATGTATCATAATAATTTAGTAAAGTATAATAAGAATAGAAAAAAATTCCAAAAATATAGTAACAATTTATGAGAATACAAAAGTTTTTAGACGCTTTCAATAGCTTGACTTTGAATATAATGAGAAAGCTTTTTTAAAAATCAGCGAATCCACACATTTTGTCATTATTTTTATTCTTCCGCAAAATATAATAAATTTGACTAAACAATTTCAACTTGAGATTATGAGATTTGATTATAGGCTTCGAACGATCAACCAAACTTCATAAAGTGTATTTAATCCATACAACATGAACCCCAATATACACACAAATACCACGTAAAAGTTCAAAAAGTTATCATTGATATAAAATTGGATCATGTGTTACCATGAGGGAGATTTAACCATAAATATCATGTTAAAGTACAAAATTCTCTCATCCACAAAGAATTTTAACATGTGTTACTCACCATGAGGGATATTTGAGATTTGCAATCCCTTTCGTGATGAATATGGATTTTCTACATGGCATTTAGGAACCAATTTCAATCTATTTGAACTCTTCATGTATGATGTATTTAAAGAGATGAGAATTTGATGAAATGTTACACTTTCTAAGGATTTGATCTATTTCATGGCATGATGTTTAAAACAATTCAATGGTTTGTTGTTAAGTACGAGGGGTGTTTAATTAGGATCCTATGCTCAACAAAAGGTAGATGAAAGATGCCACTTTAAGAAATTTTTGCAAATGATAAATCGAAATTTAAAAAAATATTTGTATCTAATAATTTGATTTATTACATTTTTTTCTTTTTAATATTGGGGGTTCTTCTTTTTCTATTCATATATATAGAAAATTACAGTCAGATAATATGTATCTTTGGGCGGCCGCAACTTGCCCAGAGAGAAACCAAGTTAGCTACCAAACAGTTTTGTATCCCATCCAAAACCAAACTAGCTTAATTAATTTGAACCACTCAAAGTATGAGTGTGTATCAACATAGAGTTTGTCTTCTATCTTCCTATTGACATTAAAAATAGTAAATGCTATTTGCCTATTTGTAACGATAAAAAAAATTTAAGAGAAACACATTAATCATAACTAATCATCCTCGGGAGTGATTCCACTAGTGCAAGGTCTTGAAGTGTATTTCCTAAAACCTCTGTTGCAGTCATGACATATGGCAGGTGTTCTTCAATGCTGCTTAGCTGCCCTTCCTATTGCGCAATTGAAATTATAGCTTTTCAAATTATTTTTGATAATTTGGAAATTCATGAACAGTTGTCGCCATACTCATTGCTACATGCCCTAAGGCCTTTGCCAATATTCCTTTCATCTAACTGTAAAGGTACAAGGTGTGCTTGAACTGAGTTAACTTTCCACTAATTTTCCCAAGATCAGGCACCAACTCCCGCTAATATTCTACTTCCATTGCCATTGCCATGTTCTCCACATTCTGGTTTAAGTTTACCTCCCACTCCTTAATCAATTGCCATATTTTTTTTTCTCAATCAATTGCCAGATTTGTTCTTCTGTATTCGGCTAATAGGCTTCTTCAGCTTCTGCTATGATTTGGAGAACATCGAGTTCGACGGCCGCCGTCATCGCCATGGGAAGGCATGAGAAATCTGCGATCTCCATGTCAAGAAGCCATTAATCCTCATTCACAATATTCTTCATAATGGATTCTGAGTTTCCTCTTCTTGCTTCCTCGGGGATGACCACACTCTAAGGTCTTAGGTAATGTCTCTTTTATGCTCTTCATTTTTCATTGTAATTGCAAAGGGGCAATACCCATCTATATTAATCAAATCTACCCAGCCATGTTAAATGGACGAGACTCTGTAACTCAACATATACTATTTTAAAGTTATAATATTAACACCACCTACATTTTCTTCTCGTGTTAAAGTAAGTGGTGATGTTAGTGATATTTATCATTCTTAATGTAAATGTTATAAGTCAGCATTATTAGTAAGGTAAATGTTATAACTTGCCATGAACGTTAGGAAAAATAATTTAAATGCAATAAATTATAAGTAATGGTTTATTTATTATAAGTAATGGTTTCATAAATAAATGTTTATGTTTTATATTATTTAAATTAATAAAGATTTAGTGATTTTGATATTATAAATTTATCCTCTTCCGTTTTCTTTCACATTAATTTGTAAGGGACAACACTCTCGAATCCATCATGCTATACTATTTCGAAGTTTGAAGTGATAATATTAGCACCACGTGCATTTTTTTGTGGGGTTATAGTGGTGATGCTTATGTCAGTCTTCATGTAAATGTTATGATTTAAAATCTGTTGGAATGTGATTTTCATCGAAAGATTTTATACACAATTTTATGGATCACAGAAGCCAAATTCCTAATATTAATTATTTTTAATATTTTCAGTAAGTGGGCATTTCCATCTCACATAAGAATTTCTTCAAAATTTCTCAAGGGCCACCAACTCTTTTTTTTATTAATAAATGTTTCTCTTCATAATTATTTAACTCCTATTAACTATTTTGTTTTTAAATAAATTGTCTTATTAGATAAATGTTTTTTTGGATTAATTACATCATTAAGATTTGGTGATGTTTCGAATAAGTAATGTGCTTTATCCTAAGGACAAGGTGAAAATCCAATCGATCTAATTGAACAAATAGGCATGGATGCATCATTGCGAGGTATTAGCTGAAGAAAACTAGTCGTTAAAAACTAGCCCTTTAAGACTAGCCGTCGTTAATGACTTAGTAAATTAGTTAATTAAAATTATTAAAATATTGAGTTAATTATTTAGCTCAGTGCCTTTTTTAATTAAGACAAATTCTTTTCTTCTAAAAAGAAATATTAGAGATATAATATTCTCTTGTATTCAAATATTTGAGTTAATTATCATTCATAGATGTAACATGCATTACAGTATATAATTTCTTTTTTTACCTTCTCATTTTAACCATAGTTTTCCATATAAATATTGTGAACATAACAAATTAAATCTATATGCATTTTGTCGATTTGTCGCTCACTGTATATTTATGATATGATGGACAATCCACGTGGTTTGTCATGCCTCACTGATTTGTTTATTCTCAATCACCTGTGCTATACTCATGTCGATGTACGAGTTGCTTATGAGCTTTTGATGGTTAGCTATTGATAAGTAAACTCATAACACCTATTATTAATACTTTGGAGGACACTTCGATAATATGATATCTTTTAACTTGGAAATTTGATTCATTCGTTGATAAATTATTTGCGTCAGAGATTAAGGATTATAGGAGGATTTATTGTATTGTACCGTCACCTTGGGATTTGAATAGCAAGGTGGCACCTGCCCTTCTAATCACCATCATATTTGGGGTTTTGAGATCCATGGTGGAGAGTATCACGGTACCTGTTTAGGGTATGTACCACCGCATAACCCTAACCAACTCTTAATTTTGCATTTCGCTCTGTCGGCATTGCCCTCTACAATTCTGCACTAAGTTGTGATTTTTCGACCAACAACCATTCCTCCAGCTCTTGACCCTTGCTTGCCATGGCGTATTCCAAATAGGGAATTCTCTTTACACTCACAATTTTTGGATTTAGCCCTTTGCAGCAACATTGAATCAGTTTTTTAAGTTGAGTAAGCTCTTTGTTTTAATTATTCACATGGAGTTAGCAGTGGCTCTAGACCATTTGATATGCGCCTAGATAGGGTATAATTAGGGTATATTCTAATTAAATGTGTAATGAATTTTCAGGTTTGGGAATCTTCATCCCTGAGTATCTATAATCTAGTTCTCTTGCTGATTACCAGCTACGACTTCCTTTCTCCCTTATAGGTAAGCCTTCCAAAGTAAGCGTAGTTTCCAGACTTAGCTATTACTTTACATTGGATACGTGGTCATTGGCTTTGTGTTAAAATTTCCTTAACTCTTTCTAACTCCCTAATGATTTTCTTTGGTGCAAGGTTTCAGTCACGGTTTGCTGAGTTTCTAGACATGGTAATATAGTTTTTTCACAAATATTTTTCATTAGTTTTACTCTTTGTTATTCATTTAGACAATATGACTTTCTAAAGTTTCACGAATTGTTTATTGTGAAACACGTACTCGCTTCTCTGTTCACCTGGCAAGATTCTAGGAATTACATTAGTCGATTTCTAGAAATTCTTCAGCTAATATGACTGACCCTACTATTTCTTTTTATAGGTACTTGATTTTTACCGACGGGTTTTTAAATTTCAAGAGAAAAGTCCTCCATCTTTTAGCTCTTCGTTACCTTGCAACTTAAGAATCATGTATTAATTTTTATGGCTCCAAATTTCGTTTACCTTGTTACTTTATTTTTTGAGGGCTTTGCCCTAAAGAACAATTTGTCACGTAATTAGATTCTGTTGTATCTACTTTACTTTTTAAGGGATTTTCCCTGATGAACAATTTGACATGCAATAGGTTTTGTTGTATAATTCTTGTACTTATGATTGTCAGTCAAACTCTCGGCCCAATCTAAGAGGACATTCCCTCAGGGTTTAATATTATATACTTTTTGCAATGGGTTGATATTAAAATCTTGGACTTTTATATAGATATATCTTTTGGTCCTCTCTTGAATACAGTTTTACTTATTTGTGTATAATTTACAAAATCGATATTTTCTCAAGACTATACAATAACGTTATATTGGATTTTATTTACTTGAGCACTCTCTTTAGTCCATACTAATTTTCAAGAGGCTCATTTTTTTGCATAGTTAGATATTTACATTGGCAGATATTTTTTTCTGGGTTCTTACTGCGTAAGCTATCTATATAATTTTACATGTCACCAGTCTTGTCAAGACAGGGGTTTTATCTCTTTGCTGAAGTGCTTCTACTGCACTTTAACCTAGGTGATGGTTCGCCTCCAGAGCATGATTTCTCTCTGATCGAGTATACGTTCAGGTTCGACCAGAAATTCGTTGTCCGATTTGACTTGAATTCTTTGCCAGTGGATTACATGATTTGGGTCATGCACGTATCATTTTAATAAGGATACATGAAACACATTGTGCATCTGGATATGGCTGGGTAAAGGCAACTGGTAAGCCATAGGTCCCACCCTTTCTAGTATCTAAAAATGTCCAGAGAACCTGAGAGCCAACTTGGCACAGGAGGTCCACCTTAGTGTGATTTTCTTAGGTTTAATCCTTACATACACATGATCTCCCACTTCAAATTCCTAGTAAGTTCTCTTTTTGTGTGCATATACCTTCTGCCGATCTTACTGCTCATTTGTTCAATTTTCCTCACTCATCTCATCTCGGCCTAAAATTTCCCGTCAAAGCATCAACTTTATTTTTAACTGTTTAGTTAGCCATAGTATGACACAAACAGGTCCATAGAAGGCTTCTTAAAGGGTGATTCATTCAACAGCATTTCTACCCACTGAAGATGAAAATTTTATCATAAATTAAAATAGTTCTCTCATTTCTTTGTTTCCCCTCGTATCACGTACACACACAAATATTATTATATCTTCCAAGATTTGATTTACTCACTCAGTTTGTCCATCCCTCTGTGGATGGTAAGCAGTGTTGAAATTTATTTGTTTTCCCAAACCCACAAATATTTCCTTCAACAATGTTGAAGTAAACTTCACATCCTTATCTAATATAACCATCTTTGGGATGCCATTCAGCCTAAAAATATCTCTCATGATGATGTCTGCTATTTTCATGGTTTTTTAAGTAGACTGTACATGTATGAAGTGTGCTGCCTTACATAATACATCCACCACCACCATAATAGAGTTATTATGTCTCTTAGATCTTGGTAGACCAGTAATAAAATCTATTGATATAACTTCCCACTTCCATTCAGGCACTGTTATAGGCTGGAATAATCTAGCTAGGTGTTGATGCTCCACCCTAACTTGTTGACATTCCAGACATTTTTTTAAGTACTCTGCAATATTTCTTCGCATACCATGCCAAAAATAAACTTTTCTAATTGTTGTTAACATTTTCTGGTATCGTAGATGTCTCAAATAATTTTTGCAGTGATAATCCTTTACGATCAGCTCTTTTAGATTCATTCAATTTGGAATGTATAACTTTAATTTGAAGGTTAACAATTTCTCTTTATTAATTCCATAATTAGAAGGTTTTTTCCTATTTCCTGGAATCATCCACCTATTGCCATATGAATCAATATTCAAGATCCTCCTCGGATTCTTCTTTTTTCTGATCTAAAAATTTACATTCGACTTGATTATAACAAATTTCATATACACAATGCAGTCTTATGCTTAACGCATCTGCCACATGATTTTCTTTGCCTTTCAGATGCTGCATATAAAAAAAAAAATTCACTTAAGAAGGCATTCCATCCTTCCTGGCGAGCGTTTAAATCAGCTTGATTAAAGTAGTTGGTTAGGCTACTATGATTGGTCTTCAACACAAATCTCTTCCCCAACAAGTAGTTCCTCCATACTCGAAGTGCATTCACTACTGCTGTTAGTTGTAAGTCATAGCCTGAATATTGTTGTTCATGCTCCTTTAATTTTCTTGATTCATAGGAAACCACCCTTCCTTCTTGTGATAAAATTTCCCTAACTCCTTCCTTACAAGCGTCGGTATAGACCTTAAATTCTTTGTTGTGGTCAGCTACCCTCAACACCAGGGCAGTGGTCAACAAATTTTGTAACCTTTTGAAACTGTTTTGTCACTCACTCGTCCATTTAAATAATTTTCCCTTTCTCTGCAAAGATGTAATTGGAATAGAAATCTTCAAGAATCCTTCTATGAATCGTGGATAATATCCATATAACCTCATAAAGGAGCGGATATCTACCACGTTTTGGGGTACTCGCCATTCCATAATAGTTTTAATTTTCTCTGGATTGATTAATATTCCTTCAGTGGAAATGACATGGCCTAGATATTGTATCTATTCTTTAAAAAATTCACATTTTTTGAATTTGGCATATAGCTAATGTCTTCTAAATGTCTCCAATACTATCCTTAAGTTCTCCTTGTGTTCTTCCATGCTTTTTGAATAAATCAATATATCATCAATGACTATCAGAAGAAACCTGTCCAAAAAGGTTGAAATATACCATGCATTAGCCTGATAAATGTTGCTAGTGCATATGTTAAACCAAGTGGTAATACCACAAACTCGTAATGCCCATATTGGGTACGAAAATCAGTCTTGAAGATATCCTTGTCTTTAATTCAGATCTGGTGATATCCAAATCTTAAGTCTATTTTCGAGGATACAGTTGCCCCATTCACCTGATCAAATATATCATTTATTCGTGGTAATGGATACTTATTTTTTACTGCCAATTTATTGAGTTCTCTATAGCCCATGCATATTCGCATGGTTCCATCCTTTCTCTTTACAAACAACACCGATGCTCCCCAAGGAGACACACTTGGTCAAATATATCGTTTGTCAAATAACTCTTGTAGTTGTGTTTTCAGTTAAGTTAGCTCTGATATAGTGCTCTTGAAATTGGTGATGCTCTTGGCATCAGTTCAATAGTGAAATCAATATCCCTTCTTGGAGGTAAACCTAGTACATTATTTGGAAACACGTCAATGAAATATTGTACTACTAGTATGCTTTCTAGCATAAGGGTCTTCTCCTTAGAATTAGAAAAGCCCACTTGAATGACATAATTCTGACATCCTTTCTTAATACACTTACTCAATTGGGAGGTTGTGATAGGAAGAAACTGTAAGGGCTTCTTAATTCCATGTAATTCTTGACGAGTTACATCTGGCATTCTCTAATATATAATCTTCTCTTTACAATATACCAGAGACTAGTGTCTCTCTAACCAATCCATGCCCAATATTACATCGCAGGATACTAAAGGCAATACATTCAGTTCCACATTTAACTGTTCATTTCCAATTTCCAGTTTATAGTTTGGAACCTTGGCACAAACTTTTCTTTTTTCCCCAGCGGCTAGCTATACCATTAAGGTAATTTTGAATTTCTGGATTTGTAATTTATAGAACTCTACTATTCTGGGTTTACATAAATTAAACTAGAACCTTGGTCAACCAAAATAGAAACATTTTACCAAAGTAACATACCTTCCAGTTCTATCATCGTTGGTTGGTAATTCGCCTATCGATCCTCCAATGCTGCGTTAATTCTGGGTATATTCCGGGCTACATCTCCCACTGTAGAGGCTTCTTGTAAATTAGCTACTATTTCATTTCTTCCCCATTGTGGGAAAATCTTATAATAGTGAGCCTCGCCACACCCCCAGCATTGTAGAGGTGGTTTCTAGTTTTTTCCATGTTATGGCTTGCTGGAAGCCTCTGTAGGCATTTCTTCCGTAGGCCACTGGGTTCTTTGATGGTTCCTTCTAAACTATTTGGCCATTGAATTCCTTGCAAAAGTCTTAAAGTTATTGGTCCTAGCATTTTTGTAATTTGGATAGCTTTTCTGCCATTTTCTTGGTTGCCAATTTTTTCCTATTTCTCCTTTTGCCTTGGACTGCTAGTAACACATTCTCTCTTTTCGAATTGCTTCATCCATGGTCCTTGGATTCATGAACTCAATTCTTTCTTTCATGTGGGTTGGAAAACTACTCAAGAACCACTGAACCTTAGCCTTTTCATCCCTTAAATAAGGAACGTATCTTAATAAGGAAGTGAACTTGATTATGTACTCATTCATTGTCACTTGACCCAATCTCAATTCCTGGAAGTCTCTGGACTTTTCGTCATAGAAACGTTCTGTTAGATATTTGTCCTTAAAGTATTGCTGAAATTCATCCCATGTCATGTCTCGGTCTTGAATACTACGGACATTCTTGACTTCCTCCGACCACAGGGTAGCTTTTTCTCTCAATTGATAAATGGCCAACCTAGCTTTAAGGTTGTTGTTGTGCTCATAAACTTGAAATTATTTTTTCATATTAATCAACCAAGCTTCTGACATGTTACCAGACTCAGCCTCATTAAAGTTTTTATTCTTGTTACTTTGTTTTGAATGGCTTCCTTCCACTCTATCATTAGTTTGGTCCTTAGCTCGTCATTAATTTTCTTCCTGCGTATCTCTTTTAGGACTGGGTTGTAACACTCCTTGATTTTTTTTATCAGAAAGGCTTTATGAGTATCCTTTCCTGCTCTTCCATCAAGCGCTCATTGTCACTCCTAACCCGGACCATTTCTTCCTGTAACTTCTACACAGTGCTTAGCAGTATACTGGTTTGATGTTGTTGTTCTTCCATAACTCTACTGGTGTGTTGGTGCTACACTACACTCAATTGAATCCACATTTCTGAATTCATTTCTGGATGGGATTGGGTTGTGGGTCCCCCTGCATTTCAGGATGTTTTATGTCTTGATCCCCTCCTCATTTTGTCTCCTACTATGTTATTTACTTTATTTTCACCTTTTACATAGAACAATTCATCATGTTCGGTGACCCATTGGGTCCCAGCGAATGAACGCTACTCTGATACCACTTGTAACATGCATAACAATATATAATTTTTTTTTTTTACTTTTACTCCTTTTAACCATAGTTTTCCATATAAATATTGTGAACATAAAAAAGTAAATCTATATGCATTTTGTCGATTTGGCACTTGCCTGATATTTATGATATGATGGACAATCCACGTGGTTTGTCCTGCATGGCTACTTTGTTTATTCTCAATCACCTATGTTGTACTCATGTCATTATACGAGTTACTTATGAGATTTTGATGGTTAACTAATGATAATTAAACTCATAACACCTATTATTAATACTTTGGAGGACAGTTCGATAATAGCATATCTTTTAACTTGGACATTTGATTTATTCGTTGATAAATTATTTTCTTCAGGGATTAAGAATTAGAGGAGGATTTGTTGTACTGTACCATCACATTGGGATTTAAATTTCACGATGACACCTTCCCTTCTAATCACTGTCAGATTTGGGTTTTTGAGACCCACAGTGTAGAATATCACGGTACCCGTTTAGGGTATCGACCACCGCGTAACCCTAACCAAGTCTTCATTTTTCATTTCGCTCCGTCGGCGTTGCCCCTCTGCAATTCTGCTGCGAGCTGTGCTCTATCGACCAACAATCATTCCTCCAGCTCAAGCCTTGCTTTCCATGGCGTATTCCAAATAGGTAATTCTCTTTACACCCACAGTTTTGGGGTTTAGACCTTTGCAGCAGTGTTGAACCAGTTTCTTAATTTGAGTAAGCTCTTTGTTTTAATTATTCGCAGGGAGTTAGAAGTGGCTCTACACCATTTTCTATGCGCCCAGATAGGGTATAAAATCTAATTGAATGTGTAATGAATTTTCAGGTTTGGGAATCTTCATCCCTGGTTATGTGTAATATAGTTCTCTTTCCGATTACCAGCTATGGCTTCCTTTGTCCATGGTAGATAAGCCTTCCAATGTAAGCATGGTTTCCAGACTTAGTTATTCCTTTACATTGGATACCTGGTCATTCGCTTTGCGTTAAGCTTTCCTTAACTCTTTCTAACTCCCTCATGATTTTCTTTGGTGTAGCATTTCTAGACCAGGTAATATAGTTTTTTCACATAGATTTTTCATCATTTTTACTCTTTGTTATTCATTTAGATAATATGAATTTCTAAATTTTCACGAATTTTTTATTTTGAAGCAGGTACTTGCTTCTCTGTTCACTTGGCAAGATTCTAGGAATTACATCTGTAGATTTCCTGAAATTCTCTGGGTAATATGAACGAATCTACCATTTTTCTTCACAGGTACTTGATTTTCACCGACAGGGTTTTAAATTTCTGAAGCAGATTCCTCCATCTTTTAGCTCTTCGGTACCTTGCGACTTAAGAATCCTGTATTAAGTTTTATGGCTCCAAATGTCATTTACCACACCTGCTCCACACCATGCTTCACACCTGAGATGAATAGGTTGATAGAAATTCTATAAGAGACCTCGGGACCCATAAACTAGTACTCTTCTTTTCCAGGACTTAGGAACACTGAGTGTTTCCATTGGTCACCACGAGCTTGGGAATTTTCATTCTCTTCCTACCTCTCCTTTCTATTTTCAGTCACCGAACCCCTTTTCCTCACAGGGATTTACTTTTTATCCCCAAAGGAAAAAGTAACTGTTTTCTTTTCAACCACAATTAGTTGTTGGAATACTTTTATCATCAGTCTTGTTTTAATTTTATGGAACCACACTTCCATAATTAAATTTTGTTTCCAAAAACAGAATTAATTTATGTTCATCATTCCTAATCCTTTTCTCAAACAAAATGAATGTTTAGTCTCTTTAAAATAAATAACATAACAATTTAGTTTGCACTTAAGCCAGCTGTCACAAAGATTTAAACATCACAAATGTGAATGAATGAAAATGTGCTATCTTCAATTCTAAAATTATTTTTGAGAATTTGTGAGTTTTTCAATTTTAAAACAAAAATCAATAGAGTTATTGGAAGTCTAAGCTTTTATATATATATATATATATATATATATATATATATATATATATATATAATCAATTTTTGGTTTGCTTTCAAGTATTTTTAAGGTTGGACCTCTTTATAGACATTAAAAAATTTTCTTCATGATACATCTCACATTACTAAATTTAAAAAAACAATTAAAATACAACTTTATTTTAAATTATTATTATTATTTATTAAAAAAAGTCACATATGAGTTGAATATATATACATTATAAATAATATAACAAGATGATTAACCATAAAAAGTTGTTCACCTTATCATGTAAATAAAATTTATTAAAAAAAAAATTGAAATTAATTTTAATTAAAACAAATGAAAATTTACAAAATCTTTATAATATTTTATTGTACACTTGTTAACTATTTTCGTATTTAATAATGTAGATATTGAGAAATTAATTTTAATTAAAACAAATTAAAATTAACAAAATCTTTATAAAATTTCACTGTACACTTATTAATCATTTTATTATTTAATAATGTAGATATTCTTTATTAGATAATTTTTTTTTTTACATTCCAATATTTAATCTAAGCTTTTCATATATGACCCAACTTTTAGTAAAGTTAAATATTTTTATATAATTTAAAATTGGTGATATTATTTATTTCATTTTCTTGTTTTATATTTCAATTTTTAATTTTAAATTCAAACTATCTAGCTCAATCTTTTTTAAAATTAAGACAAATACTTTTTTCTAAAATAAACATTAATGAGATAATGTTCCCTTGTATTCAAATATTTGAGTTGATTATCATCCATGGCTTTAAACATCACAAGAATGAATGAAGAAGTGCGACCTTCAATTCTAAATTTATTTTTGAGAATTTTTGGATTCTTTCAATTCTAGACCAAAAATCAACAGAGTTATTACAATTCTAAGCTTTAAAGAAATAAAAATAATTAATCAATTAATTTAAATTTTTTAATATATATATATATATATTTCTCAATGGTAAAGTTCATCATTTTTTGGTTTGTTTTTAATATTATAATAAGTTTATAGTGAGTATGCTTATTTTTTAAATACTAAGATTCAAATTGAAATGCTAATTGAAATTTGAATTTTAAGTATTTTTAAAGTTAGATCTCTTTAAAAATGATATCAATATAGAAATTAAGAAATGATATATCTATTTTTTCTTTTAAATTTAATTATTGTTATTTTGACCATTATAGATATCACTAATAAATTTAGCAAAGAAAACAAAATATTTATATTAAATTAAATATAACAAGTAACTTAATTATATTAATATTAATGAGTTATTTTTCTAAATATTATTATATTTTAACTAAAATAATATATATATATAGATAAACCAAAAACTAAAACACTATAAATATTATAATTAATATTAATAAATCACTTATTAATATAATCCATCATAATAATTTATGAAAATATAGTAACAATTTATGAGAATACTAAATTTCCTAGAGCGCTAGACTTCAAATATAATGAGAAAGGTTTTCAAAAAAAATAAGAAAAACCACACATTTTATCATTTTTTTTTTTCTTAATCGTTTTTATCAGTGCATTTACCAATGCATTCTTCGATAATGGATGATAAAACCGATAAAAGTTTCACTAAACAATTTCAACTTGAGGTGGTTATGAGATTTGATTATTACAACTAACTAAATTATATTAATATTAATGAGTTATTTTTTCTAAATAAAATAAAATAAAATAAAATAAAATAAAATAAAATATATATATATATCAAAAACTAAAACACTATAAATATTATAATTATTATTAATAGACCACTTATTAATGTAATCCACCATAATAATTTAGTAAAATATAGTATGACACCCTCATTAAGAGACAATTAGTCACTATTGGTTAAAGACTGTTAGTTTAATTATTTTCTTTGGTTTTGTTTTATTTTTCTTTTATTATTCAGGACAAGGAAAGTTTAATGTAAAAAGTATTCATGACATAAAGTATTGTTTGGTTATTAAGTTTTTTTTAAAAAGAGGTAACCTTCTTAGACTGTGGATGAAGTTTCTAGAAATAGGAAGTGGTTGGAGAAAACAGTTGGGGAAAAACAGTTACCTACCCTCTGGGATAAAAGGAATTCCAGAAGGAGGGTAGGGGTTCTGTGCTGGTGCTAGCTGACGGTGAAGTGTTTCTAGAGCTGGTTAGTGGACCAGTTGAAATGACTTCGGCAACCCTTTGAGCAAGAGTTTTCTGTCTGTTGACTGGATTAATTATCCTGAGGTCACAGAAGAAGGAAGCTAACCACTAATTTTTCCGTAGCACTATCCAAGTTCTGGAGCTCGAGGGCAAGGAGAGGACGTCATTGCCTCGCTTGATGGTTGGGAGGACCACAGTTTAAATAGAAGGAATTTATTCCAGATAAGTATATAGATTGACTGTTTATTACTTTGACTGCTAAGAATGTTTAAGGTTGATGTACTGTTAATGAAACGGACCAAATGTTATCATAGTAGGTTTAGTAGATGGAAAAATTTTTCTGTGTATAATCGTGCAAGAAAATATAGGTGGATTATTAACTGTCTGCACTGGGAAGTTTGTTAATTTTTCCTTTTATGAATAAGAGTTTAAATCATGTAAAGATTGAGGTTTTATCTATTTACTGAGAAAAGCGAAAGTATTATTTAGATCAAGTTTTTTTTCTTAAAAAGGAAATATAACAGTAAACTGTATCTAGAAGATGCTCTTAAAAGTTATTTTGTCTACCTGTATTAAATAGAGTTAAAGAATTCGTATATATTTGACTACCTGACAAAGAACCCTGAGAAATTTTGAGTTGACAAGGGTTCCTGAGAATATAGAAAGTATGTAGCGCATATAAACGATAACAGTATTAAACCAAAACAGAACAAACTGCTCAAATACAAGAATATAAAGCACCAGCGTTTGCATGCAACCAATCATAAGAATGTTAGTCGTCATTCTTTTAAAGTAAGATTCACAGACACAGGAATAACTGAGGGAAGGGTTTTGGAAAAGAACTTCCAGAACTGGAGTAGTTCCAAGAAAACTCTTTCCGCCCCTGTTCGTGAGATAAAAACGCTATACTCAGTCCTTGTTTTGGCGGACCGGCGCCAATAACCTAGAGAAACCCTAGCCGGGATTTCCTTCATTAAAAATAGCCAACACAGTTGAGTTCTTAACATTTTAACAAATCTGTAGAAACAATATTGCAGACAAAACTACCTTCACAAGAAGAAATTTCAGATGAATGCATGTACAGAGCTACCGAGCTTGTAAAGACTGTAGAGCAATGAAAGAGTCACATGCATATATATATATATATATATTTCCACAAAACTCTTTACACATTACCATACAATCTCTTTCGCAGAATAGAAACGGAAGATTTCTCAGGTTACATGCAAATAGAACTCATAGAAAATGTAACTACACAGCATGCATCCGAATTAATATAATTTAGGGTCGAAAAGAAGAGTAAACACCCGTCTGGAGACTTATTTACAATGAGTTGGAATATCAGAACAACCCAGTCTTAACGTATAATAACCGGAACGAAATAAAACTATTTATGCTAGCTGACTAGCGTTCAAAACCCTCAAAAAAAAGCTGTAAATGATGCTTAAGGAAAATTGTGCATAGTTCGTCCTAAGCTCGACGAGCTAGTTAATTTCTCGGCGTGAACACTGGACAGAATTTACATTTAGCCATTTGTTACAGACCTACTCTAATCCTTGTCGCACGACCTTTAAAGTTCTACTAACCTGGCTCCTGCAATAGGATTTGGATGTAGATTAGGAAAAAACGTCAGTTGATGGAGCAGCCTGAGGGAGAGACTTTAAGTTTAAACCAACCTGCACATTTCACCGATAATAGGACATTAGTGTCTTGAAAGGTGGTATTTTCCTACTGAACTATATGAGCGCATTTCACCCTGAGGGCGGTTAATTACCTGGAAGTTCATATCATGACCGTTTTGGAAAATCCTGCGTGCAAGCGCGGGTGAGAACAAAGTGTTAGAACACATAACAATAAGTCTGGAATGATCATTAAACTAAGCCTTTGGGAAGGAAATTAAAAATGAAACTCGAATTCTTACCTGGAAGTGTCCTTGAAGATAAACGTAGATGTTTGGTCCACAGGTGGAGTCTGGAAAGGCTTAGCTTCGGCTTTCTGGGGTTTCTCCGACGGATGGCCATCTGTTCTTCCGGAGACTTCATCGATGGAGGAAGAAACAAACCCAGCAGGCATTTAGATGATCGTCTTTGGACCAAGACTATGGTTTAAATTACTCAGAAAGGAACAAGAGCGCAGATCGAATTGGCATACCTCGGCCTGGCATCAGAAAAGAACCCTGTCTGCAACAACGAAAAACGAAGATAGCGCAACGAATCTGTAGCACAATGAACCTGTGCTTTTTCCCTTCCCGCGAATGTTTACCCTCTCAAATATCGAGTCCATGATTACACCTGTCAGCGGAGTTAACTCGCCTGTACATCCGGAGCAGAGAAGTCGAAAAGCTAGCCTTGGATGTCGAGAAGCGCTACAGATGGCAAAGTCTGCAGTCTCGTGGGACTAGGTAATTAAGGGTAAAGCATTGTCGAGAATCAAGTTTTGAAATGAGTGAAGTCCGACGACAGGCGACATTAAATTTCACACCACATCGCTTACCATATCATTTATTTCTTGCAAGAGCTGGCAACACGGCAAACTGTATTCACATTTTCATATGCCAAGGATATTTCCCAACTTTCAAGGAGTAAGACTTATAACGTATGTCTATGTAAACATTACGTACTGAAATAATAATCCATGTCAATTTGGTGTAATGGTAAACAAATATAAGTTTCAGTACAGAATAAATATGAAGTTTATAATAAGAGGAAGTTTATGGTTAAGTGGTAGATAACAAATAGTTAATTATTACAGATCTAGTAGGGTAAAAGAATTTTTTTTTATTTACCTGTAAGTGTATGTGTGATTGTGACAAGTGGTATCAAAGCACCAAGTTGCTACACTGGGATATTAAGGGTCTACTAACAGTGTGCTTGTGATTAGTGCACAAAAGGGAGCAAAGCGATGGCAAACCAATCGCAGCAAGAGAGGACTCAAACTCCCACAGTTTTGAACCCATAAATGTGGGTACAGTTGACGGTTGAGCAGCACCAAAAGACTAGTCGATTACTTGAAGAACAACAGCAGTAAACTACATTCATGTTAAGTACGGTAGAACAACTTCAAGAGGAAATGTTACGAGTTCGAAGGGACAATGAGAGGTTGCTACAGGATCAAGAGAAGATCCTGAAAAGTTTGTCTAATAAGCAGAATCAGGGGATGAAACACCCTAGTGCTGAAAGAGAATTAACTACAGAACCAGAGGACCAGCAGACTCAGAATAATGCTGATGACAGAACTGAAAGGAGCCCCTCCCAGAGGAGTAAAAATAGGAATTATAATGAGGCAGAGTCGGGCAATTTGTCTGGCCAACAAGATTCAAAAAGGCAAAAAATGGAGCTGCAGGGAGAATTTCGTAAGATTAAACCACCGACATTTGATGGTGAGGCTGAGGAGGCGGATGAAGGCTGGTTAATAAATCTAAACAAATATTTCCAGGTCTATGAATACAGCAGCAATTTGAAGGCCAGACTGGCTATATATCAATTACGGGAAAAAGCCACCCTGTGGTGGGAAGAAGTGAAGAATGTGTGCATAACTGACGAAAGCGACATAACCTGGGAACTGTTCTAGCAGTATTTTAAGGACAAATACCTGACAGAAATATTTTATGACGACAAAGCAAAGGAATTTCATGATCTTCGGCTGGGAAAAATGACGATAGATGACTTTGTGACAAAGTTCGCTTCGCTGCTGCGATATGTACCTTACCTTCGCGAAGAAAAGGCCAAGGTACAGAGGTTTCTAAGCAGTCTACCTGCTCATATGAGAGAACGAAAAGAATTCGTTAACCCCCAGACTATGGATGAGGCTATCCAAAAAGCACGGTTGTGTTACCAGCAAAATAAAAGTAAGAGTGATGTGGGTAAAGGCTGGCAGCCGAAGAAAGGGCAGAAAAGTAGCTCTATCTTTAAAAACAGTAAAAACAACAGCTTCAGGAATGCAGCACGAAATACAATCGGCAAACAGTTTGGGAATAACCACCAAAGAATCAAGTGGCTAGCTGAGGAGAAGCCCACAAAAGCGTTAAGTAAACCTGAGCTTGGACAGAATTCTAAGCCTCCCTTACAATGTTGGGGCTGTGGGGAGGCTCATTATTATAAAAACTGTCCGAAACGGAACAAAAGTGAAACTGTAGGAAATTTGCAGGAGGCATCTACAGTTGGAGACGTGGCACGTAGCATACATCGTATCAATGCAGCGCTAGAAGATCGACAGGCTGATTTTCAGCCTACGATGATTGAACTTGAAGGTACACTACTAACTAAACCTGTTTCAATTCTGGTTGATCCTGGAGCAAGTTTGAGTTATATCAGTCCTAAGTTGGTAGAATTATGTAAATTAAAAGAGCAAAAGTTTAGGAACTCATGGCTGGTACAGTTAGCCACTGGGGGGAAGCGTAAGGTAACAACAAAAATTTCTAACTGTGTGCTGGAAGTGGCAGAAAAACAAATAGAAGTAGATCTAAATATTTTACCGCTAGGATCGTATGATGTGCTGTTAGGTATGGATTGGCTGGAAAAACATTGGACAGTGGTAGACTGTAAGGAGAAGACCATCACATTTAAAAAACAGGATGGTACACGGAAAACGGTTCAAGGGGTTAAAAAGCCTGTACAATTACGACCAATAACAGCATCTTAGCTGGGTAAGTGTATTAGAAAAGGGTGCCAGTTGTATGCTATTCAAGTAGGATACACCGACTCTAAGGAAAAGGCCCCAATGCTGGAAAATATTCCTGTGGTGCAGGAATTTTTAGATGTATTTCCAGAGGAAATTCCTGGTTTACCACCCAAAAGGGATATTGATTTCACTATTGAGTTGCTGCCAGGTGCCTCACCAGTATCAAGAGCCCCGTATAGGATGAGCGTGCCAGAGTTAACAGAATTAAAAATACAGTTACAAGAGTTGCTAGATAAGGGCTATATACGTCCAAGTGTGTCACCATGGGGTGCACCAGTCCTTTTCGTTAAAAAGAAAGATGGAACAATGCACATGTGTATGGACTACAGACAGCTTAATAAGTTAACTATCAAGAACAGGTATCCTTTACCAAGAATTGACGATTTATTTGACCAGGTAAGAGGGGCTAAGGTATTTTCCAAGATTGACTTAAGATCCGGATATCATCAAGTTCGGATTAAAGATGAAGATATCTGCAAAACAGCCTTCCGCACCCGATATGGTCATTATGATTTTTTTGTGTTGCTATTTGGATTAACAAATGCGCCAGCAACTTTTATGAGGCTAATGAATGGTGTGTTTCATCAATTTCTAGATAATTTTGTACTCATCTTTATTGATGATATTTTGGTGTACTCTAAAGATGAAGTAGAGCATAAGGAGCATTTGCGTCTTGTGTTGGAAACGCTACGGAAGCATCAGCTCTATGCTAAATTCAGCAAGTGCAATTTCTTTAAAACAGAAATCCAGTACTTGGGACATGTCATAACAGCTGAAGGGATAGTTGTTGATCCTGAAAAGATCAAGGCCATCATGGAGTGGCAGGTTCCTCGGAATTTGGTGGATATTAGATCATTCATGGGCCTAGCCGGGTATTACAGAAGATTCATAAAAGGGTTCTCCAAAATTGCCTTCCCCATTACATCTCTGCAGAGGAAGGGAAAGTTGTTTAGATGGACAAAAGAATGCCAAGACAGTTTTGAAAAACTAAAACAACTTCTAACTACAGCTCCAGTACTGAAGGTAGCTAACCTGGAAAAAGACTACGAAGTCTGCACGGATGCTAGTAAAGAAGGAGTTGGAGCAGTATTAACTCAAGAGGGAAAAGTAGTAGCTTACGAGTCAAGAAAGCTTAAGGATTATGAGCAGAAATATTCTGCTTATGATTTGGAGCTTACGGCAGTAGTCCACGCCCTCCGAGTATGGAGGCATTATCTTCTGGGTAAAAGATTTGTGCTGAAAACAAATCATAGTAGCCTGACTAGCTATTTCAAGCAAGCAGATTTAAACTCTAGACAGGCGAGATGGAATGCATTTCTGAGCGAATTCAACATGGACATTCAGCATGTCAAAGGAAAAGAAAATAGAGTTGCTGATGTTTTAAGTCGAAAAGTGCACAGTCTGTTTGCTTTATATTTTAATTAGTTGGAAAGCCAATTGTTGAAGCAGTTGAAGGAAGAAGCTCAAAGAGACCCAGAATACAAGTTTCTGTGGCAGCAGATGAGGAATGAAAAACAGCATAGCAAGGCTACAGAGTTTGGAGAGAGTGAAGATCAGGCTTTGACCTTTCATGGAAATATCTTTGTACCTAACTGCGCTAATCTTAAAGGATTAATCCTGAATGAATTTCACCGCAGCAATTACGCTGGTCATCCGGGATATCAAAAGATGCTTACAGCAGTAAGGAAAGTGTATTATTGGCCTGGAATGCGTAAGGACATTGCTGAATATATAAGCAAGTGCTTAGAGTGTCAGCAGGTTAAAGTTGAGCATCAACATCCTCCTGGGTTATTGCAGACTATACCCATTCCTGAATGGAAGTGGGAGGTTATCTCCTTGGATTTTATCACAGGGTTACCGTGAACAAGGAAGCAGAATGATTCTATTATGGTAGTGGTGGACAGACTAAGTAAATCCGCCCATTTTATACCTGTGCAATCTACCTATAAAATGGTACAAACTGCGGATATATTTATGAAGGAGATTTTTAGGTTGCATGGCATACCCAAAACTGTGATTTCAGACCGAGATGTTAAGTTTACGTCTGCTTTTTGGAAAACTTTATTTTCTGGACTAGGAACCCAGATACACTTTAGTACTGCTTACCATCCTCAGACAGATGGGCAGACAGAGTGTGTAAATCAGGTTCTAGAAGACATGCTGCGAATGTATGTAATGCAACAACCCACTAAGTGGGAAGACTACTTGCACCTGGTAGAATTTGCATACAACAATGGGTATCAAGAGTCCCTGAAAATGAGCCCCTTTGAGGCGTTATATGGTAGGCAATGTCGCACACCTATAAACTGGAGTAGTCCCGAAACAAAACTGTTATTGGGACCTGAAATGTTGGCTGAAATGGAGGCAGAGGTAAAACGAATAAGGCAGAATTTGAAAGCCGCGCAGGATAGGCAAAAATTTTATGCAGACCGGAAGAGATCCTACCGAGAATTCGGGGTAGGAGACCACGTATATGTTCGAATTAAGCCTAAAAGAAGCACTATGAGGTGGACCTCTTGTGCTAAACTGGCTCCTCGGTTCTGTGGCCCTTTCCAAATATTGGAAAGAATCGGACCAGTAGCCTACAGGTTGGCATTGCCCAGTCACATTCGGGTACATAACGTGTTTCATGTATCCTTGTTGAAGCGATACATACATGATGAGAAACATGTAATTCATTGGCAGAATATTCAGGTAGGAAGAAGGATAAAATAATCCTAGTTTGTGGATTGAATATCTCTAAATGTTCTGATTTGAAATTTGTTTTTGTGCCTTTCAGGTAGAACCGGACGGAGAATTCCTGGTAGAGCCTCTACGCATACTTGATCGGAGGGAAATTGAACTCCGCAAAAGAGTAGTCGTTCAGGTGAAAGTGCAGTGGAAGCACTTTGGACCAGACGAAACTACTTGGGAGGAAGAAAAATTTATGCAGGAAGCATACCCCGAACTCTTTTCAGAGATGGGCTGAAAACACTGAGGACGGTGTTGCTTCCAGGGGGGGAAGCTGTGACACCCTCATTAAGAGACAATTAGTCACTATTGGTTAAAAACTGTTAGTTTAATTATTTTCTTTGGTTTTGTTTTATTTTTCTTTTATTATTCAGGACAAGGAAAGTTTAATGTAAAAAGTATTCATGACATAAAGTATTGTTTGGTTATTAAGTTTTTTTTAAAAAGAGGTAACCTTCTTAGACTGTGGATGAAGTTTCTAGAAATAGGAAGTGGTTGGAGAAAACAGTTGGGGAAAAACAGTTACCTACCCTCTGGGATAAAAGGAATTCCAGAAGGAGGGTAGGGGTTCTGTGCTGGTGCTAGCTGAGGGTGAAGTGTTTCTAGAGCTGGTTAGTGGACCAGTTGAAATGACTTCTGCAACCCTTTGAGCAAGAGTTTTCTGTCTGTTGACTGGATTAATTATCCTGAGGTCACAGAAGAAGGAAGCTAACCACTGATTTTTCTGCGGCACTATCCAAGTTCTGGAGCTCCGGGGCAAGGAGAGGACGTCATTGCCTCGCTTGATGGTTGGGAGGACCACAGTTTAAATAGAAGGAATTTATTCCAGATAAGTATACAGATTGACTGTTTATTACTTTGACTGCTGAGAATGTTTAAGGTTGATGTACTATTAATGAAACGGACCAAATGTTATCATAGCAGGTTTAGTAGATGGAAAAAGTTTTCTGTGTATAATCGTGCAAGAAAAGATAGGCGGATTATTAACTGTCTGGACTGGGAAGTTTGTTAATTTTTCCTTTTATGAATAAGAGTTTAAATCATGTAAAGATTGAGGTTTTATTTATTTACTGAGAAATGCGAAAGTATTATTTAGATCCAGTTTTTTTTCTTAAAATGGAAATAGAACAGTAAACTGTATCTAGAAGATGCTCTTAAAAGTTATTTTGTCTACCTGTATTAAATAGAGTTAAAGAATTCGTATATATTTGACTACCTGACAAAGAACCCTGAGAAATTTTGAGTTGACAAGGGTTCCTGAGAATATAGAAAGTATGTAGCGCATATAAACGATAACAGTATTAAACCAAAAACAGAACAAACTGGTTAAATACAAGAATATAAAGCACCAGCGTTTGCATGCAACCAATCATAAGAATGTTAGTCGTCATTATTTTAAAGTAAGATTCACAGACACAAGAATAACTGAGGGAAGGGTTTTGGGAAAGAACTTCCAGAACTGGAGTAGTTCAAAGAAAACTCTTTCCGCCCCTGTTCGTGAGATAAAAACGCTATACTCAGTCCTTGATTTGGCGGACTGGCGCCAACAACCTAGAGAAACTCCTAGCCGGGATTTTCCTCATTAAAAATAGCCAACACAGTTGTGTTCTTAACATTTTAACAAATCTGTAGAAACAATATTGCAGACAAAACTACCTTCACAAGAAGAAATTTCGGATGAATGCATGTACAGAGCTACCGAGCTTGTAAAGACTGTAGAGCAACGAAAGAGTCGCATGCATATATATATATTTCCACAAAAATCTTTACACATTACCATACAATCTCTTTTGCAGAATAGAAACGGAATATTTCTCAGGTTACATGCAAATAGAACTCATAGAAAATGTAACTACACAGCATGCATCCAAATTAATATAATTTAGGGTCGAAAAGAAGAGTAAACACCCATCTGGAGACTTATTTACAATGAGTTGGAATATCAAAACAACCCAGTCTTAACGTATAATAACTGGAACGAAATAGAACTGTTTATGCTAGCTGACTAGCGTTCAAAACCCTCAAAAACAAGCTGTAAATGATGCTTTAGGAAAATTGTGCATAGTTCGTCCTAAGCTCGACGAGCTAGTTAATTTCTCGACGTGAACATCGGACAGAATTTACATTTAGCCATTTGTTACAGGCCTACTCTAATCCTTGTCGCACGACCTTTAAAGTTCTACTAACCTGGCTCCTGCAATAGGATTTGGATGTAGATTAGAAAAAACGTCAGTTGATGGAGCAGCCTGAGGGAGAGACTTTAAGTTTAAACCAACCTGCACATTTCACCGATAACAGGACATTAGTGTCTTGAAAGGTGGTATTTTTCCTACTGAACTGTATGAGCGCATTTCACCCTGAGGGCGGTTAATTACCTGGAAGTTCATGTCATGACCGTTTTGGAAAATCCTGCGTGCAAGCGCGGGTGAGAACAAAGTGTTAGAACACATAACAATAAGTCTGGAATGATCATTAAACTAAGCCTTTGGGAAGGAAATTAAAAATGAAACCCGACTTCTTACCTGGCAGTGTCCTTGAAGATAAACGTAGATGTTTGGTCCACAGGCGGAGTCTGGAAAGTCTTAGCTTCGGCTTTCTGGGGTTTCTCCGACGGATGGCCATCTGTTCTTCCAGAGACTTCATCGATGGAGGAAGAAACAAACCCAGCAGGAATTTAGATGATCATCTTTGGACCAAGACTACGGTTTAAATTACTCAGAAAGGAACAAGAGCGCAAATCGAATTGGCATACCTCGGCCTGGCATCAGAAAAGAACCCTGTCTGCAACAGCGAAAAACAAAGATAGCGCAATGAACCTGTAGCACAATGAACCTGTGCTTTTTCCCTTCCCGCGAATGTTTACCCTCGCAAATATCGAGTCCATGATTACACCTGTCAGCGGAGTTAACTCGCCTGTACATCCAGAGCAGAGAAGTCGAAAAGCTAGCCTTGGATGTCGAGAAGCGCTACAGATGGAAAAGTCTGCAGTCTCGTGGGACTGGGTAATTAAGGGTAAAGCATTGTCGAGAATCAAGTTTTGAAATGAGTGAAGTCTGACGACAGGCGACATTAAAGTTCACACCACATCGCTTACCTTATCATTTATTTCTTGCAAGAGCTGGCAACACGGCAAACTGTATTCACATTTTCATATGCCAAGGATATTTCCCAATTTTCAAAGGAGTAAGACTTATAGCGTATGTTTATGAAATCATTACGTACTGAAATAATAATCCATGTCAGTTTGGTGTAACGGTAAACAAATAAGTTTCAGTACAGAATAAATATGAAGTTTATAATAAGAGGAAGTTTATGGTTAAGTGGTAGATAACAAGTAGTTAATTATTACAGATCTAGTAGGGTAAAATAATTTTTTTTTATTTACCTATAAGTGCATGTGTGATTGTGACATGAGAATACTAAATTTCCTAAAGCTTTTCAATAGTTCGACCTCAAATATAATGAGAAAGGTTTTTAAAAAAAATAAGAATAACCACACATTTTATCACTCTTTTTATTCTTTCACAAAAGATTATAGAATCTTTTTTATCAGTGCATTTACCAGTGCATTCTTCGATAATGGATGAAAAAACAGATAAAAGTTTCACCAAACAATTTCAGCTCGAGGTTATGAGATTTGATTTCAGCTTGAGGTCTTCGAACGTTTAATCAAACTTCATAGAAAGTATTTAATCCTTACAACATGAACCCCAATATACACACAAATGCCACGTAAAAGTAAGTTCGAACAATTCTAATAGATATAAAATTTGATCACGTGTTACTCACCATGAGGGAGATTTAAACATAAAGATCATGTTAAAGTACAAAATACACTCACCATGAGAGAGATTTAAACATAAAGATAATGTTAAAGTACAAAATACTCTCATCGATAAAGAATTTTAACATGTGTTACTCACCATGAGGGATATTTGAGATTTGCAATCCCTTTCGTGATGAATATGGATTTTCTACATCGCATTTCAGCAGCCAATTTCAATCTATTTGAATTCTTAATCTATGATGTATTCAAAGAGATGAAAATTTGATAAAATGGTATCACTTTTAAGGATAATTCAATGGTTTGTTGTTTGTTGCTAAGTTTGAGGTGGTGTTTAATTAGGAGTGTATGCTCAACAAAAGATATATGAAAGATGCCATATTAAAAAAATTTGCAAATCCATCACAATTCCATATCTATAATGTTTTAAGAGAGATAAAAATTTAAGTAAATAATTTTTATCTAATAATTTGATCCACTACAATTTTATATATATATATATATAGAGAGAGAGAGAATTACAGCCATATCATATGTATTGTTGGGTGGCCGCAACTTGACTAGAGGGAAACCAAGTTGGCCATCAAACAGTTTTGTATCCCATCCAAAAACAAAATAGCTTGAGTATTTCTAAACAAGCAAAGTATGACTGTGTATCAACATAGATTTTGTCTTCTATCTTCCTATTGACATTAAAAACAGTAAATGGTATCCATCTATTTGTAACCATAAATAAAATTTAACAGAGAGACATTAATCATAACTAATCATCCTCTGGAGCGGAGGCAGATTCCATTAGTGCAAGGTCCTGAACTACATTTCCCGGAACCTCTGTTGTAGTCATGACACACGACAGGGGTTGTTCAATGCGATTGAGTCGCCATTCCTATTTGCGTAAATGAAATTGTAACTTTTCAAATTATTTTTGATAATTTGGAAATTCATGAACTATAGTCACCATGCTCACTGCTACATGCTCTAAGGCCTTCGCCAATATTCCTTTCATTGACCAGTATAGGTACAGGGTGTGCTTGAACTGATTTAACCTTCATTGAGTTTTCCTAGGGTCGGGCACCAATTCCCACTCCTCCATCAGTTACCAGATTTATTCTTCTGTATTCAGCTGATAGGCTTCCAAAACTTCCTTTATGATGTGCCACGTTGGTTTCCTACCATGGGGCTTTCTAGTTGAAAGGTTGGACTTCCCCTCTGCCCTACGACCCCTGGTCCTCTTACCTCTACTTCTCAGGGTTGGATTATAAGTTGGAATAGTTGCACGGGTCATCATCACCCACTTGTAAAGTGGTGTAATAACTAATGTCCAGGTTCGAGCAGGAAGAGCAAGCCTAGCTAAACCCCAAACTTGGGTTGCAAAACTTGTCTGCCTACCTATACATGGATCAACATACAAAAGTAAAACTTGCCCATAACCCATAGCAGCTATACTTATTTTCCTAGTTCTTCCATCGTGACCATACTCTGAACACAAATTATTGACTTGAATCTAAGACTAAAGACCTGTGTCATAGTCTTCACTCTCAGACTGAAGACCCAGACCACAGCCTTGACTTTGTTCCCTTGGTTGCGAGAAAATTGTAACCATCTTACTAATGGTGTTGGGTAAAGACCAGTGATTTCCCATTTCTGGATGTCAACTAAAATTCCACCAGACCCACAAACTCCACATTCTGTAGCAATTCTAGTACCCTACAACCTCATCCCAATTCATTTCGACCTCAACAGAGATAGAAATAGAATTACCCCTGACCCTGTTTGTTATGTAGAGGCTTATCCCCCTCTGAGATAGTCTAATTTCATAGAGAATTGAAACAGTGCAAAGAAAATGGTTCTTAGCAATCAAACTGTAGAATTTATTCTCGTGGTAAGGGTGCCATTTATGGACCATACACATTCCCCCCATCGTTATCATCAGCGCTATACTCTCAGACCATCCTACAACCAAGACACACCAAGCTTGTTGTATACAAATAGCAGTATAAGAAATTCCAACATACTAGAGGGCCAATGCTAGCTGGAGCTAGAGGTGCGCCTTCACGTAGCTTGCCCTTCTGCAATCACCCTTCTTCCCTTCGCTACTTCGAACACAAGTTTCAAGAAAATGTATGCATGCAAACAAAGAACTCGGGTAATAAAACCTCCTGCCACCTTTCTCCTTTCCACTTGCCCCTGTCCTATCACACATGACACCCCTGCGAAGGCCAAATGGCCTATCCTTCCATTTCCTACCCACTATCGTTACATCGCATGCATGAAGTCTATCACCATATCACACCCCGGGGGGGGGCGCATTTGATCCATTCCAATTAAGATGAATTTTTTAGTCAAAAAAATAAATTAATAAATGAAAATAATGAATTTAAGTTTACAAATTAAAAAGGTCATTGATCCTATAATAATCATTATTATTAATAATGTTAACAAACTAAATAAAAACAAAAACAAAAAACTATGAGTAAACAAAGACAAAAATTATAAAGAAATGAAAATATAATAGCATTTAACTATAGCTTGATAGTTCACACTCACACATTAAAATAAACTTCATAATTCCATAATTATGAATTATTGGGATATCTCATTCTCACTCATACAAGAGATTAATATAAGTTTTAAAAATCCAACTTTATAAATTGTAATGATTGTTATTTATTATTGAGAAACATAATAACAAATATATAAAAGTTAAAAAGACTAGTAAAAATATTTAGACATCAAAGTTCATGATACATCTCACAAAATACCTATCATCTCCCCCTATGCTCCGTAACTGATTTGAGTTGTCGGGACCCCTAGTCCAGTACTCTTCCTTTCTAGGATTAAGTCACATAACCCCTTTTCCTCACTAGGATGCACACTTTATCCCCAAAGGAAAGGTAACTGTTTTTAACTATTTCTTTTCAACCACTCTCAGACCTTGGAATACTTTTATCATCAATCTTCTCTTTTTTAATTTTATGGAACCACAATCCATAATTAAATTTTTATTTCAAAACAAAAATAATTTATGTTCATCTCATTTAATCATGTTTCAAGAATAAATGTTTAGTCTTCTTTTAAATAAATAACATAACAAATTAGTTTACATTTAAACCAGTTGTCACAATATTCAACCATTTGAGTTGATAATCATCCATGGATTTACACTTCACAAAAGTGAATGGATTAAGAAGTTTTCTTTTTTATTTTAAAATCGCTTAGTTTTAAAAATCCACAAAACAACTCAGGAATATTGGTAAGATAATGAAAAATTAGGGCACAAATTTTGGAAAAGCCAAGTTACACTTGTCAAACTTCATGATTTTGGGTGCCCTAGGGGTTTTTTGTGGTGCCCAATCTATTTCCACCATAAAAAAAACCACTTATACACTCCAACTAACTCATTTTTTGAAAAACAAAAAATAACCGATTCCCACAAGAAGTTGTTTTGTTAGGTCAATAGACAACTCCTTTAAAATTATAGTTCACTAAGAGTTTTTGGGTTTCCTCAATTGAAAATTGAATTTTAAATATTTTTAAGGTTTCCTCTCCTAAAAAAATGTTATCAATAATTGAAAATTGAATTTTAAATATTTTTAAGGTTGCATCTCTTCAAAAATGTTATCAATATAAAAATTAAGAGATGATTTACTTAATTTTTTCTCCACATTTAATTATTATCTTGACTTTAGCAAAATTTATTTTTTTTCTACAAATTTAATTTTGACTTCGCCGTGAAGAAGAGTTTGTCATGCAATTAGATTTTGTTGTTTCTAATTTACTTTTTAAGGGATTTGCCCCAATGAACAGTTTGACATGCAATAGGTTATGTTGTATAATTCTTGTGTTTCTTGTTGCCGATCGAACTCTCAGCCTAGCCTAAGAGGACATTCCCTCAAGGTTTAATATTATATATCTTTTGCAGTGGGTGGATATTAAACTCCTAGAATTTTATATAGATATATCTTTTGG